>OY992515.1:32464120-32772939 GCA_963921215.1 Scoparia ambigualis | reverse complement strand
AAACAAGCTAATGTTTCTTATAAGCTTAAATAGGCATCGGTTAAATTGAAAAATTAACTCTTTAATTATTGTCTCCATCAATTCCAGTGTTCATATCTCGAATAAACTAAAATAGTATCGACAAAAGCCATCACAAAATGTATCGACCAACAGCCATCACTAAACCGGTTACGCGCACAGTAGATCACTTATCTTTCTTAAGGCATATCAGATTCCGTGCGAACAACTCAATTGGGTCTTTAACACCTGGTGTTAGGTGTCAATTTCGATTTGGCTTTTTATGCTATTCATACTTCTTGATGTATGAACCATAGTAACGAGAGGATTAAACGGATAAGGATACGCATCTGACATTTTTTTAATAAATAGGATACTTTATTGTATTGTATACCTATATTATGTTGTATTGTATGTTTATACAAGCTGTGGTGGCGGCTCATTAAAGAATAGTATTCCTTCCTCTGTTTCCTGTGGTGACGTAAATGACGACTAACTGGCTAAAGTCTGCACATACATCCTACAGCCTAGAGCGGCGATGGGCTCACCACCTAACACGCTGAGCACATGTGCAGTTGTTATTTGGTGATACTATGACTGACTGATTCTGCGGTCCCCTTGCATAGTCTCTGACTAATGGCTCAGGGGATAATAGTCGTGGGAGTACAGGGTATTCGGTAATTCTAACTAATATAATAAATACGAATGTAAGTTTTTTTGTTTTTTACGGCTTCACACATTCGAAAAGCTCAACCGATTTTGGTGAATTTTGGCTTAGAGATAGATGGGGCCCTGAAGACGGTTATATGCATCTTTATTTCGAGAAATATTAACGAAATATTATAGCCGCGACCAAAAGCTAATACGCATATCGCAATTATGGAACCGGGCTATCCTTATCAAATAAGTGCCCCGAAGATTATTTAATAAAAATAAACAAAAAAAATACTCACTCATTTCTTTTCTCCAGCATTTCGGTGGCTTCCGCTGTAACAAAAGAAATATATATTATACAACAAACCAACTCACTTTCTATGCTCTAAGAAAGCCTTTATTTTAAGTAAGACCTCTATCTCTAGCAATACATCGCTGAAAACTGCATTCAATTCTATGCAGTAGTTTTTGCGTCATGAATGAGTTACGCATAGATTATACTCCTGGATAATAATATACTTATGTGGGTTCTATTGCCACCTGAGGTATTATTTTTTTTCAATCAATATCTTAGAGCATATTTGAGCTATAAACGCAGCTTCATCTTAACCGAATGTTCAAATATTTGTAAAAATATTTCTTTCGGATCTCAGAGGTGAAAACTTCTAAGATTTGATGAAGCAATGTTGACTAAAAACATAAGCATCAAGCACTGACAAATTTCGACGGTTGAAAGCCAGACCTCGGTAGCCTAGTGGTTAAGGCAGCCGCCCGGAAAGCGGAAGGTGCGTGGTTCGATTCCCGCCTGAGGTTGTCGTCTTTTTTCAGTGTTTTAAATTTTACTTATTGTAATTTGTTTTCATTCAGATTATTTCAGAGCTCTCAGGAAGGGTTATGATGAGACACTGTAAACTGTAAATGTCTATAAACATAAAGTCAAAAGCGTTGAAAAATTTCGACAGGTCTAATAACCAATGCCTCGGTGGCGGAGTGGTAAACGCAACCACCCGGATTGGGAGGACGTGGGTTCCATTCCCAACTGAGGTACTTATTTTTTCAAAGCTTAGGTTTTTATTTATTAATTTCTGGGATAAGCCAACACCCATCAATTGTGGGGATAACTCGATTCTAATGCCACATAGGCCTTTGCCCAGCAGTGGGACAGGATATAGGCTAATTATTATAAAAAAAATCATACTCACAAGCAGTATCCATGTTGTTTACGTTATCCATATGTCCATCAACAGCAAATCAGCATTGTTTTTACACCCATTGTCTTGGGAGCTGCGCCCTGAAATAGATAAACTAATAAATAATAACAATACATGACCTTTTTGACAATAGATAAATAAAAACATACAAACACACACACATTTACAGCTATTATCCCCAGAGGGTTCAGACAAGGCAATGAGGACCGCAGAGGCGATGCACTGCCACACTACGGCACACCGAATGCCATCTGCACATGTGCTCAGCGCGACAGGTGGTGAGCCCATCGCCGCTCTACGCTGTTGGATGTATGTGCAGTGTAGTCCGTTGGTCGCCTTTTACGGCACCTAACCAAGGGAAGATATGGGGTGTTAGTATTCATTTAGTGAGATGACTGAGTGAGATAACTATAGACTATAGTTAGTTAGTTAGACTAGTTGTTAAGTCTTAACTACAAGTTAGTTAACCGTTTTTTTAAAATTATTATTAGTATTGACGTCAATAAGTGCCTGTAAAGGTTTACATTAAATAAATAATTTGACTTTGACTTGCTACATGACACGGCTCAAATAAAAAACCTCACAACAAAACACTTTCCCAATGGCGGGTCAAGGGATGGGTGACTAAATTACAAACATCTCGAGCTCCTCCGAGCTTCGGAAGGCTCGAAAAGCCATTGCTCTCCGTCCCCAGTTGCTGTCGTCGTCAGTTGGCTGTCGTGAAAACTAATCCTGAATCGTGAATTTTTTTTTTCTATTCTATTCTAATCTGTGTTGAACTTGGTCCATCGTGGTGGGTTATGGCTCAACCTCCCCATATGCTGTTGTGGGAAAGCATGTGCCCAGCAGTGGGACGTTTATAGGCTGATGATGATAATGAGTGTAATTAAGTATATCTGCGTAAAATCTAACCTGACCAATGCATTTTTTTTATGTAAAAACCTTCGATCAACAATACAACTAGATATCAGGTTGGCGCTAAAAATGTGTCTCGGTAAATAAAAGCGCACTTCAGAAGTGAGGTCTTATTTTCTCGCAAGGCATAACAGAAAAAAGTACTTTATTTGTTTCCCCTTAAGGTTGATTTCACCACTAAATGTTATTGACGTCTTTTCTTTTTTAAATGACAGGAGTAATTTATTTCTTTGAAAAAGTATTTATTCACGTTAACAGAATTTAGCTTTGATTTTGTACGTGACGCGTTATCTAGTTGGTATTGTTGATCGAAGGTGAAAACAGACAAACGAGCAGGCGGGTCACCTGATGGAGAGTAATCACCGCCCATGGACACCCGCAAAACCAAGAGGAATCGCAGACGCGTTGCCGGCCTTAAGGAAGGAGTAGGAATTGTGGGGGGAGGGTGGAGATTGGCCCCCGGTACTTTAACTCACCGGACGAAACAAAACAGCAACGATTGTCATTGTTTCACGCCGATATACCGTGGTCGGGTGGTATTACGCCGGGCGAGCGGGCCCAATGCGTGCTGCAACGCAGCGTGGCTCTACGACGCCATTTTGAAATAGCTTACCTTTCCAACCGTGTCGCGTAGCGGTGGAAGAATGCTCCCCCCCCATCTCTTCCCTTGGGTGTCGTAAAAGACGACTACGGACTAAAGACTGCACGTACATCCAACAGCATAGAGCATCGACAGGCTCACCACCTGTCACGCTGAGCACATGTGCAGTCGCTATTTGGTGAAAAGTGGACTATGGTAGAGGACTGTTTTGCTGTCCTCATTGCCTAGTCTCTGGCTAACCCTTCGATGGGGATAATAGTCGTGATTATATGTAAGTAATGTATGTATGTATGTAATTAAAAATCAAATCAAATAAAGGCTTTGTTTCAAAGCGATAATTTTTTTCAATATGAGCTATAAATTCCATATTATAGAATGGTTGAGGCAATGATAATGTTATTATCATACTTATTATTATGATAATATTGCAATAGATATATAGAAATAGTTTATCTAAACATATCACAGTTAATTGGGTGTGAAGTAGGTAATATAAAGATTTAAAAATATTAGTCGGCAACATGATAAGCATGTTTAAAGTCAGTGTGTATTTGTCTTCTAAGATAAAAGCTTTGTGCAAATCATCAGCTATTGTATAAGTATTTATGTAAGGTAACCATTAATTCTTAATTAACAATAAATAAAGATGTGTGTCAGGCTAATAGCAAACGGAAAGCAGTGGTGTTTGGCTAGCCCTCCGGGAAGCAGGCATGATGTAGGTATGCATACCTATGCATAAATAAACAAAAAAAATAAAAATGACAATGTAAATGTTACACAAAAACTGTGTGATGTTCACAGATGTTCTGTATACACCGAGATTTTTCATTGGTTTTGGAGCCGAAAACGTTATAATACAAAAAAGTGTTGTACCTATTTATGAAATAATAATCGCTTTACGAGCAAAGAAAAAAAAGTTGTAAAAGTGACTTTTTGTCGTAAACACGTAGTAACGTTCTCCCTAACTACTCATACACCGTGACTATAGCTTCTACTGATGATAAACATGAACAGGGTTTCGGCTCCAAAATCAATGAAAAATCTCTGTATATCTTAATGAAAATATAAATGCTTGGCCATCGTATCACCTAAGGTCTACTCTCTTTTTCCGAACCGAAATTTCCGTTTGCTATTTACAGCGGTTTCCATTCCTTCCGAATTTCTTGCATGCATAATAATTTTGGCATTTAGATTATTATCAACTTGATGCTGTACTATATCTAAAGTAAATTGTACAGACAGAAGTGAAGTCAGGATTAAGGGCTGCAATATTTTCACTGACTGCTCATTTCATTCACTGCTCAGCCTGATGGAACTAGGCACGCAGGAACCGCCATCGTAATAAGAAGCTGGGTCATGCACCAAGTACTACCAGGGTTCAAAACTAACCATATTTAGGCGACCACTATAACTGCGGAGTGCAAGGCTGTCTACTGCCCACCAAGACACACAAATTGATTCTGCTAAATTTAATCACTACTTTTCCACGTTGCAGGGGGTGATTGGAACGCCTAACACTCTTGTTGGGGCTCGATGCTGACAACAATAGGTACTAGAGGTAGACAGCTCAAACTTAGCAATGACAAAAATAACCTCCTCCCCATTTCAACTGAATTAAAAGAACGAATTAAAAGCCCGATCTATTACTTTTTTATTGTCAAAGGCCTGTCAAAGCACTATTTCTTTATTAATATAATTTAAATAATGGCTTCGCGTTTAGCTTTAAGCCAATTTCAAGTGGTAAGTACATATTTTTAATACATTTAGTATTGTACGGAAGATTGAATTAAATGGAGTGTCACAACACGTGTTGTTGCTAAAAGTACGCGGGACGGGAGAAACTCCAAGCACTATTTTAAGGCGGAATCCTGTTTTGACAGCGGTTCTGATCACTCACCAGCCACATTAACCATAAGCACAACCCTAATTTACTATGAAAGGTCGGACTTTTTATGCAACAAGCTAACAGCCTGAGAGGGCTTCAGAGACCACATCGAGATGCATATGTCCCTAAAAACGCACGAGGAGATAGAAGATGCAACTTATCATATTACTAGTCTAAGGCTCGTATTCTAAAACCAAACTCACACTCAAATCTCTGCTCGAGTACACAGTCAGAAAGGGATGGCGATTTATGCGATTATTAGCGCCATCCCTTTCTAACTGCACTCGAGCAGAGATTTGAGTGTGAGTTTGGTTTTAGAATACGAGCCTTAGACTGATACAAAAGGCATGCTGGCTCAATAGTCCAACTGAGAGCAAGAAACACCAAAGTCTAGAAATACTGTTAGGCTGATTAAGTTAGCATTTAAAAAAAATAACAAGACGGTTTTAAAAAAAGGCTGATTTGATTTTTAAACTATGACCGATTGAATCATGGCGGAAATGGCGGTATTCTGTTGAAGGTGGCCGAAGTGGCTTGACGTGTTGGAGGAAGAAGTGACTTTACTGGTTGAATATTTAAACTGTATGCTGTGTGTAGACAATAAATTGTGATTTACCTAGAGTAAGGAGTTTTATTACAATACCACTTAAAATAAAGCAAAAGGTGATGTGAAAACAGAAGGCTGAGAAGGATCTGGCACCAGTCTAGGCATGAAAGTGACAAGACAGCACTAAACAAAGCTATTACTGAGCTGAAACACATGCTAGATGACATAAAAAATGCTACACTTCAAAGCAAACTGGAAAACTTGACTGCCACAGCACAAACAGATTACTCTTTATGGAAAGTCACCAAACCCCTAAGCAGACCCCAGCAATTTAAAGCAATATTAAGGTGCGGACATGGTAAATGGGCTAAAACTAGCAAAGAAAAAGTCAAAGCTTTTGCAGACCACCTGGCAAACATCTTCAAGCCAAATGAATGTGACCGCGTAGACATTGGTCTATCTCACTGCCTACTTTGTACAATGGTATACTGCGGGTGCAGCTGAGCACTTTCCTAGCATTTGGAAAGTATCAGTCACAACCACGATACATAAAGCAAGAAAGCCTAAAGAAGAAGTACAGGCCGATAAGTCTACTACAAACTCTCTCCGAAGTAAGTTTTTTTTTATTTGTTTTACCAACAATTGTTACATTTTTTTTACAAAAAAAGTCTTCATTTTTCTATAGCTTACAACAAATGCACAACCAGTTACAGGCAAACACAGCATGCGCTGTAATGAGGACAATACAATATACTCGATATAAACAAAGTACAAGCTTTCAAAACATACACATACATCGATTATTTTCGTTTATCGATCTGTCAGATGCTCATTGACCTTCCTGCGGAACTGTGGTAGGGAATCCGCGAACAGATCCATCAATCCGCCGCACTCGTTCGCTAGCTTGCATAGTCGTGCAATAGGGGAATTAGCGCCAAGTACCGATTTTCTGAGAGGTGGGGGTATTGAAGAGTAATTCTGTAACGGGGATATCGGGCCGGAATCTTAAAACGTATTCTTTGAAGAAGCTGCGAGCAGTCCATCTTATTGCGCAGTAACTTATAAAGGAACGTCAAGTCTAAAATCTCTCTGCGCACTTTTAAGGTATCAATTTTGAAATGACGAAGGCGATCGTCATAATGAATACTTTCTGTTACCCATCCCAATAGAGTAAGATAAGTGCCAGAGAAAATGCTTTTGCACTCGTTCTGTTTTAAGACAGTAGACTGCATAATGTGGACGCCATACAACGCTACAGTATTCTAAAACACTTCTCACAAAGCTTTTATACAATAAAATTTTTGTAGAAGATATTTTTTTTAACATTACCGTTTCTTATTATAAACCCGAGCGTTTTAAAAGATTTCTTTATGATGGACTCCAAATAAGGTAAAAACGGTAGCTTCTTATCAAGCAACACTCCCAGATCACGAATACACTCAACCTCTTGTACATCCATTCCGTGTATATTATAAGCTGATGGTTGAATATTAATTTTACGAGTGAATTTAATACGGCGGCATTTACTTGGATTTAGATTCATAAAATTAACTTTGCACCATTTTCTAGTTCATCCAAATCATCTTGTAGCAACCGCCCATCATCAGAAGAATCGGTTACCTTACTGATTTTGAGATCACCAGCAAATAAAAATGGTACAGCTGATTGAATGCTATTAGGGATGTCATTGATAAGTATATTAGTAGTTATTATAGAATTGGCCTTAAATGAGATCCTTGTGGCACACCAGAAGCAATCTGATATTTAGCAGATTCATATCCGTTTAAAACCACATAAAAACTACGCCCACTCGGATAAGACAGAATCCAGTCTTGCATAGACACCAAGAAGTCAGACAGCTTATCCAGAAGAATTCTGTGAGAAAATACATCAATAGCTTTGCTAAAGTCTCTGTTATGGTATCCACGAAATCCACAAGGTTAGAAGACGTTGATCTACCTTTTGTAAATCCATGCTGGTGGATGGATAAAGCAGCGCTTAAAAAGTTCTGTATATGAGGACATACAACCCCTTCCAAGATCTTAGCAAAAGTTGACAGGACAGATATTGGCCTATAATTACATACTAAATTATTATTTCTCGATTTGTGGATGGGCACAATTTTGGCCGTTTTCCACACCGAAGGAAAACCCCCAGAAGTAAGTGATTTGTTGAAAACCAAACAGAGGAGCAACCAAACTAGAAGCACAAGATAAAACAAAATGGGGTGGTATTCCATCTGGACAAGCACCTTTTGTTTTGACAAGACCTTTAAGATGTTTTAAAATATTTACAGGCTATATAGCTAATGATTCAAAACTATCACCAACCAAAGAACATGCATGTGATGAGCCAGTCGCTGCTCTGCATTAATAAACTGACTGAAATTGACCCGCAAACATTACATATTTCAAAAGTTATTACAGTTCTTAGATTATCCTTCTCAATATTCATAATACACACATCAAAAGTGTCTAGGGATCAAGCATTTTTATGCGGATTTCTTGAGATTGAGATGTGGCTTTGTAATAAATTTATGATTTTATAAATTTATATGGATCCTTTTTGATGCATTTCATAATTTGAAACAGGAACTTTCAATCAATTTCTAGTAAAAGATGAAAATCAGCTGTCAATATTTTCCCTATAAAAACATACAACGCATTGAAGACATTATTAGTGCTACTGTTTCCCTACTACTGTTTAAAACCAACGTTATTATGGAGCGGCGACGTCATTTAAGCAGGGAAGAAATGCTCAGAGCCGTGGGAATGATAGAAGCTGGTTCCCGGCAACGTACTGTGGCTTTAGCTCTGAATACAAGTCAGAGTGTTATCAGTCGACTTTGGACACGTTACCGAAGCACTGGTACCGTGGCTGAGCGCCATGGAGGACGGTATCGCTGCACCACACGGAGACAAGACCGATACATTCCAATCACAACTCGAAGAGCTCCAACAATAACCGCCATGATGTTAGCCGTGAGGCTTCATCACTCTTCAGGGAACTTAATTAGCGACCAAACAGTCAGAAACCGCTTGCATGAAGTGAACCTTCATTCCCGAAGACCGCTAAGGGTACCACCTATAGCAATGCACATTCGTAGGATTCGATATCAATGGGCTCTTGAACACAGAAATTGGGCAGAAGAACAATGGCGTTTCGTGTGCTTTTCTGATGAGTCTCGTTTTGGTATGAGACCGGATACAAGACGTATACGACACTGGAGAACCCCTGGACGCCAACAGCGATTAAAATCCCCCGTGTAATTAAAATTTACCCCGTGTGGTGCCGGGTTAGAATTGCACCACCCCCTCCCCTGTATCTTAGCGGGTGTCGTAAGAGGCGACTAAAGGGATTTTGCTGGTGGGAGAGCTTTGCTCGTCCGGCGCTACCACCATGCGGACTCGTAAAACCCGCCAAGTGTTCGGTGCTCGACACAGGACGCGTTCCGGGTTCAGAGCCGTAATACCGGAGCTTGGGGAGGTGCGGTGGCGGCAGGGTCAAGGTCCGGTGGAAGTCTTTGTGGACGCATTGTTCAGATGACTTGGGTCGCCCGCGGCATAGTACAGGAGCCCAACTAGGGCTAACCACCCTAGGAGGCTGCTCCACCAGGTCGCGCATAATCCCGAAGTGGCTCGTCGTGCCGCTTGGTGACCGGATTGGTGGGACCCGGCGACTACTTTCGGGGGGGTACGGGGGCCCTTCCGTCCGGCGGGTCGATTAACGTCTTACCGAACAACTACATGCACCAGTTCATGTTAGTCTCCCACACTTTGTCTTTTCCCCCCTGCCGCCACAGTATCTCCTTTTACTCACGCCCCCATCCAACCACCATGTCAGTGTCTAGGAAAAATGCAGGTCAGACAGCGGCACCCCACTTCCCCACCACCAAGTCGCTTTTTGAGGTGGAGTTCACTAACATCCGTGGACTCCATTCAAACCTCAACGCCGTCCACCAACACCTTGAGACGGCCCGGCCTGCATTGCTCTTTGCTCTTCATTCTCAATGCTTCCTCGCGAAAGCCGGAGTATGCCTTTTCGTCAGGACGGACGTTTGCTGTCGACGTTTGCGCTGCTTGGAGGACCCCTCCTTCTCCATCCTATGGGTACACGTGAATCTTGGTTCCGAGAGCCATGTCTACGCTTGCCTGTACCGTTCCCACTCCGGAGACCACGAGACAACTCGGTTATTCGACTACCTGAGCCAAGCAGTTGACGACGTACAGGAGCGGTTTCCGTCTGCCGATGTGGTACTTTTGGGAGATTTTAATGCCCACCATGAGACCTGGTTGGGCTCTTCCAAAACAGATCACGCAGGCCGAACTGCCCACGCATTCGCTCTCACGCATGATCTGACTCAACTGGTTCTCCAGCCCACCAGGATTCCAGATATATCGGGTCAAGCGCCTTCCCTGCTAGACTTACTGGTGACGAGTCGACCAGCCGGGTACAGAGTGTCGATAAGTGCTCCGTTGGGCACTTCAGACCATTGCCTGGTTGGTGCCACCGTACTGCGCCGTAAAAGCTCTCCCTCAGTGGAGTCTAAACGGCGTTTATGGCACTACTCGTCGGCAGATTGGGATGGTATGCGCGACTATTTTGCGTCCATCCCGTAGGGCCAGCGCTGCTTTGTGGGTAGGGACCCATCGGAGAGTGCCTCTGCTGCAAGGACCGGAACCGCTTACCAAATAAGGGGTTTTTGATTGGGAAATTCATAGACATGTTTTCACTAACCCTATCAATACGGTTAGCATATCGTCGACTTACCGCATCGAAAGGATAACCAAATTCATACAGTTAATTAGGGTAAGCACTAACCACATCCAAAAACCCTGTTGAAGCTAACCCTATAAAAAGGGTTTTAACGCGCACACGCGATTCAAGCTTCTACGTGCAATGCATTATACTTATTATTGCATAACTGTTTACGTGTGTAGCTTTCAACAGAGGCCCCCTCGCGGCGAGCGTGCTGCAAAATATCGCTTACTCGTAAATAAGTTATTCGCACTAAAGTTAATTTTCGTGTGACTTGTCAATCAGTTCACGTTAAGACTTGTCGCGCGGTGCATGCAATGCAGCTTGTTAGATTTTTAAAAGATTTTAATTAGTTTCACCTGTCCGTTTGTCATCAAATCTAGCAAATTAAATTTTATCCACTTCCCGGTTACGAATTGAGCTTAAATTTTGCATGCATGTGTAAATCGCGTGACAATTGGTACTGATCTGATGATGGAGCTGAAAGGTGGCCATAGAAACTTCGCAATGAAACGACACAACCTCTTCGAGTTTGGGCTCGTTTGAATCGTCTTGACGAGTAGATTGTCTTTCAATGGTAACCAGGGTCTGATGATGGAGCTGGAAGGTGGTCATAGGAACTCAGTTAAGAAACGACGAAACCCCATCGAGTCTCGGCTAGTTTGATTTGTCTTGACGAGTACTTTGGTGCTAGATGGTAACAAGGGTCTGATGATGGAGCTGGAAGATGGCAATAGGAACTCAGTAATTAAACGACATAACCCCATCGAGCATGGGCTCGTTTGATTCGTCTTGACGAGTACTTTGGTGCTAGATGGTAACCAGGGTCTGATGATGGAGCTGGAAGGTGGCCATAGGAACTCAGTAATTAAGCGACACAACCGCGTCAAGTTTGATTCGTCTTAATGGGTGGACCATTTTTTATTGATATGTTAACGTATTAAAATATAAAATAATACTACAAAGTTAAAATTAAAAAAGAAAAAAATACTTTTTAAAAACAATACCTACATTGCAACCTTTAACGGTAATTAACCATATTCGTCTACGTCACAATAACCAAATGTCGTAAGTAGGTACATACTTATTAGACATTTTTATTAATACATTACACCTTGTATTAAAAACTTTGCGTTTTTATCACATACCCCATGTTTTATAAATAAAAGAGTGTTACATTGTGATTGCAAAAAAAATTATGACGGTGTAATAATGCTAACTGTTCTTTAATGTTCCATCACAATGTAATTCTTACGCTTTTATAAAAAATAATGGGTATGTGATATAAACGCAAAGATTAAATACAAGGTGTAAAGTTTTATGGTTTAATAAAAATGTCTAATATAACGTAGACGAATATGGTTAATTACCGTTAAAGGTTGCAATGTAGGTATACCTATTATAATGATATTTTTCTCATTAGGATTAAATTATTATTTTTAAATTTTGAGATCTTTTAACAACAAGAACATAATAAAAGCTTGTTTTTAAAAAGTATTTTTTTCCTTTAATTTTTGTTGTTTTTGTCCGGATAAATCCATGGTATATGATAAATGAATAATGTATGGTAACCCCATGTTCATGGACGTATGGCAGCTCTAACAACAGCATCATCAGCTTACTAACGTCCCACTGCTGGGCACAGGCCTCCCACGTGGACAATAGAACGTGGGGATATTGGGCCATAACCCGCCACGCTGGCTCAATGTGGGTTAGTGGGATCATACAATTGTACATTATTATGGTACCTACCTATATACTATGTGGTTTTTTATTCTTTCAAAGTCTCTATTGACCGAGCAAGGTTTGTATGGAAAAGTAAAAATAATATCTCGTGTTTTGGCCTATTTCTTGGAGAAAGTTGTTCAGTTTTATGGTCTGGTCAACCCACCGGGTCTAAGACAAATAAAAAACCACGTTATTATTTGGAAACTTATTAAGTCCCCACAAAATGTCCGGACATTAAGCCAAGGCAACTTGACCGTTCTTCCAAGCCTTACCACATAAGAGTAGCGAACTTGATCCCTTTGCCTGTATCAGTCATGCAGGGCCGTCTGACGTCACGTCCGGCCTCCACCGACTACGGTTACCATCCGTCCGGATTATACCGGAAATGACCGGACTTTTAAGACTCTAGTCCGGACTCTGTCCGGCTCTTTAGTTTGTCTGGATTTTGGAATATGCAAGTGATCAACGAGTGATCTTCTAGCGTACGTTACTCACGCGTGGGGTGAAGCGACAGACAAGCATGGCAAATCCCTGGCAGTTGGCCTTGATATCGCCAAAGCTTTCGATAGAGTGTGGCATCGTTTCCTTCTTTCCAAGTTGCCGGCCTTCAGTGTGCTGCCCCGTTTGTGCGGCTCGGTTGCAGACTTTCTAGTGGAGCGGAGGATTCGTGTCCTTTGTGAGGGTAGTTCCTCCACGTTTTACAAGGTTATGCATGAGTGCCGCAGTGTTCTGTGCTCTCATCTACTCTATTTCTTCTGAATATTAATAACATGTTGTCCTTGGGAAATATTCATTGTTATGCGGATGACGGTACAGTGCATGAGAGATACTTGGGACATCCTGCGGCAAAGCATGCCGATATCGTTGTGAAAAGGCAAGAACTGGTTGCCAAGACGTAGCGGCGTAAGTATCTTATGTAGGGATCACTATGAATTCAAGAAACTTCCATTTCTTAGGGAACTAGCAATTCAATGTTCATTTGGGTGTTGTGGCATTGAAATTTCTCAAATTAAATGTATAGTTGTCTGTATTTATAGAACACCCAGTTCTAACTCTCATATATTCCTAAAGCGGTTTGAGAACTTACTCTCAAAACTAAGATATAATAGAAACACCAAAGTAATCAATGCCGGTGACTTCAATATAAACATATTAAAAGAAAGTAATGTTGAAGAAGAGTACATTAGATTAAATCAAAACAATGGAACCATAATACACATTAAAGTACCAACTCGTGGGAAATCTTGCTTAGACCAGATAGTAAGTAATATTCCTACAGCTAAAGGAAATACTTGCCCAGTGGGATTATCAGATCATGCCACTTGTCAAATACTCTGCATCCCAATACAAAATAAAGTAAAGCAAAATAGCGCACGGTACATTTACAGAAGGGATTTCAGCATTGAAAATATGAAAAAAATTGCGGAAATTTTATCTGGTTTGTCTTGGTCAGATGCATATGAGACTACTGATCTAAAAACATCATTTAATATATTTCATGACACCTTAACACTATTTTTTAAATTATGTTTTCCCTCGTGTAAAATTAAGTTAAGAAATAGATCTAAACCCTGCAATTGGATCACAAGGGAAATTAAAAAGTCATATGTGTCAAAGAGAAAATTGCGTTTTAAATATTATATAAAAAATAATCTGTCCATTAAGTGCAAGTATCGAAAGTATTCCTCTATTTTAAAGATGTGTATTAATAAATCTAGAAAACTTATGAACGAGGCACGCCTCCATAAAAGTAAAAATGTTTGTAAAACCACGTGGGATCTAATTAAATCGTATGATCAACCAGAATTTAATAATAGTTACATAAGCAAAATCAGACATAACAATATGAATATTACGGATCCTATTGACATTTGTAATCATTTTAATAATTTTTATTCCGACATTACAAATCAATCATCTAATTCTAATTATAATTTTAATTCTGACATTACAATCCAATCATCTAATTTTCATAATTATTATTCTAATGCCACATCTGTTAATAATATCCAACATTTATAACCGAGCATCTTTTTATACCCAACAACACATGACGAGATATTTAAAATTATAAGATTCCTCAATATCACAACATCGGTGGGCTATGACGCACTACCCACAAAGATTCTTAAATACTGCGCACTAGTTCTTTCTGACATATTAAGTTATTTAACAAACCTTTCAATGACTGAAGGCACATTTCCGGAAGCCCTCAAACTATCAATCATAAAACCAATACATAAAAAAGGCGATATTGATGTAATGGATAATTACAGACCTATTGCATTAATACCAGTACTATCTAAAGTCTTTGAAAAGGTTATGCACAATAGAATTTATGACTTTTTAGAAAAATTTAAAGTATTAGCCAAGGAACAAAATGGTTTTCGGAAAAGAAACTCAACCACATTAGCAGCCTTTAATTTGATAAAAAATGTTACCGAAAATATCGACAAGAATATCGATACAACAGCCTTATTCTTCTAGCTTTCGACTTTGTCTAACATGACATACTTTTATCTAAATGCGAGAAATGCGGTTTAAGAGGAAATGCATTAAAAAGGTTACAAACTTACCTTAGAAATCGTACACAATATATCGAAGTTAATTACGTTAATGAACATAAGGAAGACACTTCTGCAAAATCACTACTTGTCCGAAATAATGTGGGTGTCCCACAAGGGACTATCTTAGGACCCTTATTATTCATAATATACATTAATGATCTACCTCCTGTTGCTAATTATCAGTGCAATTTATTCGCTGACGATATATCTGTGGTAATACCTAAAACTCCAGACCGAAACTTTAATGAAGATATTAACAATACTATTAATAATATTACGAAATGGCTGACAGAGAAAAATTTAAAAGTTAATGTAAACAAAACTAAATATATACAATTTTATAATAGAAAACCCAAATTCTAAATCTATCTGTGCTTCTTAATGAACGAATATCGGAATCAGATGAAGTCGTTTTTTTTTGGGCATAATAATTGACAGTCAGTGCATATGGACAAAACATATTAAGAAATTATGTTCTAAAATAAATAGATTTGCTTACGCGCTGTGGCGACTGACGACGCAAATCAACCAAAAAACCGCATTGATGGTTTATTACGGATACGTGGCATCAAACCTTAAATACGGCATACTTTTGTGGGGAAATTGAGTCGACATGAATAAGGCTTTCATATCACAAAAACAATGCGTTCGGGCCATATGTGACGTGACACCAATGACAAAATGTAGGCAATTGTTCCCAAAATTAAATTTATTAACTCTCCCTTCATTATATATACTGGAATGATGAAATGAAATGAAATTAAATATTTATTTGCTATAGAGACACGGTTTACAATATTGGTATTCAGACATTTTTTAATAGTGCAGGCGTGCTCTGCCGATTCCTCAGCATGCAAAAACTTAAACATTAAATTAAAACAGGTCATGATCATTATATTAATTGGAGATTATACTTATTTAAATTAAAATAGAAAAATAGAATTCAATTAGCGCATAGATAATACAATAATATAAATTAAAAACAGATTATGGTAATTATGATTGTTGCATGTCAAAAAACTCCTTCAAATTATAAAATCCATTGTCAATAAGCCATTTTTTTAACATTCTCATAAATAATGTAGTAGGGTGCCTTCTTATATTAACAGGTATTGCGTTATATATCCGTATTGGCATTATATGGCAGTTATTCTGAAAAAGAGCACTATTACACCTAGGAACTACCAGTTTGAATGGATCTCTTGGCCGCAGTCGATGATTTTGAACTGGAACCCTGAATAAATCCTTATTATTCCTAACGAAATACCCTACTTCGAGAATATAAAGCGACATTAATGTTAATAATCTATATTTTTTAAACAATGGTCTACAGCTATCTCGAGGGCCTGCACCGCCAATAGCACGCACACATTTTTTTGTGTTAAAAATAGTTTATTAACGTCCGTAGAGTTTCCCCACAAGACAATCCCGTACCTCAATATCGACGACACATAGCCGTGATATGCTAGAAGAGCCGTTTTCTCGCCCGCTGTTCTTCGTAGACGGTAAAGAGCGAATACAAAACGACTTAATTTACTACAAGAGCTATGCACGCACATGGCCTTTCCAATTACAATAGCAGTCTACTACAATTCCCAAGAATCTAGTTTCATAGACCTCGTTAATGGTTTTATCTTTGCTTTTTATATTAAGAACATGAGTCTTAGATTTATAGTTTGAAAACTGTATATAGTTGGTTTTAGATGCATTCATATTAAGACTGTTTGCATGTAACCATTCGTTGATATTTTCAATTGCTTTATTTATGGCAGCCTCGTAGGTAATTGTATTATCATCATCCGGTATTATAAGTGATATATCATCAGCAAAGAGAACAGTATCATATCGGGTGACTTTAGGCAGATCATTGACATATAATAGAAACAAAAGTGGTCCCAAGACGCTTCCTTGAGGCACTCCAGAATTGTTTCGTAGGTATGACGATTTGTAATCAATTGCTTCGTTATTTCCATTGATTTTAGGTAACTACTAATCCAGTTAAGTGCATTACCCCTAACGCCGTACTTTTCACATTTATTTATCAAGATAGAGTGTTTAACAAGGTCGAAGGCCTTAGCCATGTCAAAAAATACAACCGTAACTGGAACTCTCTTGTCTATATTACCCGTAATATTGCACATAAGTTTATATCCGGCAAGAGCTGTGGATTTACCCTTCTGGAAACCATTTTGTTGACTGGCTATAATATTATGTTTTTCTAAATAAGACAAACGTCTACTTTTCATAGCTTTTTCAAAAATTTTTGAAAGAATAGGTACTAGTGTAATAGGTCTATAGTTATTTAAATCTTTCTTGCTATTCTTTTTATATATTGGCTTAACTATGGAACGTTTTAGTGCTTCGGGAAATACACCTTGCGTAAATGATAAATTAATGAGAAAGGTAATTATTGGTGTGAATTGTTTATTACACAGTTTGAATATGCGCGTTGGCAGCTCATCTACCCCAACAGACCTCGTATTGCTTAAGGACCTTATGATGCCTGTAACCTCTTTTTCAGTGCACGGCTTTAAGAATATGCTAGTTGGTTGATTATCTATTTTGTATAGTGTGCGTGATTCTTCTATGTGCGTATTCGATGTTTTTGATAAATTTACGTAGTATTGGTTGAATTTGTCAGCAATTTCATGTGGGTTACTCACTATTTTTCCATCCACCTGGATTGACTCTATTTCAGCACTAGCTCCAACACAATCTGACCTCTTCTTAATAACATCCCAAGAAGCTTTGCATTTATTTTTGGCATTTATTACTAGCTTATGATTATAGTTTTTTTGTGATATAAGTATACATTTTCGCAGTATCTTACTATAGGTCTTGAATGTAGCTTTAGCGTTTTCAGACCTTGTTCTGTAGTAAACTGATCTTAGTTTACGTTTGATTGTACAAGAAACTTTTATACCTTTACTAATCCATTTTGGTCTGGAGCCAATGGATTTAATTTTTATCCGCTTCTCAGGGAAACAGAGATCAAAAATCAAACATAACTCATCATGGAATAAAGAGAATGCCGTGTTTAAGTTTTCATCAGCAAAAACTTCATGCCATGAGAGGCTACTTATATAGTTTATAAATTTTTCTACATTATTATCACTCTGATCTCTAAAACGTTTATACCAAAATTTTGGTTGAAGCTTGTATAATGCTGTGCTAAATGACAGAGTTTGACAGGTATTGTGATCTGATAGATAAGTATGATGAACATTACCATTAGCATCCTCGATATTGCTAGCCATGTGGTCTATGCATGAATGTCCTCGTGTGGGCACATTAATGTGTAACCTAAGATTAAAGTTATTTAACAAATTTACAAGATTATTAGATGTTGTGTCATTTTTTAAGGAGTTAATGTTTAAATCGCCGGCAAGGACTAGTTTTTTATTTTTATTTAACAATTTGTGTAGGAGTAGTTCTAATTGATTAAAAAATACTGTAAGATTATTACTATTAGAGATCCTATACAAACACAGAACAATACATCCGTGTGATGGAAGGTTTACCCCACAACACTCAAAACTTTTCTCTACTGAAAGGTCCTTGCAAATCGAGAGCGGCTTAAATTCTATATGCTTGCTTACAAAAATACAAACGCCGCCTCGGCTTTTATTCGATCTACAAAACGCTGCAGCCATATTAAAGTTTTTTAAATGCGCGTTGCTTTCGTTTCCTAATTTTAAAAATGTTTCCGAAAAGCACAGGACACTTAAATTTATATTATTATCTTTAAATTCGTCAATGCATAATTCAAGCGCGTCCAGCTTGCTCAAAAGACCTTGGGTGTTCTGATGCAATATTGTAAAATTAGTTTTTTCTTTTAAGCGGCCTAATATTGAAGGTTGCATGTAGAGTTTATTGTTACATACGAAAAAACTCATCTTTTTTCTTTGCAATTGGAAAGTAAAAGGGGATCGTTCCCTTTTTTACAGATTTTGTGTTTTTGAGTCCATCCAAACTTGTCCTTTTCTCCGCACAAAGAGCGAAAAAATATGGAATTGTGCCCTTTTTGTAATATTTGTTATTATAAATAATAAAATTACCTGGATTCTTACGCATGACAATTTTTCTGTTTTTTTTTAACATCTAGGTACTTAGAATCATAGTTTATACAATCAATTATAAAATCAATTCTTTTACAGAGGTCAGCTAGAGAATTACTTTTTCTAGTAGGTTTTACAAAATAACATTTTTTAGAATACTTGCATATGTTTTCAATCTCATTATTTAATAAGGATTCATTAAAAAATTGGTTGAATTGTACCCCTAGTACTATAATGTTGTAGTTATGAAATTTATTTAATAAAGTGCGTAATTCTGATAATACATTGCACGGGTTTTTATCATTCTCTCCAATGTTTATTACAATTATATCGTTAAAAACATGCTGGTCACGATAGCAGCCCCGAAGAATGTCAGTCGTAGTTGCAAATGGCTTTGTTTGGCTTACCACTTTATAATTGGAATTCTTTTTAGAATGTAACAGAGCAGAGGCAAGACCTACGCTTTGTTGCGCGCCATATATTCTTAATGTAACATCCCTTTGCATCTTTGTTGGTATTTGATAATCTTTCTCCTTTAGGTTGCTTGTCTTGACGCCATTAGTTTTGTGTTGTATAAGACTTGACTGCGAATGCTGTAAATTTAATTCTAGTTTCTTAATTTGATTTTGTAAATGTTGTATTTCCTCGTTAGCTTTCAATAACTTTTCCTTTAGCTGTACTATGCACAACTCAAGTTCTATCTGCGTATCAGTAGGAGATCTTGATTGGTTTTTTCTTAGATTTGTTATTCCATGCCTGCTTAGTGTATTTTTTGGTGTAGTCATTTGTTCGTATTGATCCTCCTGAGTGCATAAAGAGTAGTTTCTTAACTTTCTAATACTTGAAGGCTTGTTACTCTTGGTTAATGGACTTTGACATAGGTTTTTTAGTAAGAAAATTTCTTTGCAGTGTTTTTCTATTGTCCTTTTTAAGGAATTGTTTTCACATATCGTATTTTCCAATTCATTGCGTGTACTCATTAGATCCATAGATAGTTGATTAATCTCTTCTTTTAACTCATTTGCTATAAGCGTTGGACGTTCTACCTCTAAGCTTCTTGTCATTATCACTGTTGAGGAGTCGTGATCGTCGCAGGTATCAGTTTCCGACAGGTTGTACTTTGAATCAAATGATTGGGATCCACATGTCAATACTGTATCAACGTTATTATCGTTCGATATTACAAGCTCCTGTTGTATTTCCTTACGGTTTTTGAGTGAGGAAGTTTTTTTTCGTTATGTTTGGTTGCTTTGTGTTGTACTGGGAAGTTGTTGGTGAATGCATTGTTTACATTTCCAATTCTTCTTCCTTTCTACACTCATCAGCTGGTACAGTTTTTCGGAAATACCTTCACAGTTAAAGTCATATCGCTTGTTGCAAATAGAACATACAATTGTTTCTCTAGCTTCTACAAACAATTTACATTTGCTACATTGCACTGACATGTTAAGATTTTTTTTACGAGTGATAATAGTCTTCATTTGTGTTATTTCTGAGCGGTGTGAGCGCCCTCTCTTATAAGGTGATAGTACTTTACTTTGCTTTTCAATCGTCACCAATCTATTCGGTAGGTGTGTACTATTTGTCTTTAATTTTTTATTTTTATACTGAAGTTTTAATTCAGAAATACCACAATAATCAAGAAGATGCGTGATTTTTAATCATACATTAAAATATAACACACAAAAAGAGAAACGATTCCCGCGAGGTTTGATCCTCGGAACGTTGGCTCGCCAGTGGCCTACCTAGTGTCCATGTCTACAGCTTCCTCATTCGATATAGAGAAATTCTAAGCATGCCATATTTTTGTGCATATTATGTGCAATCAAACGTTTCAGTCCTAATTTTTGTGCCACCACAACTTCGTTACTATGAGTTGTTTTATGTGTGTAAGCTGGAGACACGTGTCACCAGCTCGCACACGCCCGTTAAGACAAACCAGTGAGGTTAGGGTTTTGGACTATAGCTAGAAATTTTGTGCATAATTTGTGCACTAGGAACAAAAAAAACTAACCATCACACTCAAATACTGTTAAAACTACGATCATAAAACTGTGTGCGAGCTGGAGACACGGGTCTCCAGCTCGCACAGCTGTATCTTCGTAATTGTTCAAGCTACGGTTATGAATTATACCTGAAAATTTTGTGCAGAATTTGTGCATAAGGCACAAAAATTTTCAAAACTTTAACTTAAAAGGTTTTTGAGCTACGAACCGATAAGTATGTGTAAGCTGGTGACACGTAACACGGGCTAACACATGGTGAATTATTGTAACTGTATAAGATAGCGCTTCGTTTTAAAGATCAAATAATACGTTATAATTTGTGCACACACGAGGCAAAATTTCAAATCTCTGGGCCTCTTACTTTATAAATTATAAGCCAAAAACTGTTTTCCCGCCAAAAAATTCAAAATAATGGCTCGGAAGCGGCTAAACGCGCGCCGACCGCGCCGTTGCCGTTCCGTGCGCTACACTATTGCAATCGAGTTTGAACTTGAGAGCTAGCTCAATTTAGTGTCATTTTAATTTGCGCTCTCGATCGTTTTGTTTCTATACCGATAATTTTAGACTAGGAGACTGCTGATATAGGCAATTGGTTAATTTAAAATAAAAGCAGTCTATTTTATTTATGAATGTTCATAAAATATCGCTATGCTTAGTTTTAAGTATTTACAATAACCTCATTAATATGATAAGTAGTGATAAAATTAGTCTGCCTGTATGTTTTTATTACCACGTTTTTATTAGGTAGCTTTCTCGTTTATTTGTTTATTTATTTGTCGACAAATGCAAACGATTTTATACTAGCTTCCCGATGAGCTAGACTTGCAACTTTGAACATAGGTCAGAACAGGATGACAATGCAATATTATGGTGTCATTGAGCTGATCTGATGATTCAGCCGGAAGAAGGCCACAGGATCTCTGTAAGAAAACCATGAAACCCCATTCAGGCTCATTTGATTAGTTTTGATGAGCACTCTGACGGGAGACGACTAGACGAGGTCCATGGTCTGATGATGAACCCGAAGGAAGGCCACAGGAACTCAGTATTGAAACCATGCAACCCCATCAAGTTTGGGCTCGTTTGATTCATCTTGACGAATACTCTGTTAGAAAAAAGGGTCCAGGGTCTGATGATGGAGCCAGAAGAAGGCCATAGGAACTCGGTATTGAAACCATGCAACCCCATCGAGTTTGGGCTCGTTTGAATCGTGTTGACGAGTACTCTGTTGGGAAATAGTGTTTAGGGTTTGATGATGAAGCCGGAAAAAGCCCACAGGAACTCTATAATAAAACCATGCTACCCCAACGAGTTCGGGGTCGTTTGAATCGCCTTGACGAGTACTTTATCGAGAAATAGTGTTTAGGGTCTGATGATGGAGCCGGAAAAAGGACACAGGAACTTTATAATAATACCACACAACCCCATCGAGTTTGCGCTCGTTTAATTCGTCTTGACAACTACTCCCAAGAATTTTTAGTTATGGCACGTTAACTAAAAAACAGTTACTACGCTACGATAACTAAACCATCAACCATTCTGACAAGGGGTCGGTCAGCCATCAACACATAGAAGAATTGGTAACTTGCAAACTTTTTAACTTGTAAATAGAAAAAGTAAGAATTACTTACTACTGGTAAAATAAAAATTTTAAATAGCTTTATTAAAAATAATAAAAGTATCTTTTTTTTCGTTATCTGTGGATTGGGTTTGAAATAGGTACATATAAAATTTAACATCTACCTACTTACTAGCATTTGAAAATAACTTTAGGTACTTACTCATAAGATAACAAAGGTACGCCTACTATTGAATCTAGGTGATCTACTGCGGATGGACAACATCTACATAAAGAAGCCATAACTGGAGGTTAGTATAGGTAAGCAGCAGAACGATTAGATAGAACACAATTAAATTAATTTTTATTATAGTTCTTTTTCTATAGAATTTACAATAATGACGAAAAAGGCCGGCGCACAGGAAGATGCGCGTAATAAAATGCCCGCTTGCAAAGTGTTAAACTATAGCTACATAAATTTAATATCGGTGATAACAGTATCGACCATATCTACGGACTATTAAAAATTCATGCAATATCGTGTTTTTTTCCACTATATAGTTTCAGAACGCATCGAACGTTTATAATAATTTTATTTTATTAAACTTTTACAAGCACATTTGTTTGTTAAAAACTACAGATTAATGATAACTCAATAAATATCAGGGATACGGTACAATATTCTTGAATTCGATCACGTACAATATAGTGAACTCAACGCACACCGCATTCCTGACGCGATATAGTGTTTTCCAAAATAGGTATAGTTTCAGAACGCATCGATATCGGATCTGACGATATTGATGCAATAAATACGTTTCAGTAACCTTATACGATTTGTATCGCCTACTCCTAATTTTATCGGAAAAAATGAAAGAGGTGATTGCGCTTGATTACATGTCGGCAAATAATTACTATTTATTGCATCTTTATTATTTTTATTAATTATTAATTCGTAATATTGTATTACTTTTAATACTTTATCGTTACTCCAATCCATAATTATCGAAACAGAATAATATCGATAGTCGTATTTGCAACACAACACAACACACAACGTTCACACCTCTAGTTGTCTAGCAGTCAACTAAAGTGTGCGAAGGAAATGTGGCCGCACGAACATTATCGCGACAAAATCCTTGATGTGCGGCAATTTACCAACAGCGCGGCGCGTCAACGCCATGATACAACGCGCTAACGCGAAGTGTTTGGCCAGACGTGTCGCGAAAACGCAAATCTTCGCGCTAGCGCGATAATGTGGCCCTAGCATTACATTGGGATGCCCCAGCAGACTAATCGCAAAGTCATCGATCACCATAGAGTACATTTATTTTTATTTATTTATTTACATTTAACCATGGGAAGTAATACAATCTAATATTAAAATAAATTACTTTCAATGGTTAAAATTTATTCTGTGACGGTCGATAGCGATTAGTTTGCTGGAAAGCATCCGTTCTTTATCGAATTAGGCTCAAGTATTCAACTATTTTGTCGTTCTGCACTCCTCCATAATGTTTATCATTATGCCAAATCTAATTATTTAATTGTCTCAACAACAAAAAATAACTAAGACATTCGTGTGTGAGATATCTAAAATAAAAAGTAGGGTAGGTTATTAGGTACCTTCCTATAGTAAAACTAAATTAGTCGCGTCGCGCATCGCTTTAACAGACGGCTCCTAGTCTAAAAGTGGCAATAGTGTAGCGCACGGAACGGCAACGGCGCGCTTAGCCGCTTCCGAGCCATTATTTTGAATTTTTTGGCGGGAAAACAGTTTTTGGCTTATAATTTATAAAGTAAGAGGCCCAGAGATTTGAAATTTTGCCTCGTGTGTGCACAAATTATAACGTATTATTAGATCTTTAAAACGAAGCACTATCTTATACAGTTACAATAATTCACCATGTGTTAGCCCGTGTTACGTGTCACCAGCTTACACATACTTATCGGTTCGTAGCTCAAAAACCTTTTGAGTTAAAGTTTTGAAAATTTTTGTGCCTTATGCACAAATTCTGCACAAAATTTTCAGGTATAATTCATAACCGTAGCTTAAACAATTACGAAGATACAGCTGTGCGAGCTGGAGACCCGTGTCTCCAGCTCGCACACAGTTTTATGATCGTAGTTTCAACAGTATTTGAGTGTGATGGTTAGTTTTTTTTGTTCCTAGTGCACAAATTATGCACAAAATTTCTAGCTATAGCCCAAAACCCTAACCTCACTGGTTTGTCTTAACGGGCGTGTGCGAGCTGGTGACACGTGTCTCCAGCTTACACACATAAAACAACTCATAGTAACGAAGTTGTGGTGGCACAAAAATTAGGACTGAAACGTTTGATTGCACATAATATGCACAAAAATATGGCATGCTTAGAATTTCTCTATATCGAATGAGGAAGCTGTAGACATGGACACGCCTACCTAACCGATGAACCACGCAGTACTTAATTTCAGCGGCGAAAATAATGAATTGATTCTGCCAGTTTAGTAACTCATTTGGATTGTTGACCTTGTCCACGTCTTTAGAAAGTTGTAATTTGTACTCACGAGTATGATGGCTTGTTTGTTTTGAATTTGCAACGGTTTGACGTTTCACTTATCTTCTTAGTATTTGTTATTTTAACACTTTATTTTCCATTATGATAATTGTTTTAAGATATCTAAAGGCAGGTTTTTTGGAAAGGTAAAATATTACAGCGGTTTTGAGCGTATTTCTCACGCACTCTTACGATGTTGTTTTGAACACTTTTCTTAGTAGTCTTTTCATATTTTTTTCTGCAAACACTGCTACACTTGCTTTACACCGCAATAAATATATTTATATAACTGTTACTGCAAAAATCACGATTAAAATATTTTTAAACAATAGAATTATACGGAGCCGATGTTAACGTGTGGACAGTGGCGCCACCTCCTTCCGATGTATTTTTGTAAAGAGTCATCAGTATTTATTTATTAATAAAGATGTAAACACTATCCGAAGTATAAGATATCGTAGAAAGCTGTTGTTACCCAAAATGCAGACATCATTATATAAGAGAAATTGTTATCCCAGTTGCATAAAAGTATGTAATAAGCTACCTCACTCATTAACCAAAATGGATATAAGTACTTTTAGAAGAAAACTATGGCTTAAAAAATGTTTTTATTCTATTAAAGATTTTCTAAATTGTAATATTGACATACTGTAGTTTATAATGTAATTTAATATAATTAATACAATAATAAAAAATAATACATTAATCAATTAATTTTATTAATCTTATTTGCTATATGTGGCGTAATATTCAATATAATTATATTGGCTATAATGTATAATTAATTATTAGTATTTTTTTGTCAATTCTGTTTACTGTCTGCAAAATAGACGAACATTGTTATAAATTACCATCTTTTGTACCTACTCTATTTTCTGTGATTAAATTATTTCATTTCATTTCATTTCCAAACTGAACCTGGCTCTAGATCGTACACGTATCGATCGCTGTACAAGACTCAGGTGCGAGCGAGTATGGAATGTTATTCCCACCTATTATGGCACGGCTCCGCTAAATACCTCCTCGATGCACTTGATAAACTGCAAAGGCGAGCGGTACGCATTATTGGAGATGCTGAGGTAACAGCGTCTCTTGAGGACCTCCAGCTGCGTAGAGACATTGCTCCTCTCAGTGTCTTCTACCGGGATTACTACAGAGAGTGTCTCTCCCGGACTACACGTGCTGGTCTTAGGAACCACCATCATACTGTGTAGACTATCAGTACTCGTACCAAAAAATACAATAGGTGCGCTTGTTACCGTGGTGCTTATTTCACGGTGGGGAGCGCTCTCATTATTTTGGACTGCATCGGCTGCTTACCGTCAGACATAATGCAGTCACTATGACGACTCAATAAAAAAAAACAAAAAAAACATAAAACAACAGCACATGAGTAAAGAAACGGAACAGAGACAAAGCTTCTAGGGAGCATACGAAAATTCTTACTTATTTTAGTAGGGTTTCAAAAGAGAATAAAACAAAGTAAACAAACTTTTATGAGATTAAATTAGTTAGTAAAAGTTTATTTTTTTCTTTTTAGCGCGTTAAAATAAAAGGTTTTTACTTTTAATTTATTTTTTACTTTTTAATTGATCTCACTGAACGTGTATCCAATATTTGTTCACATCCATCAAACCACCACCACTCACCACCCATCAAAACGGTCCACCCATTAAGACGAATCAAACTTTTCGTTTGTTCGTCTTAATGGTTCGTTCCTATAGCCACCTTCCAGCTCCATCATCAGACCCTGGTTACCATATAGCATTAAAGTACTCGTCAAGACGAATTAAATGAGCCCATACTCGATGGAGTTATGTGGTTTAATTACTGAGTATCCATGGCCAACTTGCAGCTCCTTCATCAGACCCTGGTTACCTTTTAGCACCAAAGTACTCGTCAAGACGAATCAAACGAGCCCATACTCGATGGAGTTATGTCGTCTAATTACTGAGTTCCATGGCCATCTTGCAGCTCCATCATCAGACCCTGGTTACCATCTAGCACCAAAGGTAGTCAAGACGAATCAAACGAGCCGAGACTCGATGGGGTTGTGTCGTTTCTTTACTGAGTTCCTAGGACCACATTTCAGCTTCATCATCAGATCAGACCCTGGTAACCATCTAAAAACAAAGTACTCGTTAAGACGAATGAAACGAGCCGAAACTCGATGGGGTTGCGTTGTTTCATTACAGAGTTTCTATGACCACCTTCCAACTCCATCATCAAACCCTGTTTACCATTGAAAGACAAACTACTCGTCAAGACGATTCAAACAAGCCCAAACTCGATGAGATTGTGTTGTTTCATTGCGAAGTTCCTATGACCACCTTCCAGCTTCCAGCTTCCTTAGCGCCATGTCATCATAATATTGCATTTTCACGCGATTTACACATGTATGCAAAATTTCAACTCAATCGGTAACCGGGAAGTGGATCTAAATTAAGTTGCAAGATTTCACCCAATAAGCATGCATTGCAAGTTAAATAAAAAACTTGTATAGTAATATCATAGACAAATACCGTTTCGGCGCGGTTGTATGAATCTTCCATGTAACAACAGCTGGCGGCGGCGGCGGACTGCAGTCCGCCGCCCGCAATCCGCCGCCCACTGTGCGCGAAAACGAGATAGGAGACAATAGGGTAACCTTATTAGTTGATAAGCGCTTAAAATTACCGTTACAAATACCCTATTTGATTTGGTAAGTGCATTGGAAGCAGTTAACCTTATTCAAAAAAGTTACCGCTACGAAAGACTAAGCCTATCAATAGGGAAACCTTATCGTTCGGTAAGCTTTTGATGGGGTTTCCCTAACAATGGGCTTAACCAAAAAAGGGGTTTTCCGGTCCCTGCTCTGCTGTCGCTGACGAGATCATGTTGGGGATGGAATATTACATTCCCTACACTGATGTCGTCAGCGGAAGTAAGGCGCGCCCTTGGTTCAATCGCGAATGCGCCAAAGCTGTTGAACTTAAACAGGCGACGTATCGCGCTTGGACCAAGGCTTGCACGCTCAACGATCGTAACATCTCTTCCCACAAGGTAGTCTTCAACAAGGCTACCAAAGTCTGCAAAAGAGCTCTCTCGAGAGCGAATGCCCAGCGCGTTGCTCGCGTTGGCCAAGAGCTGTTGTCGCACCCAACGGGTAGCCGAAGTTATTGGCGACTGGCCAAAGCGGTGCAAGCCAACTTTTGCGCGCCTTCTCTGCCCCCACTGCGGTACCCTGATGGCTCGTTGGCCCATCGGCCGCTAGATAAGGCTAACCTCTTAGCGAAGCTCTTTGCGGCGAATTCGCGTATCGATGACAGCGGCGCGGAACCACCTACCATCCCTCACTGTGGTTCCTCAATGCCTGACGTCCAAATCAGACAACGTGACGTCCGTGCCGTGCTGCAGTCACTTGATGTGCGGAAGGCTAGCGGTCCTGACGGTATACCGGCAGTCGTCCTTAAGAAATGTGCTCCCGAGTTGTCTCCAGTACTAACACGCCTATACCACCTCTCGTACTCTACTGGAATTGTGCCGGAGGCTTGGAGAAAGGCGAACGTCCAGCCGGTCCCCAAAAAACGGGATAGGTCTGACCCAGCCAACTATCGACCTATTGCTGTCACCTCTGTCCTTTGCAAGGTTTTTGAGCGAATCATAAACAGACAACTCATTCGCTACCTAGAAGATCACTCCCTGATTCATGATCGACAATACGGGTTCAGACCGAAACGATCAACGGGTGATCTCCTGGCGTTCATAACACACCTGTGGGGTGAAGCAATGGACAAGCATGGAGAGGCACTGGCTGTTAGCCTGGACATCTCCAAGGCATTCGATCGAGTTTGGCATCGTTCGCTTCTCTCCAAGCTTTCGTCATACGGCTTGCCACCTCGCCTATGCGATTGGGTCGCCGGGTTCCTGCATGAGCGCAGCATTCGCGTACTCTGCGAAAGCAGTGCCTCACAGTCTCTGCAGGTGAACGCCGGAGTGCCGCAGGGCTCTATAATATCGCCCACGCTGTTCCTTCTGCATATCAATGATATGTTATCCTTGGGTAACATTCATTGCTATGCAGACGACAGTACAGTACATCGGCGTTATTTGGGTCACCCTGCGGCAAAGCAGGCCGATGTAGTGGAGTCGAGACGGAAGATTGTCATTGAGCTGGACGAGGAGTTAGACCGCATTTATAAATGGGGCTCTGATAACCTGGTCCAGTTCAATGCCAAAAAAACACAGGTCTGCGCTGTCAGTGCTAAAAAGTCCGCATTTCTCCCCCAACCCTCCTTCCAGAGCAACCTATTACCCATCCAGACTGGTCTCAGTCTCTTAGGTATGGACATACACAGAGACCTCAACCCGAAGAGCTATATTGAGAGCATTATAACCACAGCCTCACGTAAACTCGGAATCCTGAACAAGGTGAAGCGGTTCTTCACGCCGGAGCAACGTTGTCTTTTGTATAAGACTCAGGTGCGCTCCTGCGTGGAGTATTGCTCTCATCTTTGGGACGGATCCGCCAAGTACTTGCTCGAAGCTCTTGACAGGTTGCAAAGACGTGCTGTCCGTATTATCGGTAACGATGACGTTACGACCAGTCTGGAGCCGTTACAGCTACGTAGGGACATTGCTTCCCTTAGTGCTTTCTACCGCCTTTACCACGGTGAATGCTCTGAGGAGCTCTTTGACCTCATCCCTCCCTCTCCTTTCCTTTCCAGATCGACGCGTGCAGGTCTTAGAAGCCACCCTCATACCGTGCTGACCATCAAGACACGTACCAAAAAGTTTGGACAATCGTTCTTTTGCCGAACTGCCCGTATGTGGAATGCGCTTCCCGCACACGTGTTTCCTTCCTCTTTCTCTCCCGGGTTATTTAAGCGGGGCGTGAAAAAGCATTTATGCAGGCCGCCATAGTGAGAGCGTTCGGCATAGCGTGGTAGCGCTGTGACGAACGCTTTCACTTCTTGGGCTTCACTGGCTGCTTTTCATCAGGCAGAGTGAAGCCATTATGGCGTGCCACAATGAAAAAAAAAAAAAAAAATCCTGCCAGGAAGTCCATCCTTATAGTGGTGGAACCATCATGGTATGGGCGGGTATTTGGATCGGCGGAAGAACTGAGTTGATTTGGATCAGAGGCAACCTCAACGCTCAAATTTATGCTGAGACGATTGTATCAGACGTCATCGTTCCTCTACAAGTGCAAATCGGTCCCTTATTTCAGTTAATGCATGATAATGCACGACCGCACACCGCAAGAGTTGTAAGACAGACTCTCGCCGCAGCTAACATCAATGTCATGCCCTGGCCTGCTCAGTCGCCAGACTTGAACCTGATTGAGCATGCATGGGATATGCTACAGAGAAGAGCTCTGCCGAATATGGAGGGTATCCAGTCGCAAGAAGACCTTTTTTTGTTGTTGCAACGAACATGGGCGGCCATTCCACAGCGTGATTTGGATGAACTCATTTTGAGTATGCCAAACCGATGTTCTTGTGTTGTTAGTGTTCGCGGTAGAAACACGGATTATTAATTGTTTAAGTTACCCAATAAAATTTTAAAGAAAACTGTTATTTCAGTCTTTTTTTCGAACTTTAATGTTAGTGGTTCAAATGTCAAAATTCCCTTTGTTAGGAAAATGGCAAATTTCTTTATTAATGCAAAGGTGACTTGGTTTATCGTTACTGTAGACAAACGAAAACACTTTATTTGATGAATCCTTAAAGAAAATTTTAATTAATATCAATCAGGAGAAAAGTTATTGCAAAAATATATGTTGATCCCTAGACACTTTTGATGTGTGTATAACTATTGTAGCATTCACATGCCAGTCTTCTACACCTATCACTCAACAGTTTCAATTCTATTTTATCTAATGCATTGTTATATTTTTTAAAGCGTGTTCTGACATTTCTCTTTTCTCTGAGCATTTTAAGAAGTGAACAATTAAACCATATTGGGTGTTTTTTTATGTTTTGGTCTTGAAGATGGTTGATTCATTAATAATACTATAAAATATTCTAACCATTTCATCGAAATTCTGGTCATTTCCCAGTGTCTCGGACCAGTTTTATTGATCAAGGTAACTGCTTGGAAATCTTGGAATCATAGTCAGCTTTGAAATAGTTGTTTAAGTTTGGGGTTGGAATTGTTATCAAACAGAGAGGGAAAAGGAGGGTGAAAAGCGTCTACGACACTCGGAACATCTCCTGACTCAATAACACTACAGGATGGGATATCAGTCAACACAAGATCATGTACTCTGCCGTGATTATTTAATATGACGGCGCATTGCAGAAAGAACAACTATCGGAGCTAAAACTATAACTAGCAGCGCCCTCTAGCGGAACGTCATTTTGTCTTTGGTTGTTTGTAGGCTGTATGTAAGCTGTATGTAGGCTGTATGTCAACGGACGTGCACCTAAATTATCGGGATAGGGTGGCAAGTGGCAACACAGGCCCTCTTGCGAAGCGTCGAGTCATGGCGGAGGGGCAGGTATTCTTGTGAAAACACTTTTGAACCGGCAGCCGTCTCCGCCATACGTGCTCAATGAATCGTTCAGTTCCGATGCAATACTAAGTGATTATAAAATAGCGATTGTTCTGATAATTGATTGAAGTTCTTGCCTAAATAGATATTGAAGATATTTGTAGTTTGACGGCTTCTTATAACAAAATCAGTTGGTTTCCGTGATTGAGAACCTTTAATTTGAATATACCCCCCACATTATAATAAAAGATGGAACATAACGATGATATACGCCCTCATGTATCCTACATCAGAAGTGGGATCTGCTCACCATATTCCACATGGAAATAACGAAGTTAAATGACGCAATTTGTTGCAACAACAAAATCGGAACTTGTTGGCGATCATCGGCTATGAGGCACCGCAACATAATCAATTCAGTTACACGAATTTATTCGCGCTCGTGGTTAATCACAACCCTTAGAAGGCAGCACTTTTTATTGTCTTACATCCTGGCACACCTCGTGCAAGTTGAACCACGTGTGTAACGCTTGTCTTTTACGACCGAAATTGGAACAAGAAATAAGTTACACGAGAATTGAAGGCCTTGTCGTACATGAAGAGAAAAGCACTATTTTCGAACGACCGCAACACCGATATACCTACCGAGTTTAAGCCTAACTAACTAGAGATTTTGATAGAGTTTAAAGATCATTTTGTCCACGGTATCCCATGGGATTGTAACCGACGCACGCAACTCACTAGAAGATAGCGAAAAAATATGGCGCCGCATATTGAAAAATCAAAATCATCATTTTATGGTGTTACTTGAAGCTATGAAAGCACCACCGCGATATAAAGCGATTAAGAAGAAGAAGAAGAAGAAGGCGATTTATTTGCGGATTCTTTTTATCAAGACTATCATGGTTATGACCGCACGTGGATTGTTTTAGTCGAAATGACGTGTAAAGCCAAGAAAATATATTAACATGCTGAGTTAGTGACTGCTTTAAGCAAAGTCTGACTTTAAGGGACTTCTTATAGCAAGGTGAAGTATAGTTTTGATAGTTATTTCATTTTAAAAGCGGCAATAAGTGAAGTTTTTTGGGTTTTATGCTTGTGATTTATCTCCACTCTCAGTTTGAAAGTTGTTTAAATGTTGTTTAGAGGGTGTTAATTAAAGGTGACGGACATGGACTGGGGTTGTACAGGGGGTAAACATTTCATTATTTTTACGCTACGAGGCTCCGTTTTCAAGATATCTGCAATTATTGCACGAACGAGCCTAATTTTTTTTCGATATTAAAGCATCTGGTATTCTGCTTTTCTTATAAAATTGAGTAACAGTAGACAAAGGGAGAGTAAATGCCTACGCGGCTACTATCTGTACTTCGCTTATTTCTTATTGAAAAAAATGCTACTGAACAGATTGCTGTCTCAAGTATTTTGCACTTTTCAGAATTTGAGCCACGCGAGTTTACCGCATACAAGTTATGGCAAGAGCTTCAGTCGTATTCAAAGACGAAACAACGATGAAGAAGCTGCCCACTGCTGAGCATCACGACAACCAACAGCAGCGATGCTGGCGCTAGTAAAACGACGGTGGACATTTTTTTTTTTTTTTTATAGCAGAAGGAGGCAAACGAGCAAGCGGGTCACCTGATGGAAAGTAATCACCGCCGCCCATGGACACCCGCAAAACCAGAGGAATCGCAGGCGCGTTGCCGGCCTTTAAGGAAGGAATAGGCTCGTTTCTTGAAGATCCTTAAGTCATAACGGTCCGGAGATACCGCCGCCGAGAGCTGGTTCCACAAAACTGTAGTTCGAGGCAAGAAATTTCTTGAAAAACGCAAAGTAGTAGACCGCCATCCATTAAGGTGATGTGGATGGAATGACAGTCGATTGCGTGTAGTGCGGTGAAGGAAATCAGCGGCAGGGATCAAGCCGAACAATTCCTCAGAACACTCCCCATGATATATACGGTACCATATACAGAGAGACGCAACGTCTCTCCGAAGAGCCAGTGGATCGAGCCGACCTGAAATAACCACGTCGTCGACAATTCGAGCAGCTCTGCGTTGAATGCGGTCAAATGGAAGGAGTTGGTATTGGGGTGCTCCAGCCCAGAGATGGGAGCAGTATTCCATATGCGGCCTGACCTGTGCTTTATACAGTTGTAAACGGTGAGCCGGCGTGAAATCCTGACCCGCTTAAGCACACCCAGCTTTTTCGAAGCTAATTTAGCTTTACCTTCCAAATGACCACGAAACTGAACGTCACTCGAAATATCGACGCCAAGGATTCCAATAGTCGGATTGGTATCAAGGGGAGCTCCCTCAAAGTTCAGAGGTACGACGAAGGGATGTTTTTTTCGCGGTAAATGGGCAAACTTGTGTTTTGGAGGGGTTAAAGTGGACTAGGTTATGTCGGCCCCAATCCGAGACATGACTTAACATGTTCTCGGTGTCAGTTACAAGTTTATTTCGGCTCTCGATGACGCTTTCCAGAGAAATATTAGCTCACCCGGTGTAGAGCGTATCCCCAGTACTGTCGTCTGCATAGCAATGAATGCTGTTGTTATGCAGCATGTCATTGATATGCAGAAGAAATAGAGTAGGGGACAACACACACCCCTGCGGGACTCCAGCATTCACGGGCTTCATGTCGGAGCACGAACCGTCGACTGCGACTCCGATGCTACACCCAGTGAGAAAGCTGGCAATCCATGAACACAATTTCTCAGGAAGCCCGTATGATGGAAGTTTAGAGAGAAGAGCCCTGTGCCATACCCTGTCGAAGGCTTTTGCTACGTCCAAGCTAACTGCCAGTGCCTCCCCTCTACTCTCGACTGCCTCCGCCCATCGGTGAGTAAGATACACTAAAAGATCACCAGCCGAACGACCGCGACGAAAACCATACTGGCGATCACTTAGTAGCTGGTTCCCTTCTAGGTACCTTAAGAGCTGGCGGTTTGTAATGGACTCCATTACTTTGGAGAGTAAAGAGGTAATAGCTATTGGCCTGTAGTTGGACGGATCTGAGCGATTGCCTTTTTTTGGAATCGGGTGGACAAGGGCTGTCTTCCAAGAGCTCGGGACGACGCCAGTAGTGTAAGAGAGCCGGAAAAGGCGCGTTAGAACTGGTGCCAATTCAGGAGCACACGTCCGAAGCACAATGAGTGGAACTGCATCAGGCCCACTCGCCTTGTGGATATCAAGGGAAAAAAGAGCCTTACGAACTGACCTTTGCAGGAACTGAACGTTTGGCATTGTACAAGCGCAATGCGGTATGGTTGGTGGAGAGTTTTCCCCATCGTCCAAGGTCGAGTTTGAAGCGAAAAGAGAGCCCAAGAGATCGGCTTTCTCCTTTGCAGTATAGGCCAGGCAGTCATCGGTCCTGTGCAATGGTGGTAGGGACGGCTGACAAAAATTCCCTAAGGTAGCTTTGGCGAGAGACCAGAACGCACGCGTCCCCGAAGGAAGGCGCACTAGTCTCTCGCCAATTCCACCTATGAATGATGACTTCGCCTTGGCAATGTCCTTCTTAAAGGATCTGGCGGCAAAATAGTACTTCTTTCTGAGCGCACTGGTGTTTGGATCCTTTGATGACACCGCATTAGCCCAGGCTTGGTAATGTTGTCGCTTTTGGCGAGACGCCATTTTGCAGCAACGACCAAACCATGGTTGGGACTTGCCGCCAATGGGAACCACAGAGTTTGGAATGAAAAGTTCCATTCCCTGCAGTATCACATCAACAACAGAGTCAGCGGCGACATCAGGATCATCCAGCGAGAAGCAAACTCGCCACCACGGGTAGGACGCAAAGAAACTTCGCATCCCATCCCAGTCCGCTTCACATGGAAGTACGATGCTAACAGGTGTAGTTGTTTCATTATAGTTAGGGCACTGAATTTAGGTACTTACTCTACTTTAACATCGCAGTCAGTCTCATTGTTTGCGTTGCGCCGAACCTAACAACTAATACCCTAAACCTAATAACTAAAAACTAATTGCAACTTTGACAAGAGGTAGACTTGTAAACGCGTGTAATTTAATGGGTTTTTATGTGTCAGCAGATAATCTTGATTATATTGACATTTTCTGTACATTTTATAAAGGATAAGCAGCGCCCGAATGGCCAAAATGGAAGTATTTACAATTAATATGCAATTGGTCACAGATGCATGCCCGCTGATTATTTTCATATGAGTAGAGTTGTCCAACCCCACAGCGACATTTGTGTTAGTAGTCTTTTCTTCAGCTTTACTGTACGGTGAGCCCATTTTTACTCAATTTAACGACACAAAACTGTACTTTTACACACGACGTTGATAGCTCACGGCGATTTAGATAATAGTAATTCATTTTGATAAATTTAACTTGCACTAAACGCGACAATGTTTATGAAAACTAGTCCATATATGGAGGACGGCTCACTTTACTAGCAGGGTCGCCATGTACTGTCGGGAGCGGGAAGAGACGAGTGAAACAACGAGTTGGTTATAATCTCAGAACCAGAAGAAAAGGTTATAATACACTGCTTTATTATAAGTAAAAACAAATCACAAATATGTGGTGTGAATACATGCACCTTAACCTACATAGTTGGGGTGCCTACAGTACACTAGTATGCTGCCCTAAAGGTTAAACGAGCTTGTGAAATTTTAAACCAATATTCGTAATATTTAATTAACGGTTTTACCACTGGCGTTAATACCGGAGAGTAGGTTGTAGACCCCAGTCATACGGTACAAAGACGTCCTTACAGGTTATGTTTGGACGGAGGGCAGGTTATGCGATAAGTAGGTATAGGGTTCATGAATTGTTGAAACCAAAAATAATCATACCTAGTGATTTTCTATCGCTAGCCCTGCTAAAAAAAAACTGATTATATTAACTATAAAAACTGTTAAAAAAACATTTTGTCGAGTATTGCAGTAGATGCACTTCCGAGTTCCGAAGTAGTCTCTTTACCATTCCTACGAATTGGAGACGTTGGCAGTGGTACGAGTAGTTGAGCGTTTTTGCCATTATTTTTGTATAGTCGACATTTTACGGTCTTGTGGACTGTAACTTACTCAAAGCCTCCTTTCAAAAGTCCAAAATCAATCTTACTCCCCGCGTCCACCGCTGGTAGGATTTTCTCCAAGCGTATCATTTTGAAGTTATCTATCGGGAAGGTCGTAAAATACTTAGAACACGCCGATTATCTTTCGCTTAATTTTAAATCAAACATTAACGACACGTCAAGTAAAAAGTCGGAAAGCGTAGTATTTGTTGAGTTGCATCAGGGATGGTTAGCGGTCGAGCAAAAGCGTGAGGCCGATATACCAGACTTTATTGAGAGACATAATAGTAACGCTTTCCCAGAAACAGCTCACACTTATTACCGAGAAGTCGAAAGGAATAAAGCAATTTCTTGGTTGCCGGTAGTGCCTCGTTCCTTAGTTTGAACTCTAATTAACCATGTTCATAGTGAGATACAACATATTGGATGCGATAAAACTTTAGAGAAACTTTACGAGCAATATTGGTTTCCACAAATGTCCAATGTGTTCGTAAATTTATCGACTCGTGCATTATTTGCAAAGAATCAAAGGTCCCATCAGGATCGCAACCTATTCAGTTACATCCCATCGTTAAAATACCTGTTCCCTGGCATATGATCCATATAGATTTTTCCGGTAAACTCAGTGGGAAGAGTGATAGGAAAGAATACAGTAATAATAACTGATGCATTCACGAAATACGTTCTGTTGGAATATACGGTATCTGTAGATGCAGCTGGTGCGGTTGGCGCTTTAAAAAGGGCAGTAGCACAGTATAAATATGAGCTAAAGCAGTAAGGAAGCTACGTACAAACGCTCGAAATGACGCACGCCCACAGACGCACGTCTTTACAGGGCCCCTAAGCGGACATCGCAGTGCTCTCAGTAGCGCGTATCGCGTCGAGAACGAGTGTTCACTGTTGTGTTTTGCGTGCGCTGTGCGCGCGATTTTTAAAAATGTCACGAGTGTGTGTATTGCGTAGTATTCGGCTACTTGAACTCGGCTTCTTCAAAACCGGAGCTTTCGTTTTTTAAACTTCCTGCTGATGTTGAAAGGTAAGAATGATTTATTATTACTAAATAAAAAGCTTTTTCTTTTTAATAAATCGATTGGTTGTTTAGGATTTTTTGAGCGCGCGTTATTTTAATGGTGAAAAGTAATAAGAATTGATACTACGAAACTTAATTGTTAATAAACTTTGCTTTAAAAATCGATATCTGAGGATCTGTGTAGTTTCTGACAATGAACCCGTAATTAGAATGAGAAAAAGTAGCCGCCAAATTGAACTTTTTAATTATTTAACCGATTGCTTTGAAAATCGATATCAGGGGATCTGTGGGGTTTCCGACAATAAATCCGATAATAGAATTAGGAAATTAGCCGCTATATTTAACTTATTACTTTTTAATTAAAAAAAATTAAAAGTGTCAACCCTTATGCTTTGCTAGTTATATCAAAAAAAGCGCTAACTAGCTGAGATACAGCGCTAACTAAACAAAAACTTTTTCAGTTTTACAAAAATAAGAGGACAACCCTAACGCTCAATTGGCGCGTAGGTATATAAAACAAGAAAAGGGCCGAGCTTCCGTACTGCTTTACCTTATATTTATACTGTGGCAGTAGTCTCTTTGGGGCGCCGAAGCGCGTTATTGCTGACAAAGGCCAGTGTTATATCAGTGCAGAGTTTAAATCTTTTTGTGGCGAACATAAAATCGATTTTCAAGTAGAGCTAATGGACAAGTTGAGGGCGTCATGCGCACTTTTAAAGGCTTGCTAACTATTGCCGAAAATTACCCCAGCAAAACACGGCATGACGCGTTAAGAAATGTTTAGTTAGCACTCAACAACACCAAATCCACAGTTACATAATTTACTCCAACAGAACTTATGCTCGGTATAAGCTCCCAATCTTTGGGAATGCCAAAAATTGAGTTTTCTGATCCATTTATTAAATAAAAAGATAGATCCAGATAACGAACAGAGAATCGATTTAGGGACTGCTAGGCAAAATGCGTCTGATAACATACGAGACGCAGCCACGCGCGTTAGATACTCAAAGATTTAACCAAGGTCGCGCAACTATCAAGCATTTCTCAAGGGGTGTCTGTGTTCATCAAAAGCAGTGAACGTAATCAAACTAAATTGAAAATTAAATTTAGGGGTCCTTTTCTAATATCTGCAGTGTTACATAACGACCGATACGAGTAAAGAAGTGTTACCGGTTCACATCGCACCCTCAAATATACACATGAGAACTTGCGTCCAGTACCTCGGGGTCATAATGGGCTAGTGGGAATATCGTGTAGTTTATTGAGTGAGGAGGAGGAGGAGGAGGAGGAGGCCATGACGGCGCCGGATAACGTAGACCTCAATAATGATCGCTTTGACAGACGAGACAGGAGTAGTTGTGATACATTAACTGCAGGCTCCAATACGCTTACCATAGAGTCGGACACACTTACAGCAGAGTCGGATACTGTAAGTGAAACGTCAAAACATGAAATCATTGAGCATGAAGTCCAAATTCACGCAGAGCAGGACAGTCCGTAACCGCTAGGTATGTGTAATCGACGTGCATTAGTCGTTAAAGTTTCATTTGTGTAGTAAGTGTGTTGTGTAGTTAGAAGGGAGAGTGTGGGTAGTGTAAAGGTGGTCGAAAGGACAGCGTCGTCCGGGCCATGCAGCTACAAACAAGCGGCTGGTTAAAAGGACACGCTCGTCTAGTCCAGCCTTACGTGTTTGGAGAAAGATGCCGTCCGGTTCGTACTAGTACGATCGAAAGGACACATGCTTTCGCAGATTGTGTTACCGAAAGATGTCGTCCGGTTTGTACATTATTTAGTACGATCGAAAGGACACATGCTTTCGCAGAAATTGTGTTGCCGAAAGATGTCGTCCGGTTTGTACATTATTTAGTATAATCAAAAGGACAGATGCTTTCGCAGAGATTGTGTTGCCGAAACATGTCGTCCGGTTTGTACACTTGTATGATCGAAAGGACACATGCTTTTGCTGGAATCATGTTTGCTTGATATGGTGATGGTGGTATAGGTGTCAGGTTGGACGAGCAGTGTGTTTAAATTGTTCTGTTTCAGAACATCCATAATATGCGCCCGAGGACGGGCGATTGTCAGTCCGGCCGTGACAGCGCATTGCAGAAAGAACCACTATCGGAGCTAAAACTATAACTAGCAGCGCCCTCTAGCGGATCGTCATTTTGTCTTTGGCTGTTTGTAGGCTGTATGTAAGCTGTATGTAGGCTGTATGTCAACGGACGTGCACCTAAATTATCGGGATAGGGTGGCAACACAGGCCCCTTTTGCGAAGCGTCGAGTCATGGCGGAGGGGCGGGCATTCTTGTGAAAACACTTTTGAACCGGCAGCCGTCTCCGCCATACGTGCTCAACGAATCGCTTAGTTCCGATGCAATACTAAGTGATTATTAAATAGCGATTGTTCTCATAATTGATTGAAGTTCTTGTCTAAATAGATATTGAAGATATTTGTAGTTTGACGGCTTCTTATAACAACATCAGTTGGTTTCCGTGATTGAAAACCTTTAATTTGAATATACCGCCCACATTATAATAAAAGATGGATGATCATAACGATGATATACGCCCTCATGTAGCCTACAAATATGTTGTTACACTGAGTAAGATTATTTACATACAGAAAATCAATGAGCGTCAGGGTAGATTTTCAAACCTGAAGGCTCATTTAATAATTTCCAGTCAATATTACTCAGATTAAAATCACGGAAAACCCAAGTAGGTAAGTGAATTCCAATTTTCAAAGAATTTATTACCAATAAAATTATCTAAAACACATTGTTGAACTGGAGGTGGTAAATAAACTACACAGAATGCAATCTGCAAAAAAGAACAACGCGTAGGAAGATCTATCGTAACCCACAGATCCTCACATAAGCTCTCTATAGAGTACAACCGCTTTGAGTTATACTTCTTGGATATTGCTATCAATACACCACCTCTATCTTTATTGTTATGGAATCCAGAGCTCTCTCGATTCCTTCTGTAAATTACATTATTACTACTGAACAGCTCAGAGTTTAAAATACTGCTTTTGAGCCAGGTTTCTGGTAGCACATTTATATCAATTGAACAACATAAATTATGAAAAAAATCGTGAGATTTGGTCCTTAGACCTGGAACATTCTGATAATAAATATTCAGCTCTGTGAACTTTACAAATCAGAGATACGCTGTTAAAAAAAATATAAATTAATCAAATTTATCCAAAAAACCAAGATCCCTAATAATTTTTTAGTCAGAGTTTTCATATTTTCTGATAAAAATCTAGCCGTTTCTGATCCAAACAAACTTGTAACCGTTTTCCATCGCCTTTATTCTAGGAGCAGCTTGTAAAGCCTTGTTTGTGGTGGATAAGTGTTCAGTAATAAAACAGTCTTCTTGGTACCAGAGAAACCAAGGTGTAATGAGTTTAACTTTTGAATGGGATTTGCAACAGTGAAGGAGGAGATAAAACGGGTCTGCTTCAAGCTGCAGGACTTGGCTAGAGCACCGCCCAAATGAACTGTCCAATGCTCTTTCAAACATCACTTACCACAAATGCCTCAAGCGCCATGACATCTGGGGCCTAGAGAAGCGTTTCTAATCTATGAGGGAACCTCCCGCTGGGGAGTACCTTCCGACTGCTAGGGACACGTTGAATAATAGTTGTGGGACTGATCAGACACAGAATTTAAAAAAAAAATTTGTTCGTAAATTTTTTTTGTTTAAATTTCAAAAATATTAGAAAGCACTATAAATAGCAAACGTAAATCAGCAGAATTTTCGTTTCTAAGAGAGAGAAAGAGAGTAGTCCCTCTGATATTGTAAGTATGTATCTAAGGTATTAGCACATTGAGACACAGAGCTATCTTATCTCTAGGTTTCTGGCACAACAATGCTAATAACAATGTTGTTATGGTGACAGTTTTAGATAAGATAGCTAGTCAGGCAGACATAAAACCTAGTTCCAATCAGAGTTGTTAAGGTCAACTTTATCATTTGAATTACACCTTATAAATACATATACATCTAATCACGACTATTATCCCCGAAGGGTTAGTCAGAGACTAGGCAATGAGGACAGCAAAAGCAGTCCTCTGCAGTAGTCCACTTTTCAACAAATAACGACTGCACATGTGCTCAGCGTGACAGGTGGTTAGCCCATCGCCGCTCTATGCAGTTGGATGTATGTGCAATCTTTAGTCCGTTAGTCGCCTTTTACGACACCCAAGGGAAGAGAGGAAGTGGTAGTATTCTTTCAAAGCCGCTACATGTTAACTAAATTAAAACTGAGTAAAGACAAAAGTGTTGGAAAGACATCTTAGGAATTCTTTTGGTAGCATAAATTATTTAATTTTATTATTTTTAAATAATGACTACTCCATAGTACGATGAAACACAATTCAGTTTCCAAACCAATTCAAAGTTTTTTTTATGTTGAAATTGTTTTGTGAGTCATATAAATGAATACATAATAAACAAACAAGTTTGTTCAGCAACAATGCAGTCTGTAACTTACATAGATGTTTCCTTGTCCAATCAAAACAAAACTCAATCCTTTGTTTGTAATTTGATAGTTACAATATCAACTTCCCATTAGGAATGTTACAACTAATAGAGGTTATTGACCTTTGCTAGATAAACTTATTTTTAAACATTAAAAAAGGTTAAAAACTCACAAGCTAATTAAGTTTTTATCAATTTATCTGCCTAAACACTCAGGAAGTAACAGATGGCAACAACATGTTAAAACAACATTTTACATTGGTTCATCGCTCAATTTGATACTTACCACTTTAACAGAGTACTTTATATGCTAATGACCTACATATAAGCCACTCATACACTCTAACTTGACACGATTTACTGAAAAACGATAAATAACAATAGGTATTGCACTGTTCAACATTTCTATTAATTAATAACACAGGACGGTCCCAACGCAGAATCCAAAGTTTAGTACGCACTAATAGGTAAGTTCACCTGTTGCAAGGTCGCGTTTGTTAGGTTTTACGGCTGATTTACACAATTTTTCTAACAAATATTTTCAATATACTACGGCAAGAACTTTCATTTTCTATTACACATCAAAACCAAAAGTGACATTAGTGACTACCTATTGACATTGACGGACAATCATTTTTTTTTTCTAAATTTTTTTTTTTATATATTTGTTCCATGAAGGAACAGGCTAAGGTCTGAGCCATACTGCCTAGTCATTAGTTTTTTATTTGTTTTTTCACTTGATGATAATGAGTGGTGATTAAGATGAATGATGTTCCCCAAACCCCTTGAGTTCTCAGTAAAGATGTGGGACTTTACTGAGGTCTCACGCGGACTACTTGAGAGAATTTGAAAAGTGATGTTGCACTGTTTTGTTTCATTTGCCAACACTCATGCACGTTCACAAACACTTAACGGTTAATAATCCACTATTATTTCACATTAATGTTCGAAAAAACACAAATTTTGGAAAATAAAACAAAACTGAAGACATGACGCTTCACTTTCCCGCCAAGAAGTCCTTTTTTTTCTAAATATTTGTTCCGTGACGGAACAGGCTAAGATCAGAGACCATACTGCCTAGTCATTAGTATTTTTATTTCTTTTTTTTTCCCCTTGATGATAATGAGTGGAGATTAAGATGATGAAAGATAAATGATGTTCCCGAAACCCCTTGAGCCCTCAGTAAAGATGTGGGACTTTAATGAGGTTTCACACGGACTTCTTGAGAGAATTTGAAAAGTGATGTTGACTGACAATCAGTTTTTTTACTTATCTTCTCCCATATAATGCAGGCACAGGGATCTAACACATACAGTCAAATTAAAGTAAAGATTTTCTTATGGGAGTTGATGACAAATATGTTATTTTATTTATAATATATGCAAATGTTACAATACAAAAATATAGATGTAACACAAGATGTAATAATTTACTTTTATGCAGAATTATCTTTTCACCATGAAGATAAGTATTTGCGATCGATTATCGATTACTTATCAATGATCTATTATTATTCGGTCGCAAGATGTATTTTTAGTTTATTGATAATGGAGACTTTTGATGATTTATTTTTGAGCTACTTTAAATATTTTGCTTTGCAAAAAGAGTGGCTCGGCTGTCGGTCAGCTTCATATAATGGGCGATTTTCCGAGATCAATTAAAAAAAAGAAATTGGTTCCTAATGACTTCATAGATGGCGCTTAATAAAAGGCGAGACCATTTAGAGCACGAGTATGGCTGCTGATATCAGAAAATATCAAAGACATTAAACTATTACTAATAGACAGGGCATAGAAATCAAAACTTTAATCCACAACTTATCACCAAGTGGTAACAAGTCTCTCAGTTTGATGCACAAAGTACTTTTTTGTTTGATGTTTTGCGCCCTCTATTGCAGTCGTGTTTGTGCTTGAACGAATTTGATACAAACAATAGAAAATTATGCCAAATTGAGTATTGTTATACTGCAAATTCCGATATGGAAATACGGCTGAATGTGATTACAGCTTATTCTCGTAAGTATTTTGTATGTTTACCCAATAATCAGACTGTAATAATAATTTTCAATAAATTATTATAGAACATTTACCGTTGCCCTATGCTGACCTCTAGTGGTGAAAAGCAAAAGTACTTGTAGGATATCAACACACTTGTCGAAGCGGAAGTAGATGATTTAGTGGTGTTGTAATGTTATAAATAGATAATATTTTTATATCGTAAGTTTGTAATATTCTGATTCAATGATCATTGCGCTGGGGGACTATTATGCAGTGTAACAATATCGTGCGATGATCATTTAATCAGAATATTACTACTTAACTTAGATAAATGATTGATCTCGATCTCGATCTCGAATCATTTATCTAAGCTACTTAAGTTAAACTTAAAAGACATTGCATGGATTTATAAGAAAATAGGATGTCCAAATTAAACATATACATACATCCGTTATGACATTGGTATTTAATGATAATACATCAAACAAATCTATGGAATGATATTTAATTCAATTCATTCAAAATAACAGATTAAGATCGACAAAAAAAATTGATACTTGCGATTGCGAGTTTCCATTAACACAATGTGGACTTAAAAATATCTATGTTTGCTTACCTAGGTATTTTATAAAAATTAATGTAATTAAATATATATAAATGAAACACTATATGGATCAAATCGTGTTAATCTGTTGAAGTCAGCCATTTACCTTATTATTCCCATGAATTGATTCCTAAATCCAATCACACAACCATGTTAGATACCTTTTGAAGGAGACTCGATTTTGGTATACGGGAGTGTATAATTAAGAATCAAACGAACTTACCTTGTGAAGTTTGATTCCATTTATGCGAGGGTCTCAACCGAAGACGATTACTTATTACATGCAGCAGTACATGAGATGATGCTATCTTCTTCACACTTTTAGATATATCCTAAAAAGAAATATCTTATTTCCGTTCCCTGCACTGGCCACCCCGCGTCACGAGACGTCATTATTTTAGAGAATTTTGTGTTATCCTCCACAATTTTTTTATTTTTTTATTTTTGGTTGGGAGGGATGGGTTGACGTAATCGTCTTCGGTTGAGACCCTCGCATAATTGGAATCAAACTTCACAAGGTAAGTTCGTTTGATTCTTAATTATACTTCGGGTCTCAACCGAAGACGATTACTTATTACATGCAGATGTTCAGAGCATTGTAATGTTAACACAACAAAAATAAAAAATTATGTCAATTTAAACTTTACAATATGTAGGTAGTTTTTTATAGGTACATAAACTTCCTATAAACCTTAAAATATGCATTTAAAGGCTATCGATGCATTTGTCGTTTTCTCAACAATAACTTTAACAATTTCATTTTTTTATGTGATTAAGTATTATTATTTTGTTGTGTAAATACTGCATTGACAAATTCATTCTGATTTGTACCTAAACATTTTTCCAACAGTATTAACAAATGCATTAAAGTGACTCAGCCCGCAACAGCTCTGCGAAACACCTCCAGACTAGATCTGTGAGCAGTGTGAGCAGTAAATGCCGAGCGAGTACTGTGACTGTGAGCTCCAAATACAGACAAATATCGGTATCAGCATGTCGTCCACTGTCTTGGAATACTTTTTTATTATTATTACTATTTTCATTTAATTAAGTAGGTAAGTACTTATTTATTATTATGAGTAACCCTTTATTTTTCTATGAGGTTCTTCTCTGAGTAATTGTAGAATCTACGGATGTCCAATGAAAGCAGGCTATCGTCGGACTGAACGTCATATACGGAGACAGATCGAAGATCTTAGTGGCGCAGCTGGCACGGGCACAGGCTCTAGCGCTGCAAGCAGCGCGAATGGCCAAGCTTCGTTTCTGCCGCTACTGGTTGAGTCATTGTAAACATCAATGACATAGTTTAAGATGTCTTCACCAAATCATTATTGATAAGTAAACCCGAAGATAACGAAACGTTGAAAACATGTCCACCTAAGGTGGGAATCGAACCCACGTCCTCAACAATGTTGAGACTCTGCTTTGTTCCACGGAGGACGTGGAAACGTGAAACTGTTAGGGTGAAATAGGTATGGCCTCTCACGGTTTATGTGAAGTAAAAAATCTTCAACACAGTTCAAGTGAAGTTAGCAACCATGAAACGGCTAGCGTGGAGTAAAATAAAGCCTCAACACTGTTAAAATGTACTAAGTACATATTCCCGAAACGGCTTGCGTGAAATAAAATATAGCCTCACTCAACCCTGGTAGAGTGGAGTGAGTATCTTCGACACGGTTTGTGTATCCGCTGTGTCGAGGAGTAAGTCTTATTATTATTCTAATACAATTAATAAGTATTTATAATGCTGAGGTCTGACCTGAAAACCGCGTGGCGACTCCGTTGCTTCCGATCCAGAGGGGATCTTTGAAAATTTCTTTCTTGATGTATCCACCAATTGACAACCTCAATATAGGCTCAACACTGTTAAAGTAGAGTGAGTATCTTCGACACGGCTTGCTATATAGCCTCAACACTGTTAAAGTGGAGTAAGTATCCTCGACACGGCTTACGTGGAGCCTCAACACTGTTAAAGTGGAGTAAGTATCCTCGACACGGCCTGCGTGTAGCCTCAACACTGTTGAAGTGGTGTAAGTATCCTCGACACGGTTTGCGTGGAGCCTCAACACTGTTAAAGTGATGTAAGTATCCTCGACACGGCTTGCGTGCAGCCTCAACACTGTTAAAGTGGAGTAAGTATCCTCGACACGGCTAGCGTGGAGCCTCAACAATGTTAAAGTGGAGTAAGTATCCTCGACACGGCTCGCGTGGAGCCTCAACTCAGTTAAAGTGGAGTAAGTAACCGTGACACGGCTTGCGTGGAGTAAAATAGAACCTTAGCACTGTCTAATTGGTGTAAGTAACCTCGATACGGCTTGTATGGAGTAAAATCAAGGACATTCAGTGTCATTAAGTAAAATAAAGCATCAACACAGTTGAGCAGTTGTATATCTTCGACACATCATACGTTTAGTAAGTTAAACACTGTTACAATGGTGTCTAAGTAAGTAGTTTAGTATTTATAGAATTTCTTGTTGTAAATGGCTTTTAATTTTGTTACAATCATTATTAAAGAACCTAAGAAAAACCAATAAAAATGAAGGTAGATAATTTTAATGATAAATGATCTTAGTTCCTTACAACTATGATACATTCCTTAATAGTTAATTTTTCTGGTAAATTAGCGTTATGTTTCAATACCTGCGTGTCGTAATATCGTTGATACAACATTTATCACTATTCACCGACACCGATGATGATAAAAACCTACGTTTTTGGAATTAAAAAAGATTTCCTTTCTTCACGAAGAATACCATAATGATCACTGTCTCTTAACTTCGAACTTTAACATTTTCCCATCATATTAAATACAAATTTAATTTCGGGACGAAAAGTACGTGTGATTCCGATAACACAAAAACACGTAATGACGTCTCGTGACGCGGGGTTGCCAGTGCAGGGAACGGAAATAAGATATTTCTTTTTAGGATATATATAAAAGTGTGAAGAACATAGCACCATCTCATGTACTGCTGCATGTAATAAAATAAGTAATCGTCTTCGGTTGAGACCCGAAGTATAATAATCCTTACTTATGATAAGAGATCGCGGGTGGGTTTACTTCAAAAATGAATGTTGTCAGTATGCTGTGCTTCTGAGGTACTAGCTAGGTACTTATGTTATTTCACATTGTTTTATAATTTTTAATAACAATAATAAATTTTATTTATTCACTTAGTTAAGTAAGTTAGTTAAGGTAAGTTAGTTGTTGAATTTTTAATAAGTTAACACTTTATTACTAAATAAATAGTATTTGAAATACCGGAATTTTCATTTTCTTCCCTAATTGTCACTTGCTTGTTCAAATGTTATATTTGTTTATGCTGATTTTGGTTAATCTTCATCAAAAGTATCGATTTGTCGAATTTCATAACGGAACATCATCCCTACCGCAGAGCGACACCTACCGTGGGGTAGGTAAAACTTATTCTTATTGTTCTTAGTATACTTCTTAATATTCTTAATAAAAAGTTGTGCTTTTCAACGTTAGATGGCGTAACTTGAGCATCAGCTCAAAGTTTTGTATGAAATAGTGTACAATAGCCGCTCTATTACTATATAAATCTCTTTGAAAAATATCAATATTGTGCAACTGTCAAACTGTGAACGAAATGATGTTAAATAGAAATAGGTCCTAAAATTAAAATGTATATTTTTTTATTTTTTTGGTTGACAAACAAAAGTACACCATTTGTGTACGGCTCGGCTTTCATAAAACGCCATCTATCGAGTGTTTTTGAACTAATTTATATTTTTTAATTTGGACTGTCAGAAAATCGCCCATTGTGGAAAAAGTTAAACTTAAAAAAAATGTTTAAAATATTTAATATTTTAAATACCTACCTATTAGGTAGGTATTTAAAATATTTTTATAGATGAAACTTTATGCTTCTTTATGAACTGAAATTAAATGTATTTATTAGAACACACACAATTTTCAATTAAACAATAAGTTCGATAAAAATGTGTCCTAAAGAGACTCCGATCAGCATTTGTTACAGTGAGTAAGTCACTACAACGCTGATCTTCCGTGTAGACCGCAGTTCCGTGTAAATGTGCACAACGTCTCGCGCTTATGGTATATTATTTTTAAACACATTATTAAACCATCGTTATAGGAACATGCCAATTTCAAAATTATATGTAAAAAAAGAATTAACTTTGTACATTCCCTATACTCGTTTTATATTGGTATCCTAACAAAATCAGTTGCAAATCTTATAACACTTAGATGTTATTTAGAGAAAGGAGAATGGCCAAAAAAAACCCAGACCCGGCGCAAAAGAAATGTATCTCAGTTTTTAGATTAAAAAGAATATAGTCATTTTCAGCTATCATAATTGCCGAATTCAGTGGCTAACATGTTTACGCTTATTTAACTACACTAGCTGTCAAGCGACGCGAGGAAATATGAGCTTAACTGATTTGACTCAACGGAGCGTTTCAAGTGCACAGCGGGCGATGACGTCAGCCGGTGCGGTGAGAATACCTTAGGGTTGACCCAATGAAAAAAAAATACTAAAATAAAATACGCAGTAAGGTTCCACTCGCGCGACTACACGGGCGGGCGTGCAGCGTCCTTATGCTACTTGTGTTATTACCTGAGTTGGGCAAGACATAACAACGAAGGACATATTGATCACCCTGCCGAAGAGTTGCACTACGTGTTGTTAGATTTAGAAAACTCTTAACTGAATACTTTTTTTGTTTTTTATTGTTATTAAATATAATCAACTACATTACATTTATTTATTTATTTAGTTTTGCCAGTATTTTTTACTTTCTACAGTCCTTCTATGCATTAACTATAAGAAATAATATCAGTCAGTAAAAGCTTTTGAAAAAAGAATTGTTTGCCCTAAGCGCCTACATAACTTTAAAGGGCAAAAAAAATATATTAGCCACTGAATTCGGCAATGACGACTACTGAAAATAACTATATTTATTTTAATCTAAAAACAAAGATATTTTTATTTTGCGCCGGGCCTGGGTTTTTTTGTATGGGCCGTGGCCATTCTCCTTTAGTTTGTCAAATAGATACCATAGTCACAGTATAAATATAAGCTAAAGCAGTACGGAAGCTCGGCCCTTTTCTTGTTTTATATACCTACGCGCCAATTGAGCGTTAGGGTTGTCCTCTTATTTTTGTAAAACTGAAAAAGTTTTTGTTTAGTTAGCGCTGTATCTCAGCTAGTTAGCGGTTTTTTTGACATAACTAGCAAAGAATAAGTGTTGTCACTTTTAAGTTTTTTAAATTAAAAACTAATAAGTTAAATATGGCGGTTAATCTCCTCATTCTATTATCGGATTTATTGTCGGAAACCCTAGAGATCCCCTGATATCGATTATTAAAGCAATCGGTTAAATAACTAAAAAGTTCAAGATGCAGGCTATTTTGCCTCATACCTTAGATTAAAACAAAAAGGGAAGATACGGCATTAGCTTCTCGTGAGTAAGCCGCTAAAATTAGGCCTAAAGGCACAATTTCACTTCAGTCGCAGTTTGCCGAGCGTACAGGAGCGTACTATTGCGGACATTCTGCTGTGATAAAAAGAGATAGACGCTACTCCGCAGTGGCGTCGGAATCGGTCGTACGTACTCGTCTGTTGCGAAGCGACCGAGACCTCAACACGCTACTCGCTGACTCCCTCGCGCTGACGTTGAAACTTACTACTCTGTCTCGCTCGCTCGATTTACACTTTTATAGGTGTGCGTGTGTGAGTGTTTGCATATGTAGTTGAGTAGGACTATATTTCGATTAACTACAAGTAGGAGCATGCCGTATCTTCCCTTTTTGTTTTAATCTAAGTCTCATACTAATAACGGAGTCGTTGTCAGAAACCACACAGATCCCCAGATATCGATTTTCAAAGCAATAGGTTAAATAACTAAAAAGTTCAATTTGGCGGCTACTTTTTCTCATTCTAATTACGGGTTCATTGTCAGAAACTACACAGATCCTCAGATATCGATTTTTAAAGCAAAGTTTATTAACGATTAAGTTTCGTAGTATCAATTCTTATTACTTTTCACCATTAAAATAACGCGCGCTCAAAAAATCCTAAACAACCAAACGATTTATTTAAAAGAAAAAGCTTTTTATTTAGTAATAATAAATCATTCTTACCTTTCAACATCAGCAGGAAGTTTAAAAAACGAAAGCTCCGGTTTTGAAGAAGCCGAGTTCAAGTAGCCGAATACTACGCAATACACACACTCGTGACATTTTTAAAAATCGCGCGCACAGCGCACGCAAAACACAACAGTGAACACTCGTTCTCGACGCGATACGCGCTACTGAGAGCACTGCGATGTCCGCTTAGGGGCCCTGTAAAGACGTGCGTCTGTGGGCGTGCGTCATTTCGAGCGTTTGTACGTAGCTTCCTTACTGCTTTAGCTCATATTTATACTGTGCCATAGTTGTTTATTTTTGAAAATACCAAATAAAAGCGAGGAAAATTGTTAAAGATGTTCTGCTTGACATTTTCAACATACGGTTGTCATTCAAAAATGGTGTGTAATGCGCTCTAAGTGGTACTGGAAAGCAAATACGTAATTCATTCTGAATTCACTACAAAAGTTTCTTGGAGCGACCTAACAGACATTCACCAAATACAGTATCAACGTAATTTAATTTTGATAAGACTAGTTAGTGCTTTACAAAGTTTAATACGATATTCAATAGACAGGTAATCGCGCATACGGTACAGTACTGAGATTCTGTAGAAGCAATTACGAGCAGTTTGCAGAACGCATTTTTTGAATCCAAGTGACTCATCCATCAAAAGATCCAAATTTCGAACCTCGGTAACAAGTTCTAATGGAGCTCCCGCACGAATACCTCATGGTTCAAAGTTGAATCTACGTTACAGGATTGCAGTTGTAATTGTCTTTTTTGATTTTGATAATTAACATATATTTAGAAAAATGCACCTGCATTCAATTTTCACCCTGCACCTTGGTGCCAGGGTGGTCCACCCTAATCGTTTTGTGTATGGGGAAGCTGTTGACGAGCTTGGCCATCACGGGCCCTCATGCGCCCGCAGTGCTGGGCGTATGTTACGGCACTCCTCGCTCAACAGCATCATCCGCAGTGCTTTTGCCACCGTTGGCTTACCAGCTGTCTTAGAGCCAGCTGGTATCTCTTGGCAAAAGATATGACGGTATTACACGGATTGTGGAGACTTGGCAGGCCGTTGGTGTAGGATGCGACCTGTGCAGATACCGTGGCTCCCTCGCATGTGCACGCCACCTCGCTGCATGTCAGGGCTGCTACGGTAAGCGCCGAAAATCGCAAACGTCTCAAATACGCGAACCTGGGACCTAATTATATATTTGTGCCGTTTGCGGTGGAAACAATGGGTACGAAAGATTTAAGTACATGTCTTGTTGAGTTGAGGCCTCCGGTGACAAGAAGGCTGGCAGCTACCTTTGCCAGCGTATTAGCCTGGCAATTCAAAGAGGTAATGTTGCCAGCATTCTTGGGACCGTACCTGCGTGCCCGCAGTTGGAGGACATTTTTTATTTATAGTTTTTAGTTTTAAATTAGACATTCTTTATTTATAGTTTAAGTTACTTTTTTTCTAGGACCAATATGTGTTATTTTTATTTTGTTAGGTAATTTATTTTCTAAAAATCATTTGAGGTATAAATTGAACATTTCAATTGATTGATCGACTTGTTACTCGCATCTTTTCCTGCACATCACTACTGCTGTCATGTTATGTCAAATTGTCATTGTCAATTGACGTTTCGTTCGATTTCATTCCGTGGAAGCTGTTTATTTTGAATAAGTCTTTATTTATTAATTATTTTGTATTAAATTGTACTATGTCAGGCCATAACGTGAACGTTTGTGATATAGGCGACAATGTGAAGGAGGTGTTGAAAAAGTTTCGCTTCCAGAAGCACAGTTCTAATAGTGCGTTAATACTGAAGGTAAATTGTTTATTTCATCAATAATTCGATCTAGCAATAATGACTCACGCCGATAAAATCATTCGGGCGTGCAATTCTGCAGCGCCTATAGTACGCCCATTATTACTGTTATGTACATTTCCGCCTTTGGTTTATATATTCTACTGTATATAGTTCACAGCATGAACTATAAATTTAATAATGTAAACACCCACTGCTTCTTCGAAAACCATTACGAATTATTCATTGGTCTTCTTATCAAAGCCAAAGGCAAATCATTTAGTCATTATTCAATGTCAGCCTTCACGGACACTTATTGATGTCTAAACTTTCAAAATAATGAATTAATTTATTTTAACCCTTTAAAGCAGATTTTGGGAGATCCCTCATCTATTCATCTAAATTACAATGTAATTTTATAAGCAATGCACCATATCCGTGCATGGTGTGAAGAACTTGTTATGTCCAAAATGGCAATTTTACAGGGCAGCAATATTAAAGTTTGACATTTTCTCCGAAATCCGTTTTCATTTTGAACTCATCTTTATAGCTTGATTTATGGATAATTTTAAGTGATCTTTTATATTATTTTACGTATTCTTGTAAAATCTGCTTATTTTGTAAGTTATTATCAACATACTACCCAGAGACTTATCAACTTATTCCCCGTATATTAGTGCTCAAACCAGTGAAAACATTGTTTAATTTAATTCTTAAAAATCAGATTTTCAGTGTAATTGAAATGTCTATTTAAGAGTAATTAGAGATGGTAATGAGATGGAGATGGTTCAAATTTGTTTATGCTTTTCTTTCTTATTATCTTATTAATTAACTTATCAACATGTTCACCGAACGAAGACCCATACACACCTACATACCTATACTTATCAACTTATTCACCATAGAATTGGGTACAATAAATACACATTTATCGTTTGATTATCTCGTTTGGTCAATTTACGTAAGCTATAAAGTATAAGTTGATATATGGACATATTACGATATTATAATATTTTTGTGACTCATCGCGTAGATATCTCGTTTTGTTAAATAAAATACGTAAAATATGGACATACTCATATACTGTTACAGGCAAATCTCTAAAAGTAACGTAGATATCTAGTTGTCAATTTTTTCCCTACAAAACCAATGCCGTAGGAAGCCATTGCGATAATAACAAAAAAATTGTGTAAGTGAAATTATCAAGTTCTTCACGCCAGGCACTCTGGCCATAAAAGACTATGGAGTCGGCTGGTTTATGAATAGAATATAATAAAAGTAAATTTATTCAGCATCAACAATACAACATAAATAAAATTATTAAAAACAATATTATGTGACACTGAAAAGGCATCTACTCAGCATTAGGCTTCTTCTGTTTCTGCTGAAACCAACAAAGTTTGAATTACCGGCCAACAAAGTGTAGTGATATTGAAGTGCTCCATTCGGAGCCCTCATATGACTAGTGTTCCCATATTGAATTATTAACAATATCATTGCAAAAAATTAAAGTTAAGTACAACCTGTATACTGTGCAAGGCTCCCCATCATTGGTGGTACACTAATAAAGTGCTTTGCAATGAATACTTTAAGTGCCATGGTAGTCCACCATTGGCTTTGAGTCTGTGAATAACAAACAATACATTTTCTATTGTGTCTGGTTATGTGGGTGGCAGTCAATGTGTTAAGTCTACTTCAATAAACATACTTTGATTTAGATTTTAGAACCAGAGTGCTGATTCCTAGAGTACTGCGTCAAACGGTCATCAAGTTTTATTTTTATTACACAGTTGTAAATTTGATTCTAGGTGAACAGAGAGAAACAAGCCTTAGAAGTGGACGAGGAGCTGGAGAATGTGGCGGTGGAAGAGCTACAGGACATCCTGCCGTCCCACCAGCCCAGGTTCATAGTTTATAGGTACGTTAGATTTACATACACACTGTAATATCTGAGATGGAGACCAAGGAAACAACACACATCTTGCTAATACGATCATTTATTCCGGAATGTTCGTTACATGGCTATGCCTACCCTTCATACATTTGTTAATAGTGACGTACCTACATCTCACACACATACATACATCCACGACTATTATCCCCAAAGGGTTAGTCAGAGACTGAGCGATGAGGACCGCAGAAGCAGTGCACTGCCATAGTCCACGGCACACCAAATTACTAAATTACAGCCATGTGCTCAGGATGATAGGTGGTGCCCACCGCCGCTCTATGCTGTTGGATGTATATGCAGTCTTTAGTTCGTTAGTCGCCTTCTACGACACCCAAGGGAAGAGAGAGGGTGGTAGAATTCTTTAAAAAACAATTTAGTAATTCTTATTTGATTATTTGCGTTAATAACGCTCAAATGATGGCTCAATTGTGGCGTCGGTCGTCGGGCCGTGCGGATAGATGTTCGGGTTGAACGCGAGACAACATGGTACAATCCCATAGCTCCGTTCGACTGCCGATGTGAACCCACTCCGACAGTCATTTAGATTAACAGGATGGGCCATTGATCTCAATGGGATGGGCTAACAGGACTATTATTAATGTGTTAAACGCACATTCATAATTATGAATGATAAATAAAGAAAAATCTACTATTATTATACTAACAAAACACTACACCGAGAAAATTACAAAACAATGAAGAAACAAAGAAAAAAAGTGTTAATCTAAGTGCTGTCTTACCCAAAGGCTACTGCTATGCTACACCATGCAAATGTGGGCTTACAATATAACTACCTATTCATTTCATATAAACTATCTTAAAATATTATATATATTTATATATTTACTATATATTTTATACAAACTAAGAGGACCTAATTATGTGACACTTCGATACTTTGTGTTTAAAGGACATGGCCAACTCCTGTACTTGACGATCTAATTAATAAAGAATTTAATGTACAGTAACAATTATAATTATGAAACTATAAATAAAGTAAACTAACATAATTATTGTTAAATCGTATTGTAACGTGTTTGTGTAATGTGTAGTTGTGTAGTGTCACCAAAAATATCCATTTCCGCCATATGCGTCTGTCACGCGCTTGCTAGACGCGCTACTTGAATATTATGTATGAACTAGCGGCCGCTCGCGGTTTCACCCGCGTGGTTCCCGTTCCCGTGAGAATATCGGGATAAAAAGTATCCTATGTATTAATCCAGGTTATAAACTATCTGTATGCCGAATTTCATCCAAATCCATTCAGTAGTTTTTACGTGAAAGAGTAACAAACATCCATCCATACTTACAAACTTTCGCGTTTATAATATTAGTAGGATATACAACAGCGCTTCGTAGGCGGAAACACAAAGGTACATACTTAAGGTAAAATACTGACAATATTCTCCAATTGATATTGATCCTAAAAGCAGAACCATAAACTTCAGAATTGACTGAAGAAATTTGACATTATGTGGTATGGTAGGTTAATTTGGCTGGCGTCTGTACATAAAGGTAAATACAAAGGTACATGCGAGTCTTAGATTAAAATTTAATCAAAGATGCGAGTCATTCGTTGCGCGTACAGCATGCCTCGCTAAGTCTGTTTCCGCCTTAAGTCACACAAATAAGATGCAAACAACATAATTATGCTTATATGTATAACGCTTAAACACCTTTAATGCGCTCTTACTCTTTAATTAAAATGTTTTGCGTTAAAATATACCGTTTAGGTATCATGCTTTATAAAACAGGTAGTTTTCCTTGTATTGTGCATTTTAGTATGCATACCTAAAGGTCGATAAAGGCTGTTATAAGTATTGTTTTTGGATACTACCTATATAATAAACTATATTTAACGCAAAATCGTAACCAAGATCACTGTTTAATAAACTCACCACCGTCTATCACGCTGAGCACATGTGCATTTGTTATGAAGTGAAATGTGGTCTCTAACAGTGCACTGCTTCTGCGGTCGGACAGTAGTCGTGAGGGTATTTATGTATTCCCATTGATTAATTTTTACCAACTTGTCTCGGGGGCCAGACCTCATTGAATTCATTCAATTATCATCACCTTCTGCTTGTATGTAAATGTAGTTGTTATTTACAGCTACAAACTCGAGCACAGCGACGGCAGAGTCTCCTTCCCGATGTGCTTTATATTCTACACCCCCCGAGACGCACACATGGAGTTACAGGTAAGAAATATTCCATTAGGTACCTATATATTTATTAAAAAAGCTGTGTGATGGCTAATCATTAATAGAATACTACCGACCACTCTCTTCCCTTGTGTGTTGTTAAATTCGACTAACGAACAAGACTGCACATACAGCCGAGGAAGTCCCCGGCCGACCACTTTCCGGCGATATTCGCTTGCACGCTACCTACGCGCATGCCACGGCACGCACGCGCGCAAGGAATGGCGCGCATAACAATATCGCCGGAAAGTGGTCCGCCGGGGACTTCCTCCACTGTACATCCAACAGCATAGAGGCTCACCACCTATCACGTAGAGCACATGTGCACTTATAATTTGGTGTGCCGTGGAGTGTGGCAGTAGACTTCTTTTGCGGTCCTCATTGCCTAGTCCCTGACTAACCTTTTGGTAGTCGTGAATTTGTGTATGTATGCAATTAGAGGAGCCCGATGGCGCAGCGGCTGGCGCGTTCGGTTTGCAATCTTGCTCGCTAAGTAACTTTCGCAATGCCGGGTCGCTGGATTAAAAAAATCAAATTAAAAACATCTTGAGCTCCCCCGTGCTTCAGGAGGCACGTAAAGTGGTTGGTCCCGGTTGTCGTCAAAGATGGCAGTCGCTAAAACCCACCAACCTGCATTGGGCCAGCGTGGTGGGTTATGGCCTAATCTCCCCATGTAATGTTGTTTATGTGAGAAGGCCTGTGCCCAGCAGTGGGACGATTAAAGTCTGATGACTCCATTCCTAGTTGTAAAGTACCAGGCAACTATAAGTCGGTAGGAGCTTTGTTACAGCTACATTATCTTGCGCTTTGTTAACTATCTTATGTTGTCCACATGGGAGGCCTGTGTCTAGCAGCGAAACGTTTATAAGCTGATGATGATGATGCTGTGTGTGGTTGGGGATTGTAGGTAATGTACGCGGGCACGCAGCGCGCGCTGGCCGCCGCCGTCGGCGCTCCCCGCCTGCTAGAAGTGAGGGAGATAGACGAACTCACAGAGGAGTGGCTCAACGACAAACTCAAAAAGTAAGACAGAGACGGTGCGCGCACTCAGCTCCGTCGATAGTCAGCCGTGCGGTAGTACACTCACACGATTAGAAATTACTCCTCTAACTAACTACCGTACTCAGAGACGTCAATTAAGTTTTAATGTACTCGTATAGTGCTTTTGTATAGTGCTAAATAGAGAAGGATTTAATTACCATCAAACTTAATTGACGTCTCTGAGTACAGCAGCGTCGGCAGCAAGAGCTCCGCTGCTGTTAAACCAAACACAATGGAAATCCAATTGTTAGTAACCTCTTGGAGTGTTCGTGACAGACAAGGGCTAAGGCCTCCTTCACACTTGGTAACTGCTCCCTGTTTATTTGTTAGCGATTGTCAATAGTTAGTTTGTAGTAGTTGACAAATATTTGGCGAATGATAACTCAAGTCGATCGATACTAAGAATACATAATTTGATAATTATAGAATAAATAAATACAGAATGATGTTACATAAATTAGCTCTTTAAAGTTTTACTTTCTTGATAGTATATTGGTAGACAGGTGTAGTCTAGGGACTTGGCGAACGCTCACAAATGATTATTAGCGCTATTAGACGATCTCGGACCGCACGGTGATCTGGAGTTCTACTGTCACCTCTTAGATCAGTAGTACTGTTAGGGTTAATTTTTGACACCCCGCCAATTTTTTTCACGTGATCTTATAGCAACAGTAATGAAATAAAAAACATTTTTTTTTTACTTTTTTTTAAAAACATTAAAATTATTGTCACGCGTGACCGCTTTTATTCACCTCATGCACCAATGGCGGCGCGCCGTCGCTTTGCTCACGAAGGTGAGCGCACGCACCCAGCAAAACAATTATTTAAAAAAAGAAAACATTCATTATTTTTACGTCAAATATTTTTTAATTCCTTTTTTTGCCCCATATTTGCTTTTGGCGGGGGTCTAACATTAACCCTGTACATTATAATGACATTAAAGTAATACTTCTCTAAGAGTTGATGGCAAAACCCCCTTACGCACATATTAGTTTTAAACAGAATTCCATAGAATTTATTTTATTTTTAAATATTTAAAACAATGAAACTATGAATTAAGATTGTAGCAAACTTTTAGGTGTTAATAATAGAGCAGTCATTCTCACTGAGGAGGCAGAGTGTAGGATGGGGTTGCACCAAAGATCCCAATGGGTCGACAAGAGAGAGACCTCTGCAGGCCCCACTAGATAAGATAAGATAAGAATAATGCATGTGGTCATCACTTTGATTCTTCGAATTAAAAACGTCCAAAATCTTGTCTGAGTACCTAGTCTGATTATGATACTAATTATTTTATAAATCTTTGCCATTTTCACTTTCCAGATTATTTTATTATACTCCTAAACAAAGACATGAAAAGACTTGCCCCCTTGATATTTTAAGAGAATCCGGTAAATTAATTTGCTATAGTTCTTGGAAAATGTTGAAAAATTTTCACGAGCAGGATTCGAACCCGCACCTTGGGTCATTCCAGGTCAAGGTGCGCTACTATTTTATTATGCTTATTTCAACATTTTCCAATTTGAAATTGGTTCGCAACATACTAGTAGACCCGACAGACGTTGTTTTATCCAAATCACAATGACAACTCAAGTGACAGGAAAAAGATAAATATCGCGAAAAAGAAGTAAGTAAGAAAACGGCAAAAGGTTTTTAGCAACCCATTAATATTTAATACCGATATTGCACGACGTCTTTTTATGTTTCATATATTTTTATTTTTTATTCAACTATTTTTTCTCACCGTTTAAATCTTCCCTGAACTTTCACAAATCTTTCAAGATCAAAATTAACCAAATCGGTTCGGTCATTCTCGTTTTTTTGCGAGACAAACGAAAAGCAATTAATTTTTATAAATAGATAATTTATAGCTACAAATTAATATATTTTGAAATAATTGTTTACAGAACAATGTAATATGATGAGATTAAGATAAAAATAAGTTGTAATAATTATAATTATTGTCATTGTGTATAGATGATTAAAACCAAAGCTTAGTATGCATTTTTCGTTCACACTTCGATCACATATAAAACTAGATGCACAATCAACGCTCTTAAAATGTCTAAACAAAAAGAGTACCTAATTAGGTACTCATTTCGTTTAGTAGTGCGCGAGCTAAGAGTCACATGAAGAAGATTCCTTTAAAAAATTGCAATTCTACCAAAACACAATGATACCTACTTACGTCAAATGAATATGTCAATGCTATCACTATTCCGCTTCCATTTAGTATTGAATTGTGTGTCTAGTTTTTATATGTGATCAAAAATGAAGGTAACGTTTTTGTTATTGTAAAAAAATTTGGAAAATGTTGTAAAAATTTTTTTTCCACCAGCAGGTTTCGAACCTACTCCTTTCTGACATAGGTTATGTGCACTTCCAACCATCCAGCCCGCGGAAATTACGTTTTTTTTACATTTACCAAATATCAATCTGGAGTCTCACCATCTACTCTTAGGCTCGTATGCTAAAACCAAATTCACACTCAAATCTCTGTTTGAGTACAGTTAGAAAGGGATGGTGTTGTGGTGGGAGTTTGGTTTTAGAATACGAGCCTTAGAGCAGTATTATTTTAATGTTATTTATGCATATTCCCATACCAATTTTGCATAGAAACATTAAAGTAATACTGCTCTAAGAGATGTCAGTAAGGCCCCTGATGGAAACAAGTTATATTATAATTAATTATATACAATAATAAAAATGATAAACATTGTCTTAGTGTTGATAGAGTAGATATACAGGGAACTGTATTATTTATGATAAACGGACGTCATGTGACATAGCAAAACATATTATATAGGATGTATGTTTTTAGGTAGGTATGTAAACCCGCGACTGAGCCTTCCTAAAGTGCAAAAACAACAGTTATTTGTATGGGAGCAACCCTGGCATTGTGAAAAACATCAGCCGTTCCATACATTTAGGTCGAATTGTATTTGCAGTTTTGTATGGAACAGCAGATTATAAATTTCAAAATGTTGAAATAGTTTCCATGAACAGGATTTGAACCTGCACCCTTGTGACAATGCGGGTCAGGTGGTCTACCAGTTAAGCTGCCGTGGCTCTCACCCAGCCCGCCGATATTAAATACTATTATTAATTTACAAAAAAATAATAATAGTAATAATAAGTAATATTAATATTAATTTTCTAATTAATGAATTAGATTATTTCACTTTTGCAATTTCAGTAACCGTGTCGCGTAGCGGTGAAAGAATACCAACCCCCCCCCCCCCCCTGAAGGCTGCACACACATCCAACAGCATAGAGCGGCGATGGGCTCACCACCTGTCACGCTGAGCACATGCGCAGTTGCCATTTGGTGTGCCGTGCGCTATGGCATTGCATTACTTCTGCGGTCCTCATTGCCTAGTCTCTGACTAACCCTTCGGGGATAATAGGCGTGATTATATGTACGTATGTAATTTCAGAGTTGTTTCATCGCACATAACAGGCTCCCCCAGTTGCGGGATTATTTATACAGGGTAACTGGTACATCACCTACCATAGCAAATTACCATATTGAGAAGGTCATTTGCTATTATCTATCTCCCTTTCAAAATCCCTCGTAAAGGGGTTACCCACTAAAATCTCCTGCACTTTCCCCTCACGTGAAGCCAGGGGACCAGGAATCGCCATAAGCAATAATCTGAACTAAATTTGGAGACCCCTGAGCTAGCATATTATGGGAAATAAAAGTGTACCAATATAGTTAAAATAATTTTATTAAGAAACCTTAGAAGTATTGTATAATTGTAAAATTAAACTAACCTGAATATACAAAACCCTTCTTTGTCGTCATATCTTTTTTATTAAATTAATTCTTATTTAAAATTAATATGTCATATTTAAAAACGTAGGTATGTCTGAAAATATATTATTGCTTAATTTTCTATTAAACTACTAAGTATTAAAAAAGTTAATATTTTTATTGCTTTTTATATATTCTCACCCTGTCATTTTACTTATACTGTCTCATTAATTTTGTAATAAAGGCAGATAGAGACAGCATAATAATATTATAAATATAAGGCGACTGCTAGAAACCGCAAGAAACTTCAAGGGCTGGTTTCTAGCAATCGCCTTATATATTTTAAACAAAGTATAAATTGAGTCCATTTTTTGGAATAACTGCGTTTAGTTTTGGAATAAAAGAATAATAATATCCGAAGAAGGTGCATTTTATGGTGTTTTATATTTTTGAATACTGTAATGTATTATTTACCGTGATTTTATAGCATTTATAATGTATAAGTGTATAAAAGACATTAAATATAATGATGTAACAAACAATGTGTTTTCTTTAATGGCATAATAATTCAGAAACTTGCAAAAATAATTTAATTTCATACAGGGTGTTTGATAATAAAACATGTCGCGTAGCCGTGGAAGAGTACTGCCACGCCCTCTCTATTTGGTGAAAAGTGGACTATGGCAGAGGACGAGTGCTTTTGCGGTACTCATTACCTGGTCTTCGAGTAGCCCTTCGGGGATAATAGTCTTGAACCTATGTATGTAGATACGAGCCTTTGTCGATTTAGACACAGAATTAGATAGTTTCCCGACCAACTTCTGGAACTGCCAAATTTTCGTTCTTCATAATGAAATGAAAATCGCGCAGATAACGAAACGTTGAAACAAAAATTAGGAGGACGTGGAGTCGACTCCCGCCTGAGGTACAGGCGCCAGCACTTTAACTTACCACATAATGACAAATTTCTTCAATAAATTTTGAACTTTGTCACTACGGAAGAAGGATCAACATCGATTGGTTTGACAGTTTTGTCATATTCATATTTTTTACCTACTCATATTTTTTAACGTTTCGTTACCTTCGAAGTGGAAATCATCGTTCAGAAGTCGTATTTGATCCCCCTGAGCTGCGCGCTGGGGCATTCGCAGCCGTCCAGATCCACGCCGCTCTCCTTCATCGCGCTGTAAGGCAGCTCGCCCAACAGCTGGAACCCGCTCTTAGCTGCCAGTACTTGGGAGGGGATTGCTGTGAACACGGAGCACGTGGCGGTGATGCCGAGCGCTCGGCATAGGGGTTTCCTGGAACATCAATGTCGCAAGTGTGACATATTTTTTTATCCACTACGGGGGTGAGCGCTTGACCTTCATCACACCTGATGGTAAGTGACGATAAGGCCGAAGGTGGAAGCGTATCAACCCGTAATCCTCAACCACTGAAGAATTGGCTATCCTTAAGTATTTATAAACTGTCGGAACACAACAATGCTATTAACATTGTTGTTAGATCACCAGACTTTAGAATAAATGGTGGTAGCTAGCCAGACGGACTTAACAAACCGTATCACCACCCCTTCTGGGAATCGAATCCGCGACCTCTGAGTATTAATCCGGTGGCTTAGACACTAGAACTAAACCCCAGAGGCGGTTAACAGAGGCCTTCAACTGAAAAGAGCTGGCAAGAAACCTACGATGCCTACTGCTTGTTATGATGATACCTATAAGTATAAGTGTGTATGGATATATCTCCACCTGGCTGCTAACATCTGGGCCCCGATGTTCTGGCCCCGGAACTCCGGGAGCACGGTGAGCCCGCTGCAGCTGAGGTACGTGCGCACGCCGTACAGCTGGAACACGTCCACCAGCTGCTCGGCGGTCACGAGGGTCCTCAGGAGTTTCTTCCAGCTCTCTCCTTTCACCTGGAAGGGGTTTATGAAATGGGTACTTATCGTATAATGCCTCGGTGACCAAGTGGTCAAGGTCTTGGCTCGATATCTAGACGTAGACTACATCATCACTTACCATCAGGTGAGATAGAAGCCAAATGCAAGCCCGTCCTAAACTATAAAAATAAAAAAGCGGCCAAGTGCGAGTCGGACTCACCCATGAAGAGTTCCGTAGCCGCAAGTAACATCATATAAAAGTTCTTGTAGTTCGTTGTAACTTTTATCGATGTTTTATTAATAGTGTATTTTTTTAAATTAATTAATTTATAACGTATTAAAAAAAAACTACTTAATAGACTCGTTCAAACCAATTTTCGGTGGAAGTTTGCATGGTAATGTACATTATAATTCTTTTTTAGTTTTACAGGGGGGGGGGACACATTTTACCACTTTGGAAGTGTTTCTCGCGCATACTATTCAGAAGACCTATCCATAGATAACCCCACAAGTTTCGGAAAAAAGTGGCTGTGAGATACCTAGGTACGGACGGACAGACAGACAGACAGACATGACGAATCCATAAGGGTACCGTTTTTTGCCATTTGGCTACGGAACCCTAAAAACCCGGGGTGTCAGGTCGGCCAAAGTGTGTTTTTGGATTTTCCGATGCTGCCCTCGGGTTTGTGACACCCGCAGCCCGCAGTTATCAAGCGTGTGATTAAGCCAATCAATGGCGGAGGCCTTTGCCCTACAGTGGGACAGTACACAGGCTGTACTTCTTTTTTTTATTAATAAAAACTTTGCTTGGGTATACTTAGACGCATAATTTTTTAGAGGCAGGATTTAAAATACACTTTTCCAACGCCCGGCCCGGTGTACCGGCTAACGAGGGTCATATAGATGCTAAGATAGACCTTAAGATAATACTAACTAATATTGTGTTAATATTTTTGGCTGATAAATAAATAAATGAGATAAACAGATGACACTAACGCTCTCCACATCCTCCTCCTCTTCGTCGTCAGTCCGCACCACGATGATGTTGAACGCCGCCAGCCGCTCGGGACGTCCGTCGCGCTCAGTGTAGCACGCGAGACTGACTTGTTGGTCTACGAACCGCTCCCAGTTGGCCCTGATGGTGGTTATTGAGGCCGGGTCTGCTGAGCCCACACCTGGAGACAATGTTGCCTTGTGTTTTATTTCATTTTATTTGGGGAAGTTAAGGAACTATGTAAAATATATGGTCACTGACTGCATGAGTGGTAGAGCCGCGCTGCATTACAGCATGAATTGGGCCGGCCCGCCCGGCGTTATACAATGCGATCAATTATAATACTCGTAATAATATAAAAAAAGAAAAGTAAAGGATGTTAATGTCAGCTGTGTCTGTGTGGCGGCGGCTCATTAATAGAATACTAAGTACCATACCAAACCATATCTTTTGGGTGTCGTAAAAGGCGACTAACGGACTAAAAACACTACACATACATTCAACGCCATAGATAGAGTGGTGATAAGATCACCACTTATCATGCCGAGTACAGGGGGATATTAATTGTCTAACTTCAACATCTATCGCAATCGCTATTTAAAACTATTTATAAAATAATCAATCATACTAGCGAAGCAATGTACTTCTATGCAAGCGATTCCGATAGATGTTGAAGTTAGACAATTATCCCCAGGTTCAGTTTTGATTCGGTGTGCCGCGGAGTGTGGCAGTGCACGGCTGCTACGGTCCTCATTGCCATTAGTCTAACGGGGACTAACGGGGACGACTTCGGGGACAATAGCCGTGAGACCCGTAAGTGTACGGATGTACCTATGTAAAAAACCCGGCCAAGTGCGAATCGGACTCGCGCACTACCATTAGAATAGAATAGAAGTTAGATAGTTTTTTTATTTGAACAACACTGTAGGTAGGTACATACAACAAAGAAATTACCTATCTATACAACATTAATCACGTTAGTTTTATGGAAGCCCTCCTTAAATATTTATTTTATTTTGTTTTAGTATTTGTTGTTACAGCGGCAACAGAAATTTATCATGTCTCAACTTTATCATGTGTGAAATTTTCTACTGTCAGCTATCACGGTCCATGAGATACAGCCTGGTGACAGACAGACAGACGGACGGACATCCCCTCTCCTTAGATCGCTAATTTATTTGTAGGTACTGTCACCTCAGGACAACCGTTAGGTTATGCAAGAAGTGCCAGACGTCCCTGCGCCAGTAAACTACACGTGCAGGAGACCATCTGCGTTAGGTCTTGACGCCGAATCAGTGCCCGCCGAAGCGCGCTCTTCATTCGGTACTCATAAGACTAGTGTCTCGGGAGAGTTTGTTTCCCCGTGAACACGTGTAGTTCACTGCCTATTTTCCAGATAGGTAGCCGGAGCTGTCGAGCTCGCTCACTTCTCGTTGCACGAAGGGCACAACTCGCAGTTGTCACTGCTCTGCATCTACTTTCCAAACAAACTCGAGTTCTATACTAGTGCTCGAATCTATTGTTTGCTCGAGTCGGTTCCTGTAACGAGTCACGCTCGAGTCGAAGTTGCTATTGAGCGATCTTTCTTGAGTGTCTTCACGTACTGAGCAGTACTAAAGTGTGATGTGAAGTGGTAATATGGTGTGTAATAGTGTGTATGCAGCATAGAGTACCTACTATATATTATACATGTCATAGAGACCTAACTCAGCCGTGAAAATAGGAAACGACAAAGTGGCGCCCTCCGACAAGGAGTTTTGGAACTAATATCGCCGTATACATAGGTGCATATATACATAATATAGGTATCTAGGTATTTACTTTCCTCTGTCGATTTAACCAGAGAATTCTGATGTTTTGACTCTGAACTTACAAGTTTTTAGCATATCGAACCCTGTTAAATTGAGTTGAGTTCTAAAAATGGACTCGAAGACTCGAGTTTTCTCCAACACTAGTCCAAACCCATGCCCGGATCCCGCCGGCGGTGTCGGTAAGGGCACAACCAGCGGGGGGCACGAACCGGAAGCCCGTAGTACCCCTGACCAACACAGCCGGACCCGTAGTTCCAGCTGCGAAACCCTATCAATAGGGGACGGACGGACAAATCCCTCCACCTTCCCATGGCTTTATACCAACCTGTGTGGTTATAATTAACGATCGAATCATCGGGAGATACGCGCGGATACTGCGACTGCACTCTACCGCGCGCATTTGCTTGACTCCCTACAAGTAATTTATCTCTTCGTCCATTTGTCCCTGTGCCACTCCCAACAGCACGACTCCGGAGTCGTGCTGTTGCACATGAGTAACTATTCATGTGCCTGCGGCGACGGGCTACACGCTCACTGCCTTGCTCCGTCCCGCTCCCTCTCTGACCCGCTCCGCCTCTTTTTTTTATTCTACAACGGGTAAGCGCTTGACCTTCATCTTACCTGATGGTAAGTGACGATTAGGTCGTAGGTGGAAGCGCGCTTCACCCGGAATCCTCAAACACTGAGGAACTGGCTATCTTATCTCAAACTGTCGGAACACAACAATGCTATAAACATATCGTTGTTATGGCGACAGACTTGATAAGATGGTGGTAGCTAGCCAGGCCGACTTAACAGCCCACCACCAACCAAACCGAGCACACAAAGATGTACCCCCCGCTGGGAATCGAACCCGGGACCTCTGGGCCTGAAACAGGTGGCTTAGCCACTAGACTACAGAGGCGATTAAAATTGCGATAAACACTACGGTATCCAATTTATATTTGATATAAGCCATTATAAGAATAATTTTTGTTAGTTGGGCTAATACCTACTTTTGGTTTTCATATTGTAATAGCTACCAATAAAATAAAAAAATTTGCAAAGACAAATCCTGATAAAAAACACTACCAATTTTTGCGGAATTTGAAACTATAACCTCACCTTCTGTCTTTCTTGTCTAATTATTAACTATTAAGTAGACGAATAAACAATATACTTACCTTAGGCAAATCAAAATTAGGCCAAAAACATTAGCCTAAACCATATTTATACTTACTAAAATAGTATGGCAAAAAACAATTATGTCAAAATATTATTATGACGAAAAAATATATGCCTAACTCGTTATGCCAAATTAAATTAGGACAAAAAAACTAGTCGAAAAAAGGGATCCCGTGCCGTTTTTACCCTCTGGGTACGGAACCCTAAAAATGTATGTGTCTTACCCAGTGTTTGGCACAGCGGCTCATCGCGCAGAAAGGTCTCCTGCATCATGTCCAAGCATTGTTTCCTGTCGGCATCCTCCATGTCTCTTATTTGAAACCTGACAGAAACCTTCATCAATATAGGCTGGCAAATTCATACGTGACAGTCTCATGGTCTGCGGGACGGGGGGGGGGGGGGGGGGGGGGCGAAAGGTTGCGAGGGCGGGGAAGAAGAGTGCGAGTAGGAACGTCAGTTGTGTGCGGATGTCACCCCTCCCTCTTCGCCCGCATACCGCGGCGGCTTAGCCACAAGACCACAGAGGCGTTTCAAAAATCTTTTTTTTTTTTTTTTTATAAAAGAGGGAGGCAAACGAGCAGGCTGGTCACCTGATGGAGAGTAATCACCGCCGCCCATGGACACCCGCAAAACCAGAGGAATCGCAGACGCGTTGCCGGCCTATAGGGGAGGAATAGGTTTAAGGAAGGAATAGGAATTGGGAGGAGGGGGGGGGGGGAAAGGGCCTCCGGAACCCTCACTGGTCGGACGAAACACAACAGCACCAAGTGCCATTATTTCACGCCGAATATTAGTGAGAGGGTGGTATTACGCCGGGCGAGCCGGCCCAATGTGTGCTGCAACGCAGCGTGGCTCTACCTCTCAGTAAAGTCAGTCTTAGGGAAAGCTGTGCAATGGGACGGTTATAGGCTGCATGTTGGTTACTTTCGCGATCCTCATTGCTCAGTCTCTGACAAACCCTTCGAAAATATTAGACGTATATATGTATTTATATTATGTATGTATGATAATTATATATTAGACCGTACATGGTTCCCGGCTGGCCGTCTCTGGGCCGGCCCTGGAACCTGCTCCACACCTGGCCCACGGGCACACTGTCTGGCCGTCTCCATGGCATGTTGGCCTGAAACAAATAAACATTCAATGACACTTATCTATATACTCAATGATGTTACAATAAAAAGACATAATATCATTATATATACTCATATTAACGTAAGTACCTAAATTTGAATTTTATTGGTCAAAATTGATAAAATTTACTAAAGAAGCTGCATTTATTTCGACGGTCCCTTAAGTATAATCCCAGATGTGGCACATCCGTGATTTTCAGTTTTTTGTTTAATAGTCTTCTACTGATTTAACTCTATCGGTCTATGAAACAAACAAGTGAAAAAGTTCAATAATTATCTAGATTTCGAAGTATGTCAAATACTATAACTGCAATTTAAATTAAATTCTCCGCCGTAGTAGGTATGTCTGAAGTGCCACAACTTGAATGATACGTCGGAGCGTCACTGCGCGAGGGCATCTCGTGTAAATACCCTAATGTCAGTTGTGTTTGATGTTTACGTGACTTGGAACTAATGATGTAAATTAATAAATGTTAATTTTGACATATACCTACATTACAATTTATTTTATCTGTCTAATACCCTATCTTAAATTAAACCAATAAGTTTTCCGAAAACAAAATCATTAAATATCATATATACAAAATTTGACGTTGAGCAACTCCCCATGTAAAATTCAGTAAGTGCCATTTGATTTGTTATATGATTTGTGTGTTCCGACGTAAAGTTCAGTAAGTGTAAAATAACATATACAATATTATAAATCGAGTTAATATACATTCAGTACATTCTTAACTAAACCTACTATTTACTTGCCTCATTTGGTAATCACAGCTTGTATACATTTCAAGTTACTGATAAAGACACTTTCAAACCGCTCTCATTAAAAAATTGCGATTTTCACCTATGGGATTATACGTAGGGACCGTCGATTTATAGTAAACACGGAGAGCCACAAAACCTTTAAATCATTAAAAGTTATCTGTCTAGGATTAAAGGCGACTAAATTGAAAACATCTCGAGCTCCTCCGTTGCTTCAGAAAGCACGTAAAAACGGCGTTGGTCCCGTCTGTTGTCGTAAGATACTGGCAGTTATTAAAACCAACCACTATGGCATATTCTCCCCTTGTCCTTGTAGGAAGGCTTGTGCTGGCCGTGAGGTGTTTGTAGTCTCATTCATTAATTTTGGAACATGATGAGGTAAATTCTTAAATAACTTCACCCGGATTTCTTAACAAGTGAGAAACTGGCTATGTTATATCCTGTTGGAACACGTCAAAATGTTAGTAACTATTGATGTTTTGGTCATACGAGTATAAGAAGAAGGTTCAGAACAGCCAGCCGCACGTTCAAACAGACTCCCCTCTGGGAATCAAACCCTATTCGTGTCGCGTTGCGCACTTGCGGTGAAAGAATACTACCACCCCTCTCTTTCCTTGGGTGCCGTAAAAGGCGACTAACGGACTAAAGACTGCATGTACTACATCCAACAGCATAGAGCGGCGATGGGCTCACCACCTGTCACGCTGTCCGCATGTGCAGTCGTTATGTGGTGAAAGGTGGACTAAAGTATAGGACTGCTTTTGCTGTCCTCATTGCCTAGTCTGCCTAACCCTTAGGGGATAATAGTCGTGATTACATGTATGTATGTATTTTATTGAACTCATACGCGCGTTGGCGAGGTACTGGGTGCCAATACTGCCAATACTTTGAGTCCACCAGCATCGCGCGATTTGAATATTCGCGCGTGAATCGCGCTTGTGGACTTAATGTATTGGCAGTTGGCACCCCAGTACCTCGCCAACGCGCGTATGAGTTCGCGCGTAACGATTCGCGGCGAATTCGACGCTTCTGGACAAGGTCTAAGTCATTGAGATAGATGGTCTAAGTATTAAGACGTGTGTATTCGTAATATTTGATTATTTGCGGTAAAAAACGCTCAAATAAAACGTTGAAAAAATGTGCAGCAATCTTGAGCTGGCCGGCCTGGCGGAGTGGTCAACGCAGCTGTCCGGATTGCAGAGGACGCGGCGCGCGGGTTCGATTCCCGCCTGAGGTAGATATTTTTTTCAACGTTTCGTTATCTTTAAGATGTGTGTATTTTACTTTCGCATACATTGGTTTGTAACTGTATTAATTAAGCATAATTGTCTAGTTTACATAATTATGTAAACCTACTTAATTATATCGGGTTTATACCCGTTTAATTATGTTTAATAATACTTACTTAAATAAATAAATAAATAGTATCTTTTGAACTTGGTTTTTTGTAAGGGAACTGAAAAGTGTAAATCTTCACAATCATCATACGCTTGCCAAAGGCGGGTTGATGACCACAAACCCGGGCTTCGCATCGAATAACCCGAAACACCTTTGCCCGACCCGGGAATTGAGCTTTGTCTGGGCCTCCGGTTATCGGGCCGGGCGCTATGCCACTCGGCTGCCTTTACCTTATAATTCCTTTGGACTTTTAAAAGCATTTACTAAATAATCGCTCTAGGTACTTAAGTCTTACCATAATTTTTAAATTAACTAGGTAGGTAAGTATTAATATTAATTTTATCGTCTTGTTGTCAGTTGTAATACTTAATTACCTGTATTAATTTTGATTTTAATATTAGTTATAATAAAAGAGTCCATTTGTTTGTAATGAAGATAAAGTTATTAAAGTAATTATAATAAAATGTATTCTCTAACTAACAATGTAGGTATTTTCACTTCACACAAGTAACAACTACTTACTTAACTTTTTCTCATAACATTTACACCCAAACTTAAGTTATAGGTAAGTAAGTCAACATAGTACAACCAACTATTTATAAACATCACATATCGCTCGAATCGAAACTTATTAAATAAACAAATTAAATTAAAAAATATTAACTAGGTTCTCATACTAACCACGTGTTAGTCAACACTCAAAACACGATTTTCCTGTTGGCAACCTTGGAGTAACTGCGAACTAAACAAAACGCACACTAACACAAAAAAAAAAATTAAGATTCGAAAGATCTTTCTTATTTCAACTCGCACTCAACAATCCCATAACACAACTCTTTATAATGCCACAGTTAACGTATGACTGCGCAAATCATGCATAATATCTTGTTTCTATTAGTTCGAAATAAATTTAATATCGTCCTTATCTGGTCGCGATACGAGATTGATTCGTGGTTTGTATCTTTGTATGTATGTGTGTATGGGTGTGTGGCGGTGCGAGTTTCCATTGCACATTTTTTTAACCGACTAAAAAAATGGAGGTCCTAAATTAGTCTAAATTTAATGTATATTTGTTGAACTCGATGGCGCAGCGGCTAGCGCGTTCGGCTTGCGATCTTGCTCGATAAGCAACTTGAGCATTTGCCGGGTCGCTGGATGGGTGACCAATTAAAAACATCTCGAGCTCCTCCGTGCTTCGGAAACACGTTATGCCATTGGTCCCGGTTGTTGCAGTAAGATGACAGTCGTTAAAACCCACCTACCTGCATTGGCCCAGTGGCCCAGTGCCAGTGTCAGTGAGTTATGGCTCAATATCCTCACCCACGTCACAGTATCCTTTGCCCACGTGTTATTCTCCACGTGCCGTGAATATGTATAGGCTGATGATGATGATGATAGTTCTTTTGTACCGCATTTCAACCATATAAATATTTTTTTTTAATGAATCTGATGAAAATCATAAATACATACATATATGTGCAGGTTTTAGTCCGTTAGTCGCCTTTTACGACACCCAAGGGAAGAGAGGGGGTGGTATTATTCTTTAATGAGCCGTTCCGTGACACGGCGCATGCAAATCAGCTTTGCAGGTTTATTTTTTGAAGCTGCAACATCATGCTGAGCGGGGTCCTATTGGTCGTAGTACAATGTAGGTATTAAGTTTAGAAACTAAGCCAAAATATGCTACGTCAAATAAATGCTTTGACTTAGAATAAAATATACAAAGGTCTGTTACAGCTGTTACAGCTTACCTACAATCAATGAAAAACATATCTTTTTCTGAAAAATGTTGAATATTTTTCTACGAGCTGGATTCGAACCTGCCAGCACTTCTCTGATATTTCGGGTCAGGTGTTCTACAAACTATGCTATCGTGGCTCTTATCCTCGCAAATTCATACTCTATCTGCTCTAACTTACGGCAGAAAGTTGTTATCAATCAGATACCCGTGAAACGTGGACTGTGACAGTGGACTGCTTCTGCGGTCCTCATTGCCTGGTCTCTGACAAATCCTTCGGGGATAATAGCCGTGAATATTTGTATGTAGGTATGTGTGTAATTAACCGACATGGTTATTTTAATAAATGACAAACGAAACAATGGACACGTCCAAATGTATGCGCACGCGCCGATCGGTAACTCCACGACTCGTTCCTGAGCACACAGCCGTAGCTCCAATAGCTTATCATTTGCGATCATCATGCACTTCGTTAATCATAGATCGCCTGATCGATGTCGCTGCTTTGTCTTTAAGGTAATAATAGCAAGTGCAGTGTGCAGAGATTTAACTTATATACATATACAGAGTGTAATCGTTAAGTGTGCACAGGCGATTATTCCTAAACTATGAGAGATATCAAAAAACTTAAAACTGATAACGAAAGTACGTTATCTAATGAGTAAAATGGTATCAATAACTTTTTAAAAATCAAACGAGAAGTATCCAAAATTTTGACATTAAACACTCCCATACATTTAGTATGAGATTAGTAGAAAGGTTTTAGGGTGTTACCAGACCAATCGATCGATCGTCGATCGACGGCATAGATCGATGGTAGAATGGATTAGTCGACGTCGATCGATAGTGTCTACCAGACCAATCGATCAATGTCGATCGACAATCGACCGGTAGAATGGATTGGGTGTTGATCGAGCTGTTTGATTAGACGCGCCGGCCGCTTAACTTTTTTTCTAAATTTATTTCGTGCCCATAGATACTAGTCGTAATAATAGAGTTCATTGATTATGCTTAAAGTTGTTAAGTGAGGTTAGTGATAATGAGTGATGATAATATGAACGTTTAAATGCTAAATGATATTTCCCCCAAACCCTTTGAGAAGCACTTTAGATTATGCCGTCCCTTCCACCCCCCCCCCCCCCCCCCTCCCCCCAGATATTTTAGAATAGAGCTACTTTTCTGTTGTCTAATAAAAAAATAACCTCAAAATTCATGAAAAAAAAATAAAAAGAAAAACCGTTGCTTTAAATGTTATTTGGATAAAATAAGCGCCCTTTGGCTTTAAAAACGGCCACATCCAGATTGTTGGTGCGAGAGGCACTAACATACGACGTGGTTAGGCGGGAGGTAGGAAGGACTTACCGGGAGCAGGCTTTACGAGGTCGCTGGCACCGGGACACGAGCTGACGGGCGGCGATGTAGGCGATTTGATGGTCGCGTCACAGCACACAGTTCTTTCACCTAATCACAGGCACTATCATTAAGGGCAGTCCAAGGCGATATCAGGGCGCGTATCGTCCGTACGTCTCGCGATCAGGCTGTTGCGTGCGCGCGCGGTAGATAGCTGGCAGAGTGAGAGGGGCAGGCGCGCGTCGGATTCCCACTCCTGACGCGCGCCAACTCCGCGACACCTCGCTAGGTGGCGCTAGGCGTATTTTAATACGCCTAGAATGAGACGTCGCGCTCATGGCGCGTACATCCTCCGGGGCCCAGGGTGGGCTCATCCAGAGGGAGCCTGCCAATCTTGAACACAGGCCTCCGGAGGTGTCCATTGACGGTGTCCAGGTCCACCAACCGCACCACGCCATCCTTCCAGGCAGGGTGCGAGTAATGCGCCCCAGTCTCCATTGAAGGGCAGGCAGGTTGTCCTCCTTGATGAGGACGAGCTCGCCAACTCCGGGAGGGGAGGATGGGGACAACCATTTGGAGCGGGTTTGGAGTGTGTGGAGGTAGGACTGGGTCCACAGCGTCCAGAAGCGCTGGGAAAGGGCCTGTACCATCTGGAATCGCCTACGTGTGGAGATCGGCCTATCTTCCACGGAAAGTTCGGGAAGGGCCGTTAGTGGGCGGCCTATAATGAAATGTCCGGCTGTAAGCGGCTCAAAGTCTGAAGGATCAGACGAAAGTGGGCAGAGAGGTCTAGAGTTAAGGACAGCTTCGATTCGTGCTAAAAGTGTAGAGAATTCCTCGAATGTGAGGTGCTGTTCGCCAATTACGCGATATAAAAGTTGCTTAGTTGATTTTATGTTGATCTCATGTAACGCACCGAACCATGGTCCCTTAGGGACGTTCAATAACCAAGTAATGTGCTGACCAGCGAGCTTGTGCGCAATCGTGTCATTATTCGAAGTAAGAAAGTTTTGTACTTCAATGAGCTGATTTCTAGCGCCTACATAATTTGTACCGCAGTCCGAGCGGATGAGAACTGGGGCACCGCGGCGTGCTATAAAACGCTGTAATGCCGCGAGGAACGCTTCGGTGCTGAGGTCCGAGACCGGTTCCAAATGAACCGCCTAGTGGAGAGGCACACGAATATACAAAAGTACGCTTTTAAAAGTTTAACATTACGTAGGGTACTAGATTTAACGAGGAATGGGCCGGCAAAACCGGTCGTGACTTGACTAAATACTGGCTGAGGCGTAACTCTATCGGCTGGCAGGTCGGCCATGAAGGGCGCTTGCGGCTGGGCCCGGCATCGAAAGCATCTAATGCATTTAAAGACTCGGTGTCTATTAATACGGCGCGCGGACAATATCCAAAATTGTTGGCGTAGGATAGCGTGTAAAGTGTCAGCGCCAGGGTGGCAGTGTATTTTGTGGTAGTGATCAATGATGAGGTCTACAAGTGGGCTAGAGCTAGGAAGTATGAGCGGATGCTGCGCGTCATATCGGATAGACGCATGGGACAGTCATCCGCCAACTCTAAGGAGCTCATCTTTAATAAGAGGTGACAGTCGCTGGAGTCTGACGGAGCAGATTTTGCCAGTTTGAAGGCGGTGGATGTCCTCTGTAAACTCATTGTGCTTAACACTGCGCACCCAGTAAAGTAGGGCCTCTCTTCGTTCACTAACGTACAAGGGGCCTAGGCGTCGCGAATCTGGGTGGTGTCCGCAGTTGTGCAGAAAGCGTTTTAGACAAGCTGTCACTCCGACGAGCTTGTCTAGTGAACTGAACCGAGTGAGCAGGTCAAAGTCAAGACCAGGCACTGTGACCAGTGACGGGATGTGTTTGGGCTTAAGGCCGGGCAGGGCGTGATGGCCCAGAGCTAAGGGCATCGCAGGCCAAGACTCACAAGGCTGTCTAAGCCACGTGGGAGACCACCATAGGTCGTGAGCTGACAGGCATTGCGCAGACATCTCTCTGCTTGCGCAATCTGCTGGGTTGAGCTCGGAAGGTACGTGTCGCCAGGTACATTCTGGTGAGCCTGAGCTGATTTTGACTACCCTGTTGGCTTCAAAGGGTTGAAGACGGTGAGGCGGTGTATTGAGCCAGGCCAGGACTATCGTACTGTCTGACCAACATATGTGTTGTTGTATACTGATATGGGCGGATAACGGAACTGACACAAGGATCATGAGCTGGGAGAGTAGGGTGGCGGCCGACAACTCTAACTTGGGGATTGTGAGGCGATTCTTGATTGGTGCGACTCGCGACTTGGCGACAATCAAGTGTACTAAAGTATCTCCGGAGGCATCGAGCTCATGGAGATAAACAACGGCGGCAAACCCGGCTTCAGAGGCATCTGCAAACCCGTGAAGCGAGTATGCAGCTGAGCCTTTATTTGCACAAATGTGCCAAGGGAAGCGAATGCTAGACAACAGCGGCAGATCCTCTGAGATGTGGTGTCACTCCGTTTGTACTTCAGAGGGAGTGGGCTCATCTCATTCCAGCTTCAGTAGCCATAATTCCTGAAGCAGCGGCTTTGCGCGGAAGATAACGGGAGAAACCCAGCCGTTTGGGTCATAAAGTGAGGCTACGGTGCTTAAAATAGACCGCTTTGTGACATGTGTGATGGGGGCAGAGAGATGCGGTAGGTGAACTCGTCTGACTGAGGGCTCCACTATATACCCAAGATCTTAATGGACGTGGAGTCTGGGTTCATGTCGAAGTCCTTGGGCATGTCGCATTGGTTGTTGGGGAATCTCTCGAGCAGCTTAGGCGAGTTAGATGTCCATTTACTGAGCTGAAAGCCGCCTAGGTCTAGTAGACTTATTAACTCGTCCTGGAGTGCTTAGGCGGATTCAACTGTGTCATGACCACACAAGATGTCATCAACGAAGATAGACTTGCGAAGAACCTGAGCGGCTCCAGGGTAGCGATGACCTGAAGGGCATCATCAGCTAGCTGAAGCAGATTGCGGATTGCATGGTATGGGCTTGATCTTAAGCCGTAGGTGACTGTATTGAGGGTGTAGGTGAGCAGAGGGTGATCTGGTGAGGACCGCCACAGTATCAGCTGATACCGTCTCTGGTCTGGGGCAACCAGCACATTTCTGAACATCCTCTGGATGTCAGTGCTGAAAACGACTGGATGCGTTCTGAAGGACATGATGATGTCTACAATGTCCTGTTGAAGGGCGGGGCCTGTGTGTAGGCATTCATTTATGCTGACACCATTGGAGCTTTTACAGCTACCATCAAAAACAATGCGCAGCTTGTCCGACCCTGAATTAAATACGCCATGGTGAGGGATATCGAAGTGAGGTTTATGGGCGAATGTATTTGGGTGACAGGGAGCCATGTGCCCTAAGTCGATGTATTCGGCCATAAAGTCGACGTATTTAGAACGCAGAGACGGGTTCGCCATTAGCTTCTTCTCAATGTTGAGGAATCTGCGTAATGCGATAGGGTGAGTTTTACCTAGTTGAGGGGCGTCCTTTAGAAAGGGCAGAGCGACCGTATATCTGCCTGAGGGATCGCGTGTAGTGGTAGAGCGGAAGATTTCCTCGCATTCTTCCTCCAGGGGATCATTATGAGTGTGAGGTTGAGGCTGGGGCTCCTTAGACTCCCAGAACCTCTCCAGACTCTGACGTATGTCCTGGGCTGATTCAGCTGAGTCTGGTTGTGAGCTGAGTTAACCTGCTGCGCCGGCTGCGCATACAAGTCCTCAATAGGTCCTATCAACGCGAAGTCGAAAATCGTGCCGAAGGCTATGGGCTTGCCCGGGCCCAACGAGACCTTAGTCCCGTCCAACACCTGGCCAAGAACGTCCGATCCCAATAAGAGGTCGATCGGGGCTGGTGTGTGGTAAAGCTGATCAGCCAATGGCACGGGTGGCTTGCCTAGTATGTGGGAAATGTTTGGTACCTTCTCTAAGGGAAGGTAGCCAGTGACGTTTTTTAAAATATGAGCTGTGGCAGTGATTGCAGGAGTATCATTGTGAGTGGGTCGGCATACTATTGTTATTGCCGCTTTTGACTCATGTTTGTGCTGATTCCCAACTCCTGTAATTTTTAAAGAAGTGGGTTTTGATGGTAAGTTCAAAAGTCGTGCCATGCGTGACGTTATTAATGTCAGCATACTGCTACAGTCCAATAAAGCTCTTGCTGTGTGAAGATGGCCATGTACGTCCGCGACTCTTAGTGAGACGGTTGGCAACAGAATGGGTGTGCCAGTGGGCACAGAAGGTGAGTGAGCTGATTCAGTAGCAGCCGAGATTGTATGAGCTGAGTATATGTATCAGCTGTGTGGGCATGGGTTGACTGGGCATGGGCTAAATTGGCATGGGCTGAATCTACCTCTTCGCTAGGGTGCTCCGTGATAGTTCGGAGTCATAATTGCTGGCGGCGTTCGCGGGGCCTACCTGGCGACCCGGACCTGGGCGGGCTGGCTCTGTGAGCAGAGCTGGGTTGCACCTGTTTATCATGTGCGGGTTCGTGCCGCCTGCTGTTTCTGGGGCGTTCCCTCGAGTGCTCCCTCAGCTGTAAGGGTTTATGAGCTGACGAATGAAATGGGTGCGTTGAGTCGTCTGGTCGATGAAGGGACGTGTGGTAGTTGGAGCTCCCACAGTCCTTGCATACCCCCCTTGACCTGCACTCGCTCTCGTAGTGACGGCCGAGACAACGCTGGCAGCGCTCGCGTGCCTGTACAAAGTCCCAACGGCCCTGTGTTGGCTGGGCATTGTACCATCTGCACGTCATGAGCCTATGTCCCATAGTGGCACAATAGGGACAGTAGGGCGTCGAGCGTGAGGAAGAGGAAGAGGACGATGATGAGGAGCAGCTTTGCTGGAAGGCCGAGTAGACGGGGAAGGGCTGACTGCGAGCCGGGGAGGTGGATGGGCGGTGACGCATTTGCTGCGCTGGGCGGAACGGTTGGTGAGTAGGCTGATCATAGGCGCGGTGGGGCGATGGAGCTGAGGAGCGGCCACGGTAATGGTCGGGTTGTTGCTGAGCCATCTGAGCATAAGTGCGATGGGGCAACTGAGGAGGCGCGCGGCTACGAAAAGGGCCGGGCTGGGGCTGAATGCGTTGAGCCATGGCTATGTTGGAGAACTCTGTCTCCACACAGCGCGCGTGCTCCTCGAGGTAGGAGATAATGTCCCTTAACGTGGGCAGGGTGTTACTAGACCCGTGCCTGCGTTCAAATAGCGTGCGGAGCTCGCCCTTGAGCTTCCGCACCACTATTGACACAAACACGTAGTCGTCTCCTATGGGCAGATCTAAATTTTTGAGGGCACACTGAGCTGATATGAGTATACGTATGGATGCTTGGCAGCCCTAGGATGATGTCCACAAAACTATCAATGAGAACCCGGCGGTTCTCGTACCGCTTGGTGAGGATGTCCATGGCCACGGCAAAATTCTCATTGGTGACCTTAAAGTGGGACACCATACTTAATGCCTCACCGCTGAGACTTGAGAATAGGTAGTGGAGCTTGACTGCGTCCGACAGGGTCGCCATGTCGTCAGTCAGACTCCTAAACAGCGCAATGAAGGAAGGCCAGTCCTCCACTTTTGAGCTGAACCTGGGCAGCGCTATCTTGGGGAGGACGGCTGTGGGCGTATTGACGCCGAAACTGGGCTGAGCACTGTGGGTTGGGGATGATGTGGAAGAGGTTGAGATTTCCTCCCTAGCCATAAGTATCCCCAGGTACGCTCCGGAGGCTTTTGTGTGGTTCTCAGTGTTTGTCCTCTCAATCCCCTCGTCTAAGTTCTCCTCGTCAAGAATGCTGTAATATACTGAATCCAGCTTCTCCTTAATGCCTTGTATTTGTGCGAAACGCACGTTAATTTCCGTTATGGAATGTTTGGTGTCGTTGAAAAAATATCTAATAATAAGAAAGTGTGGGATACGTTGTACGTAGCCCACAGTTGGGCAGACCTGTAGCGGAAACTAGCGCGAAGAATGAGTTGGTCGCAAAAAAAAATAAAAATAAACAAATAATAAAAACTTAATAAAAAAATTGGGACACTCTGTCTGTGTCCCACAAGTGGGCAAACGTGTGTAGAAGCGAAGGCGACGCACGCAAATAGCCGTAAGCGATTTAAAAAAAAACTGATTACACTAAGCTCATGTGGTGAGCACGCACAAAGAATGAGCCGATCGCAAAGGCAAAAATTAAAATCAAAAAAATATATAAAATTAACACGAGAAAAAAAATTAAAGCACGCTACTCGGGCACGCGTGGTGAGCATGCACGAGAAATCAGCCGATCGCAAAGGCAACAATCAAAAAACAATAAAAATAAAAATTAACACAAAAAAAAAATTAATCTCGTTGTATTATTATGTAAGAAAAATACATCTGCAGCCGATAAACATAGCATGAAAAAATCAAAATAAAGGCCAAATAACTGAGCTTAATTATTATTTCAAGCGCACGTAGATCACAACAACATTGTATGCAAAGACATTAAACTATTACTATTTAAATCTCTTTGATTGTTTGACACTATCGATTTGTGATCAGATAATCGGATGCATACATAAAATAAACAATAAAAATCTAAACTTGTTAACGTAAATTAACTTGGAGTTAGCACGAATCGGATACTGGTAACACGAACTTTTATTTGGGTAGGTAGGTAGATAGAACAATTGAGACATATGTACGTAGTGTATTCTATGACACATGTCTTTGGATAAAAACATGCGTTAAACTGGCAAAGCTCGAATACCAAAAAACGTGGTCGTCCTCGCCGTCTAGCGTTCTTGAAACTAACGACCAATATCTGTGGGGGCCTTCCTATGGGCTTTCCTGATTCCCCAACATCTGCAAAGAGCCTCGAAAGGCTCCAGCCAGACTTCAAGGCATGCCTTTGGATTCAGTACGTTCTTTTCATTTTCCGATTACTTACTTACTTACATTTTCAGATGAACCAGTATTCCCATTTGGATAAAAAATATCCGACAGCTATTCCAGTATTGCACAAAATATCGCTCTTTCACTAAATGTGAAAAGTGTAAGTAATATTTATTTATGTTACGATGACAAACGCAATGATTAATGTTTTTTTATATATTTAGCATTTTATTAACTTAACTTAATTAACTTTACCTATACGCAATTATTACAAACCTAATTGAAATTTCCCTAAACACATGCGAACCCAATAATGGAGTCACATAAGATGACCAGAATGCATACCTACGATTACGAAGCATATATTATATTTATTTACTACTATTAGGTATACACTATTTTTTTTATTTTGATTAGATCTCATTTTGTAAATAACATTATTTTCCCAAATATTTTTTTTATTGTAAGTATCTCTTTAATTGCGGTAAGGGGGTTAGGCATGTATGGTTTATGTATAAACCATTGAAGTGTGTTAGACTAGAGACGACACCGCGAAGCAATTAGTTATGCACTGATAGGACCACGATCGTTTGGATCACGCGCATCACTCACTGAGGCATTTGCAGCCATGGCACAGAATAATATTACTAGCAGAAACGACACTATCGACACAATTTCAATACAATATCAACCTACGGTGGACGCGAATACGGTCCAAAATAACTCTGCTCCTGTACTCATACCTAAGTCTTTCAACGGCCGGGACAATCGAAAGTAAATCTTATATCTAAAGGCGGTACGAGCGCGAGCCGCTGCATTCACAAAATCCTGCTTGGCAAGCTTGACGTAACCCGGCCGCGTATTGCTGTGAAATGACCACCCGGGGGGAACGAGCGTGTAGGTGAATAAGTCGACCGAATTACGGAGTGTCACCCTCCTGCCCATGGCCTGCAACCATAGAGTAACTTTTGCCTGCAACTCAGTGCGCAACAACTGGCTTCACGGTGTCGACGTCGCCTCTAGTCGATAATACCTCAATGACATAAAAAGAAAACACCCAGACCCGCATTCAATTTAAGAAAAGTTTTTTTTTTAATTGACATTACTAGGAATTGAACCCGGGACCTTAGAGATGGCCCGACGTTGCGGTGAATCGAGTGAAACGATTTGTTATATGCACCGCCGCCGTATCCTATGGACGTACACCGCTGTATTGAGTGCTTGAGGTGATGACAGCTCCGAAGATCGAATGATCGTATGACTCAACTTGTTACACTACCATGAATTGACGAACAATAAATGGATGTATTAACTGAGGTAGAATACTGAGGTGCTCTTGCACGTCATTCTGGGCTTTAGGATACAGGGGAGCCTTGAACTTCTTTATTCATCATTCGCTGACTATAACGTTAACGAAAAGTTATATAAAAGTAAGGGTTGAATGCTGTAGAGCCTAAGGTTCAAAACACAGGCCGTAAAGGTCCTTCAAATTCAAACGACGCGTGAAGAGGCACTTTGTGTGCCGGCCGAGTGAGGGTGACTGATGCTACGTTTCTTACGCTGCACCAGTTGTCCTCGCGCCTGGACTCCACTTAATATCAGGTGTAAGTGGAGTTATTTGCCGTGGTTCATATATAAAACTAACAACTAACATAGTTTAAAGATTTCATTGTTACTAACAAAATATGGATGTTACTTGTCCGAATTTATTTTTATGAAAAAAGAGAATTAACTAATTTTATATGAGGAGCTCGATGGCGCAGCGGCTAGCGCGTTTGGCTTGCGATCTTGCCCGCTAAGCAAGTTTCGCAAAGCCGGGTCGCCTGATGGGTGACCAATAAAAAAAACATCTCGAGTAGGCACAGGCGGTCCTACATGGATAACTGCATAATGACGAGTTTAAGCAATGTTTCCTTTAAGAAATAAATAAATAAATAACCCAAGGCGCTGCTGGCCCAATGCGGGATGGTGGGTGGTACGTCACACACATACATATAATCACGACTATTGTCCCCGAAGGGTTAGTCAGAGACTAGGCAATGAAGACCGCAAAAGCAGTTCTCTACCATAGTCCGCTTTTCACCAAATAGCGACTGCACATGTGATGTGCTCAGCGTGACAGGTGGTGAGGCCATCGCCGCTCTATGCAGTTGGAAGTATGTGCAGTCTTTAGTTCGTTAGTCGCCTTTTACGACAACCAAGGGAATGGGGGTGGTGGATTATTCTGTGGTGGTAGTATTCTTACACAACTACGCGACACGGTCGTGTGGTAACAAAATTAACGTACCTAATATTCTCTTAGTAGTAGTAGAGCCACGCTGCGTTGCAGCACGAGTTGGGCCGCTCGCCCGGCGTAATACCACCTTCTCACGCATATCGGCGTGAAACAATGGCACTCGGTGCTGCTGCGGATGCACCGGAGACCCATCCCAGCTAGCAAAATACCCTTAGAAACGAAAGTTTTTAAGAGCAATGTTCTTTAATAATTTTTATATACGTTCTGATTAAGACAAAGATCCTAATAATGGCATATCATAAGTCTTAAGGTATATTTAAGGGTGAATAGACTTATTAAGTGCGCCCAAATCCACACTTATAGCAGTCTATCGGAGTTATATAAGACTGGTAAAATCATACTCTTGGGATATGTGTAAGAGGAAATTTTGCTAGTTGGGATTCCTCCTAGCAGACTCCCCCTCTCCATAATTCCTATTCCTTAATCCTTACTCAAATGTCCTACGCCTTCATCAAAGCCGGCAACCCATCTGCATCTCGTCTGGTTTTGCAGGATTGCAGGTGTCCATGGGCGGCGGTGTTACTCCCCATCAGGTGACCTGCCTGCTCGTTTGTCTGCTTTTCACATAAAATAAAGTAAATTGGGCATCTTAGTAGGGGCCACAGGTAGTGTCTGTTATTGAGCATTCGTAAACTGGATTAGGTCTGTTTCGTGTTCATATCAGGACAGCAGTCCAAGGTGAGGCCGATCTGGATATATCGCACCAACCTACATCTAATTATAGATCATCAAAATAACCCGCTACAGTTGCTATTTGATATTTGGAGTTGTGTACACTTCAAAGGCGGAATGTAGCTACACACACATTCCTTATCCGTAAAGTGTTTGTTACATGCTTGCATATACTCACGACTGTTATCCCCGAAGGGTTAGTCAAAGGCCAGGCACTGGCCGCAAAAGCCGCTACACGTTTCACCAAATGATAACTGCACAATACTGCACATGTGCTCGGCGTGGTAGGTGGTGAGCCCATCGCCGCTCTATGATTATGGTCACAGCACAGAACATAAAATTATGATGATGATGTTTTATTCTCATTGCCTTATCTTATCATTTAAACTTATCAGGTTTTTTTTCATAAATAATGTATTTTAATTTGTATTACATAAACTTGTTCCGGTAGTAAAAACGCAGGCGGTTTTGCGGGACATAGTGTTTTTATTTTTGTTATTACTTATATCATAGACAAATAACGTCCTTGATTATATGTACGTAGGTAATAAATAAATAATAATAAATATGCTGTTGGATGTATGTGCAGTCTTAGTCCGTCAGTCGCCTTTTACGATATCCAAGGGAAGAGAGAGGGTGGTAGAGGTAGTATTGTTTTCACGAGCCGCTTCGCGAGCCGGCTCTTTTCACAGCACGATTTCCCCAGCATCACCTGTTATTCAAACTTTGTCCCATGACTGCTGACTGACCTCTGTGAACCTTTCGTGTTTACCGCGCAGCACACACCTATTTAGTAAATAGCCCAGCGAGCGACAGCTGAATCACCCCAAAAACACATTCGCCGTACGAAAATAAACAATAGTTTCTGCGAACACCAGTTACTGCCAGGTGTCGAGCGGATGGTGATGGGAAATATGTCGATGGTTTTTAAATTGATAATCTAAAAGTATTATTACCTTTAATACCTATTGATCAAAAACTACAGTGGTTTACTAACGTGTGTTTTGTAGAAAGAGCTAATATGATATTTAAATGTATGACGTATTCGCCCTTTCTACAACTGATGATCTAAAATCTTATAAATGGTATCTTATGAAAAGAATTTTACATTGAACTGTAATATTGCAGCCAATATTACTTTGCCATAAAAGTATGTATTAAGGTGTTCCATATTTTAGATAACGTTTTGACAAGTCAAATCTTTTGTTCAATATTTTGTAATTTTATTTGCATTCATCAATTTTTTCCGATTTCTCTTTGATCGTCAACTAAAGTAGTTTACAAGTTTTTGATCCATCGCTTATATCGCTGAATGTTTTATTATACACCGAGATTTTTCATTGATTTTGGAGCCGAAACCCTATTCATGTTTATCATCAGTAGAAGCTAAAATTTGCATGTAAAACTAAAAATATGAGCATAAATAAAATCATTAAAAAAATATCAATAAAAAATGTAAGAACCCTTAGTACCGGACGATCTTATGAAAGTCAATGACCGAAGCGCTTGGGTAGGCCCCGCCGCCGGCGCATGCGGCCGGCCGGGAAAGTTCATAGGGTCTCGGTGTACTAGTAGATAAGGAGAACGTTACTACGTGATTTCGACAAAAAGTCACTTTTACTCTTAAAGTCGGTAGCTTATGTAGCGATGACTTCCTTTTAGGTATCATGCCTTATTTTATACAGGAAATGGATTACTCATACCATAAGAGAGACTCAGCCCCTAATGGGGGGCATACCATACCCACTAAAAACTCCTGCACATCCCCTCAAGAGCTGCCAGGGTGATAAAGTACTGCTACACTAAAGGCAATAACCGGTCAAAACTATCGATGACATCGATAGCCGTACCATCCAATTCCATCGATACCAAACATCAGACACGTCCAACCCTAAAACGGCGTGCAAGTAATTTTATATTTCCCCAATCCAGAATTACTTTCTCGGGATCATAAGCCGGCCCACCTCCAGATGTTAGCCGTACGTAGCGCGCGTCGGACGCTGCGTGTGCGTCGGCCATCTTGTAAAAATAGAATCGGTTTGGCGCGTTTATGTTACGTTCCGTTTTCCGTGCACATTGGTATGAAACTGCATCTTAATTCGATTCTATAACGCTCGATTGTCGACTGTCTCACTTCGACGCTCACGTACCGTTTAAAAGTGACCTTTGTGACGTTTGTGTAAAGTCGAATTTGGAGAATGCGAATTTGATAAGTCACTGCGGTTTCAGCATCGAGTTTTGGATCTCGCCGAGTGTGACCGCTGAATGCGTACTGTACTGTTTTAAAGGAATAGGTACTTTTCTGTGTGATTTTTCTTAATAAATTGTTGGACCATGATCTTGTTTGGGTAAGTGAGTATTTTTTTTTAATTTTATTTAATTTTTATGTCGGTGCAGTGTGCATAATGATTAAGGGGTCTACAATTTCATTTTTAGTTTTAGATAATGCTTGAATTTATTAATTACGATATTTTATTGATTGTTTGAAGTATCAAAAAAAAATACCGATCGATCACCGATTACTTGTTCAATCGCAAAATGTATCTGTAATTTTTTTATATACTTACAATAGGTAATTTGATTCCGATCTTCATAATCACCTGAGAAACTCGCAATCAGTTAGTGTTGTGACTACAGTGAAAGTGGACTTATCGATATAATTTAACAATTTTTAACCGACCTTAAAAAGGAGGAGGTTCTCATTTCGTCAGAGCTCTTTAAACAAACAGTGCAAAGTCACCTCTCCAATAAATCTTATCAAGAACTTCATCCTAATAGAGTGGAAGGTCAATGCCCAGCTGTGGGGCGTTTATATCATGATCTAGATGTATACATCTGTGCATTACTAATTTTCTTTTAGGAATAATATGTTCTTAGTATTTTTTCAATAACTATGACCATTGAGGTAACAATAATGAATAAAATGTTTACTAGAAAAAAACAACCAGTCTCAGGAAAGCTCGAACGGGATTCGAACCCTTTTTTTTCTAGTAAACATTTAGACAGACTTGGGCCCCTGATCTGAAGTGATACTCCAACCTTCGATCACATAAAAACGCGCGAACTTACATTCTTGTACCATTTTTTTATTAATACTATAGATATACGAGTTAATAAGGAACTAGAAATATACTCATTGACGACTAGGGACTGTAAGAAAGAACTTACCGCATGGCTGAAATCTCTGGACTACAATGAGACTGAAAATTTACTTTCTTATATTGACTTTTGAGTGGTTAATTAAACTTGCCTCACACCTATTCACACATTTTAACAGAGTCTCACACACACACCCACACACATTTACACACCATCGCTACAAAACAAACACACTACACCTACACTTTACATATTTTTCCTACTTATAATATATATATATTTTTTTACTTTTATATAAATTTAATTGAATTCTTTTTTATTTTCTAAAAAGTGTAAAATGCATGTATTTAAATGTAAGTTCCTACTTTCACATGTATTAGTTAACACAATAGTTATCATAATTTAAGTTAAGGAAGGGCGACTCCCTTTGGTACAGGTGCTTCTGCATTTAATAGAGGAAGTCTTCACCTAATATTGTTACATTAAGTCTTGAAATGAATAAAACATTTATTATTATTATTATACTCTATAATAAACATATATCTCAAGAATTTTTTTTTACAATATTTTATATAAAAACATATTTACAATATAAAATATTATAAAAAAACTTAACCTAGGTTGCCACCGGCAGCGGGGATAGACCCAAGCTATCGGTGGTTAGGGCTGCAGAGTGAGGAATCTCCTCACAATACGTGCCGTGTCAAGGAGTACTGCCTTGCCTGCCTATTATTATTTATTATTATACGAGTGCTATTTGGGTATAGGTTACAAGTTTAATCACATTTAATAGACGTACCACGAGCAAGGAGAGTCAAGTTCAAATCAAAGAGAGATAGCAAAGCATTGTTCGCAATCCGTTTAAATTAATGGTTGCCCATTTGTTTTCGTTGACTGGCATTTTGTTTATTATTTACCTTATGTTTCTGTTGCTGCTGTGCTGGCACAATAATAGAATACTACCGCCCTATCTTTCTCTTGGGTGTCGTAAAAGGCGACTAACGGAAAACGGACTAAAGACTGCAAATTTATACATCCAACAGCATAGAGCGGCGACGGGCTCACCGCCTGTCACGCTGAGCACATGTGCAGTTATCATTTGGTGAACCGTGGAGTGTGGCAGTGCACTGCTGTGCGGTGCGGTCCTCATTGCCTAGTCTCTGAATAACCCTTTGGGGATAATAGTCGTGTGTTATAGGATAATAACACATGATAATAGTGAATGTATGTATGTTTCCGTTCAAGCAGTATTTTAAGACTAGCTTTTGCCAGCGGCTAAAGTAGTTTAATAACCGTCTTTAGGGCCTCATCTATCTCTGTATAGGCTTAGCGGTTTAAAAGCGAAAGAGTAACAGAAACCGGACAAGTGCGAGTCGGACTCGCCCACCGAGGTTTCCCGGCCGGCATAAAGACCGTTTTTTAATGATTTAATTACAAGGTTTGCTATAATATTGTCAGAAATTATAAACGTCCAATACGAAAAACGTCCAATTATATTTTTCAGATTTTTCGCCTTCCCAAGTTAAACGGAAAATAGCCTATAAATGTTGATTCCCTTGAGAGTGTCGAAATATACGTTTTTTGCCGCATAAACGGCCGTATCTTTTTTTTTCAGGAGTTTGATTTTTTTACAGCTTTTTAATCTTATTTGGGCTAAGACTGTAGACCTGAGATAAAGAGTTTTGCTTGACAGACAGACAGGCGGACGGACAACAAAGTGATCCTTTATACTAATATTATAAAGAGGAAATATTTGTGTGTTTGTTTGAATTGAAAAGGCTCCGAAACTACAGGACCGATTTAGAAAGTTCTTTGACCATTAGAAAGCTACATTCTTTTAAATGACATAGGCTATATTTTATTCCGATATTTCAACGGAAACGGGTACCACATGGGTAAAACCGCGAGGATCCGCTAGTGTAATTACAATAAAGGTATTTTACAACTACCAAAAGCGCGCTAAGTACCTAACTCAAGTGTCAAGCTTAGGACGTGCTAATCGATTCATATAATTGTTTCTCTCTTCTCTCTTTTCTTCCTATTTTTTCTCCTTCTTCCTTGAAAAAAATATGTAAGTCGGTATGTAATGGAGTGACTATGTTATCCTGGTAAATAAATAAAAGTAAAATTGTAGCCTACCTGGTAAATAAATGAAAGTCAATAAATAAATGGGAGTTCGCTCACACCACACACCGCACGCAGTCATTCCAATTTCCAAATGCGTTGTTTTTTTTCTCGTGACGTCACGACGGTATATTTACTGGGATTCGTGGGAAACAGTCGTGTCTCTGTTCCTTTGCCAGATTTTTATGTAACCGACATAACTCAGGGAAATAGGGCCCGATATAAACTGTATATTTACACAAGCATAAAAACGCGAAACGTCTTGTCAAAAAATTCAACCGTTTAATCAGTTATTTATTTAGGGAAAAACAGTTCATAAACAGAAATAATAAGAAATAAGTAAGAATAATGTCCCAAAACGGTTCCGAGTCAGCAAAAGGTTGTCCTTAGGGTTAGCGCTGATCTTTCGTCTAGATTCAGATAGGAGGTAGAGTCACTTGCGTCCGTAGGTTTACCCCTGAGACCCTATACGTGACCCCTGGGTGGTGCTAATAATGAATGATTGTCTAAGTGGTAGAGCCACGCGATTGGACTCGCCCGGCGTAATACCACCCGCTCATGGAATATCGGCGTGAAACATAATGGCACTCGTTGTTGTTTCGTAGTGTGTGTGTGTGTGTTCGTGTGTATTATATATAGCATACAAGCGGCCGCTCGCGGTTTCACTCGCGTGGTTCCCGTTCCCGTAGGAATATCGGGATAAAAAGTGTCCTATGTGTTAATCCAAGTTATAAACTATCTGTATACCGAATTTCATCCAAATCCATTTAGTAGCTTTTACGTGAAAGAGTAACAAACATCCATCCATACTTACAAACTTTCGCGTTTATAATATTAGTAGGATACTATATTACAGATTGGGTTATGGCTTAGAGCCTAGGTTAGGCACAAAATCACAATCGAGTTCATGTAGGAAAGCTTGTGCCCAGCCGAGGGACGTTTATAGGCTGTTGTGGTTAAACAAAGTAAAGGAAAGTATTCTATACTGCCCCACTGCTGGGCAAAGGCGGGGTGATCAGACAGATCAATGAGCGCATGGTCACAATAACCCGAGTTATGCATCCAATTTTTTTTTTACGGGTAACGGTTAAGCGTTTGTCCTTCATCTCACCTGATAGTAAGTGACGATAAGGCCGAAGGTGGAAGCGCGCTTCACCCGGATCCTCAACCACTGAGGAACTGGCTATCTTATCTCTAACTGTCGGAACACAACTATGCTATAAACATCGTTGTTATGGCGACAGACTTAGATAAGATGGTGGTAGCTAGCCAGGCGGACTTAACAGCCCTACCACCAACCAAACCGAGCACACAAAGATCGAACCCGGGACCTCTGGGTCTGAAACGTGGCTTAGCCACTAGACCACGGAGGCGGTTAAAGACACTTTGCCCTCATTGAACTCGGAACACCGGTTATCGAGCCAAACGCTTGACACTCGGCCACAGAGGACTGAATAACACTACAAATTATCTTGTAAAACATTTGCATTACGTTATCCGGTGTCAATCTCGAGTCTACAACGTTCAAAAAAAAATCCAGGTTTCAAATTAGTTGGGTCAAGGTTGTGTATTTCTGCAACGGTACATTGCGGACAGACCGACTGACTGATGGATGCAGTGCATGTAGATAGCTGGGTAACTCCACGGATATTTATTGTCAGTGAGTGTGAATTGAGAGGTTTGAAAGGAGCGTTTGATGCGGCTCCTGAGATATTAGAAGAGGCTTGGAACATTACCAACATTTACCATTTACATACAACATATTGTAGGTACATGTAAATGTTGCTAATGTAAATAAATTTTTTTTTATAATTTTGACATCATTGAGTGTCTGAAGGCTTTCGACATTTACTTTGAACGCGTGCGTGATACTTCGGGTGCCTCTGGTGTTGCCAAATTCTCTAGACTGGGTACCTACGCGGTGACCACTTAAAAAAACCATCAGACAAGGACGTACACTACGTCCAATAATATGTTTTTGTGTAAAAAGGAAAGATATTGTAACTCTTTTAATTCTGTTCTTTGCTTTTTGTGGTGACTTGTCGTAATCTCGTGATCGGCTCAGCTGTTGTTTCACAGCGCCAGACAATGCCGATTCTCAGCTGAAAGAGGGCCGGCAAAGGTGGTTCACTGTTCGCGTAAACCTAATAAAACACAAAACATTCTCTAAGCTCGAATAATCTTCAGAGTTCAGACGTAGATCAGACACTATAATTAATGTCCCACCGGCTGTGTTAAGATTTTGGCAAAAACATCATATCTAAGGTCGGGAGACGTCGCTTTGCCAGTATTTATGTGTGCGGTCTTGTGCAGGACATGTTTTAATTAATTGGTGTATTCTACGCCTTGTAATGGCCGTGCCAGGAACTTTTTAACAACAATAAAGCAACATGTGATGTGATGTGACGTGACATGACTTTTCTGTCACATGAAGCCTCAGAGAAATTATTTCTCTGAGCATGAAGCAGATCGTGTGCGAGCTTTCGAGCTAAGCTCAATGGCGTCATACGGTGTCTTTTGGAGGGTAATGGTGGATCGACAGGAGGAGGAGACATAACACGATTCGCGATATTGTGGCAAATCAAAAATGGGGAACCAGCTGTATTAAACTGGGTTTAAGCTTAGTCTACGTTTTGAAATATCAGTGTATGATGTTTATTATGAAGTTGAGTTGCCCGAATGCGACTGCGTCAGCGCGAGCACCCCGTACCCCGCCACATGCATGAGTAGTATTTTTTACTGACGTGCCCCCGCGACGAATTTCCAAAAGTTGCCTTTCATACAAACCCTGTCCTGACAATTGCAAACAAAAAAAAATAGCTAAATAGGTTGAGTCATTTTTTTTAAAGGTATATGTATAGAGCGATACCACAGTATAAATATAAGCTAAAGTTATACTGTGGCGATACTGTACGAATGACTCGAAAATTATTCTACTAGGTACGTTTACTTACTGTGAAAGTGTAGGGTAGTAAATCATTTGATGACATGTAAATCAAGATTAGCTACATTTCTTTTAAAACAGCTAAATAACTACAGAATACTACCATTTTTACACGAAATACATGTAAATAAATAACAAATAACTTCACTATTATTTAATGCAATTTGGAACTGCCGCGTACGTACACGATCCAATTCCTAAATGTGTTAGTTACAGGAAAAGATATAAGTATTTAAAGTTTCCTAACGGGTTACGAGAGCAGACCAGGTTTCACAACATAATTCTTTCTGGAGTGCATCCAAACACGCCGACGATACATCGTGTCGGTAAAAAAATGATAGTTTTTTCTTTTAACACGCTTTTAAATACTTCGAAAGTAGTTTTTGCTTCTGCCACGTAGATTAATCGACGATTGATAATATACTTAGATGGAATTTATGACTGAATCAACTTGCGTGCACAATGCACATTCTGATTTAGGTAATTTTGTAGCTTTTCATAAGCGTGTGGTGCCAGGCTCTTTAGGTTAGAATACTACCCACCCATGTCTTCCCTTGGGTGCCTTGGGTAAGGCAGCACATATCCAACAGCAATGGGCTCAGCCTTTAGTAATTGCGTCCTGTGGGCTCTACCTGGCTCAACGCTCAATACGCCTATCACGCAGAAGTAGGTCTGTGCATGTCTCGTTGTAATTTGGTGAAACGTGAACATGTGGCGGCAGAGGACTGATTTTGCCTTTTGATTGGTACAAAAGCGTACAATAAGCCTCCACTTTTCTACCAATTAGCGTTCGTTAATTTATTTTTGATGATGTATTTAGTATCCCCATAGTTACATTCATCATTCTATTTCATGTGCTACTTGTCTGATTTAAGGGATTCTTAGTACTTACCTTATAGATGCCTACTGTAGACCTATCTCACGAAGAGCTGTGACGTCACCAAATAAATGTCATGTCTATGAGTGACTACCATACGGCCACTACGGCCACCCGCTGCCAGCTCGTCTGTCGCCACCCGGTGAGGGCGCCACACGTCAGGCATTTGGCACAGCGGCCATGTTTGTTTACCTTCAGTGTGCCCTCTCTGGCCCTCTCATTGTTTAAGGCACGGGGTAATCTAATGCGGAAATCACCGACAGCTCTGTTGGCCGGTTTTGTGGCGGGGGATAGCATCTTACAAGAGCGTGGTAGAGTCGTCTCCATCTTTCCCAGATTCTCCGGATCGGTTGATTAGAGCAGAAAACCGAAGGGCACCCCTAAAGGCACCTCGACTCGGGTTAACAGTGTCGTGGAGAGAACCTTGTTATTAAAGCGCATGTGAATTGTGGCCCGGATATCTTACCTACTCTTGTTCTTTCTGTGGTTCAACCACCGGGCATGACAGGACACTGTGCACCGGGCTTAGAACCAAAAGTTTTCCCGGACTTGTTTTCTTGCTTTATGTATATTCCATAAAAATCAATGATTGCAACGAATGTATGTTCGCGCACCATTTCTAAACGGCTGCAACTATTTAGCTAATTAATTTTCTGTATTAGGTACCTACGTATGTAAATTAGTCACGGAGGTACGGAGAGTTCACATTCACAAGGAAGCAGTCGCGGCAGGCCTCTATAGTGTATTATAATTTACGGGAGCTGAGATGAGTGAGAGATAAAGATTAAGATATATTTTAAGAAATAGACGGAAGAACTTGGTAAAGGCCTTTGCCCTGCAGTTGGATAGCGTAGGTTAACAAAAACAAGTAAAATTATAATGGCCAACCTTTGAGAAAGAAGTAGGCTCGTGTCTTGTGTATACCTGAGCCATCCGGTCTACTTTCGGATACCATTCGGCTATAATTATGGGTCAGAGCGTGACCCCACTGACCCATAATTAGAGCTAACGTCAATACGTACCAGTGACCTACGCGTACCAAACGATGCGACTATTAATAACCAGGACGACGAACCCACTGACTAATGCCAAATCGGTTATGGCATACTGTCAATGATATTTGATGGGCAATGATTGGACATACGTACATATGTATGTCCTGTGCCATTATACACAAGTCACAACTTGTGTATAATCTATGTAGATTCCCGACTACTACCAGTTATTCTGTGCTACTACGTGCTTCTACCCCCAAAGGGTTAGATAGAGATTAGGCAATGCGGACCGCAGAAGCAGACCACTGTTATATAGTCCACGGCACACCCAATTACAACGGCACAGTGCTCAGCTTGATAGGTGGTGAGTAGGGCATCGAACCCGGGTTTACCCGACCCGAAAAAACCCGGGTATTTCGGGTTTTCAGGGTCGCAAGAAAACCCGGGTTTGGAAAATTAAAAACCGGGTTTTCGGGTTTTTCGAGCTTTTTTACAATCATTTTTTTGTCGGTAATTATTTGTATCATAAGTATATTTAAGCCTTTTCGAAATGGTATATTTGATTGAACACGTTCAAAAAGAACCTAACTCCATTGTATTTCACTACATACAAACATTTGTATGTAATCAAAGATACAAACAAGTTAGTGAAGTTAACTCGTACTTCTCCCTTAACTTTTTTTGCACTAGGCACTAATAATTTCTGCTTGACCTAATTAACTACAGTTGTTTTTATGTGCGTAAAAGATTAAATTAATAAAGCAAGTTGCACGTTATTCGTGCGTTTGACTCAGATCAGAAATTACATAAACGGAATGAAAGATGGAGGCAAGATGCGTCGTCGCGTTGTTGACACGCAACGGGAGCGGTGAGCTGCGAGTGACTCCCCCGCCATTTTGTTTCGTCAGTCCTCCTCCCTCTCTTCAGAACTCTCCTTTACCCATTTCAGTGGACCCCAGCATTCTTGGCATGGACATCGGCCTGGAACTGAATCCAAAATGCTACATCGAGAGTGTTATTTTAACTGCCTCCCGTAAGTTGGGTATTCTCAATAAGGTGAGGCGGTTTTTCACTCCCGAGCAGCGCTGTTTGCTGTACAAGACTCAGGTGCAATAGATATGGAGTATTGTTCCCATCTATGGGACGGCCCCGCTAAATGCACTTGATAGACTGCAAAGGCGAGCGGTACGCATTATTGGAGATGCTGAGGTAACAGCCTCTTTTGAGGACCTCCAGCTGCGTGTGCGTAGAGAGAGACAGTGTCTTCTACCGAAATTGCTACGGAGAGTGTTCTGAAGAACTTTTTGATCTAATCCCGCCCTCTCCTTTCCTGTCCCGGACTACACGTGCTGGTCTTAGGAACCACCATCATACTGTGGAGACTATCAGCACTCGTACCAAAAAAAATTGGCAAGTCGTTCCTCTGTAAGACCATTCGGCTAGACGCATGTGTTTCCCAGCTCCTATAGTCCCGGGTCTTTTAAGCAGGGCGTGAAACGGCATTTATGCAGGCCGTTATCATGAATGGGTGCGCTTGTTACCGTGCTTGTTCCACGGTGAGGGGAGCGCTCTGTTATTTTGGACTGCATCGGCTGCTTACCATCAGGCAGGATGCAGTAACTATGACGTTTCACATAAAAAAATCTGCCTTCTTACGCGTTAGTTAGCCACTAGACGAATTTATTGTTAATGTTAAGAAAAAAGTTTAATTAAAGTTAAAATAAGTTTTATAATAGTCTTTAGCAGATTTTTAGTTAAGAGAAAAACTGATTATTACTGAAAGACTTAAATTAAATTTTTTATTCTGATTTCAATCTGACTTCATACGATTAAGTTAACTACTAAAACGAATTTATTGTTAATGTTAATAAAAGAGTATAATAATAAAAATATTTTAGCAAATCCATACTAAAATACAGTTTCCTCATATTTGAAAAAAAATATCAAAAAGACCGAAAAAGCTCGAAAAACCCGGGTACCCGGGTTTTGACTACAAGAAAACCCGAAACCCGGGTTTTTTTAAAGTGGACCGGGTTTTGATGCCCTAGTGGTGAGTCCATCGCCGCTCTAAGCTGTTGGATTGTATTGTGCAGTCTTCAGAAATAGCGGCTCAACAAACGAATACGAAGAAGCTGAAGCTGTGAAGAATATAAAGCTGTGTAGCGAGCGACACAGCTCATGATTGGATATAGGTACATCGTCCGTTTACTTATAAACCTATAGCCAACCTAATGCACAACACTGAGGGCAAAGACAAGTGGCAAACCTCACCCCCTGTCTATCTGTAATTCGTCGTACACTGTGCTGTTACCGCTGCAGAAAAATGGGTCAACAAAAAACGCCCATACAGGCCCATCTCCCTCATATTCATATACCAAGCCAGCAACATCTTGTTGAATATCATCAACACGAGGCTCCAGGCTCAACTCTACTCCAAACATGCTGGTTTCGTATAAGGATTCGATACAAAGAGAACGCTCATCATAAAGCGGTCAAATCTTGGAAAAGGCCAGAGAATTTACCATCACCTTTTTTTTTAAGTAGGTAAAATGCCGTCTTACGCATACACCAAGGCCAGGGACGACCAGCCTCGGGATATGTGGGACTCTCATCCCCTCCCCCCGCCCAGCCAGACGAGCTCGGCGGGGAAAGGGTTGGCCTACCCACTAAAAACAAAGTACGAGGTATGGCACGGGACCACGAACAGCAAGCTCTGAGTATATAACATCACCCTATATGTGTGCTTCGCGTAGACTTTAACGTCGGCGTTAAAGTCTTCGATACCGTCGATGCAGTGTACTGTGCGAAATACAGCAGCGCGTGCGCATTGTATTTGAATAGACAGGGGGAGAAGTATAATATAAGCAACATGTCGAGAGTTCTTTAAATACTTAGAAAACTACGAGCTGTGCTGTTTTCAATGAGTGGCAGAATCCTACCAGGAAACAATATCACCACTTATTCGTTGACTTCCGAAAATAAACAAAGCGCAGCCTCATTGCTGGACAGTTCATTATGTTTTAGCTGAACATGCGAGGCCGGTCGTGCGACCCAATTAGCTTATACTTACAGTGTTTTGGCGACAAAACAATAATGGTACTGCAAGCGAATCCACGAAAAAACATTGAAACCGATCCAAATCTCCACAAACAAGTACATCAGGAAACAAATGAGCGTACGTAGGTAGGTAAAGGTATATTTTTAGTGAACTCATGTGAACAAACTCTGAACGGGTTGTCCGATTTTTGGAAACGTGGCGATTCGTATATATACTTATTCCTTTTAGAACACGTTTTTTGGTGACTAATAAATTACCTGATTTCGTTGCGAGTCATTGGTGATCGTTTCCGCTGTCTTCTCCTACTATTTTTTCTTTGAGGAATGACTTGCAAATGTTAGCTTAAATGGGACAAACATAGTTTCTTGCGCCCATTCTTTTCCATAGCTAAATAATGACGTCCTGAATCAAGGTGGTACGTTAAAAAAAGATTTGGACTTGGATTGGATTTGGAGTTTTGGACGATTCAAAATGCTATTTTTACAAGTTTACTAGCGGCCCGCCCGCGACTTCGTCAGCGTGAACACCCTGTGTCCCGCGACGAATTTCCAAAAAAAATATTTCATAGAAACCTAGTTGAACCTGAAAATTACGAACAAGGCAAAAAACCCCCTTCGAACTCGACTTCTGGGTCTGTGACTGGTAGCTTAATTAGCCACTAGACCACAGAGGCGGTTAAAATTTCTGCAGCCAAGCAGCATCTTTAAATTGCTGCTTCTCATTTTGAAAGGTACTACATATGAGCTGAAGCTTCTCTGTGTGCGTTGCGCGCGTGATGCCGTCGGTGCCGCGCGTGCATGGGCTGCGGGCGTCGCACCACCACAAGGCCGTGTGCTCGGCAGCCAGCTATCAGATATAAACCTCCTTTGGAGTAATGTTTGCCTGGTACTTTGAGTTGCTATGTAATAGCCGATAGGTCTGATTGACCGCTGTCAAAATACCCCAGTCATAATATGACTGCTCCTGGGTAGGCCGTTTTTAGGGTTTCCCTTATGGATTCGTCATGTCTGTCTGTCTGTCTGTCCGTCACAGCCACTTTTTTCTGAAACTATAAGAACTATACTTTTGAAACTTGGTAAGTAGATGTATTCTGTGAACCGCATTAAGATTTTCACACAAAAATAGAAAAAAAAACAATAAATTTTGAGGGTTCCCCATACTTAGAACTTAAACTCAAATTTTTTTTTCATCAAACCCATACGTGTGGGTTATCTATAAATAGGTCTTCAAAAATAATATTGAGGTTTCTCATATCATTTTTTTCTAAACTGAATAGTTTGCGCGAGAGACACTCCCAAAGTGGTAAAATGTGTATCCCCCCCTGTAACTTCTAAAATAAGAGAACGATCAAACTAAAAAAAATATATAATGTACATTACCATGCAAACTTTCACAGAAAATTGGTTTGAACGAGATCTAGTACTTAAGTAGTTTATTTTAATACGTCATAAATTTATTAATTTAAAAAAAAACCGGCCAAGTCCGAGTCGGACTCGCCGATGAAGGGTTCCGTAGCAGCAAGTAACATCATATAAAAGTTTTTGTAGTTCGTTGTGTTGTAACTTTGATCGATGTTTTAATAATAGTGTATTTTTTAAAAATTAATTAATGTATGACGTATTAAAAAAACTACTTACTAGATCTCGTTCAAACCCATTTTCGGTGGAAGTTTGCATGCATGGTAATGTACATCATATATTTTTTTAGTTTTATCATTCTCTTATTTTAGAAGTTACAGGGGGGGGGACACACACTTTATAATAAAAATACTTTATTTCACAAATAAATTACATAAAGACACACGTTACACAGGACATATACAAAGGCGAGCTGTTGTGATAAAAATTTAATATGCAGGACTTATTGCGCTAAACTTATATACATACATAAATTAAATATATTTATATAAATAAATAGACATAAGACATACACATAATTAAGATATTATAACAAACAATTACTTATACCATAGACTATTGCTTATACTTACCTACATATATTATTATTATGTTACTGATTATAAGACTTTAAGCTATCGCGTTGCATTGCATTAAAACTATTTTAACGGGACCTAACACGATTAATTTTTGTAAGTAAGTACATATCTACTTACTGCATGACGTTTCGGCCGCGATGCTGCGGCCGTGGTCACAAGCGAACTGAAACGTGTTAGGTCCCGTTAAAATAGTTTTAAAGTTACTGATTATCACATAAGTTAAGTTAAGCATATTTAATTTTTATTACTACAGCTAGGGTTGGCTGGAAGAGATCTCTTCTAGAGATAAGCTCACCCTTGTATATGTCCTGTATAACGTGTGTCTTTATGTAATTTATTTGTGCAATAAAGTATTATTAAAAGTTTGGTAGGTAGTGCTCTTTGAGATAGTGTTTAAACGACTCTACCGATGACCTCTCACAAATGCTAGCCGGTAGTTTGTTCCTCAATGTAGCTGCATAAACAGTGAAGGAATTGTGAAAAAATTTGGAGTTCGATTGTGGATAGGATAGGGTTCTTGTATCCCAAGACCGTTTGGGGCGGGAAAAAGCGGGTAAGGGGTGAAACGGGAAAGTAGGTAATGAGGGAGCTGGGGGTAGTGAAGGATTTTGTAAAGGAGGCATAGGATGTGCATATCTCGGTGAAGGCGTATAGGGAGCCACTTTAACCGCGACCGGAACTCGGAAATATGGTTATATTTTCGCAAACAGAATATAATACGAATGGCCAAATTTTACAGGCGCTCCAGTTTGTTAAAAGTAGAATAAGACCAAAAATGTACCTTTCTCAAACGCAAATTAAATATTTCATTTCATTTCATTAAGCAGCTAAAAGTCGCATCTAAATAACAAACATCGGCATTGTCTAGTTACCACTTTGGAATAGTGTCTCTCGCGCAAACTATTCAGTTTAGAAAAAAAATATATTAGAAACCTCAATATCATTTTTGAAGACCTAGCCATAGATAACCCACACGTAAGGGCTTGATAAAAAAAAATTTGAGTTTTAGTTCTCAGTAAGGGTAACCCCCAAAATTTATTGTTTTTCTCTATGTTTGTGTAAAAATCTTAATGCGTTTCACAGAATACATCTACTTACCAAGTTTCAACAGTATGGTTTTTATAGTTTCGGAAAAAAAGAGGCTGTGACATACGGACGGACAGACAGACAGACATGACGAACCTATAAGGGTTCCGTTTTTTGCTATTTGGCTACGGAACCCTAAAAATACACTATTATTAAAACAACGATCAAAGTTACAACGAACTACAAGAACTTTTATATGATGTTACTTGCTGCTACGGAACCCTTCATGGGCGAGTCCGACTCGCACTTGGCCGGTTTTTTGTTTAGCAGGACTAGGGAGCGCGCTACAAAACACGCTGTGTTGAACGACGATAGCAATACAATTGAACTGCGTCATACCAGGGTAATATAATATATTTCTAATTAGATTAGTAATTTAATGTGTAATGTTATAAATAAATAAAAAATGGCTACCTGGTGGGGGCGGGTGTGCCACTTGACGCCATCTTGGTTTCAAGTGTCCACTAGTGCCCAGCAGTCATAATATTATGGTCTCTTGCCACCTCAGAGGATAAAATTCGTGTGGACCGCTACCATAATCAACTGCTGCTGTGGGGTCGGTAAAACGCGCGCGTGATAGTATCTCGGACCGGTCGGTGGTAGGACGCATCTGTGGCTGAGTGGCAAGGCGCTTGGACCGATATCCGAACCGCTGCTCCCGGGTTTTACTCCAGGAGGGGCAACGTGTGTTTCAATTTTATACTTACTATGACTTTATTTCAATGAAAATCCCTCTTTCAAGCAGTGGGACTGTAGGTATAGGTATAGGCTGCATACTTACATCAGGCGAGACGATTACAAGACAAATCAAAAAAGTTTTGAGAATAGGTTTGCGTTCGGGAGTTGAGAATTATCAGTAACTACTATAGGTACTAACCTACTTTCGTCGGACCCGGATTAGTTAGAGCTATTAGAAGGTCGGTCAAACTGGATTTAAAACAGTCTTGAGGATTATGCACTTATACAAAATATCCTCACCATCCTAAAAATGTCCCACTGTTGGGCTCAGACCTTCCCATTTAAACAAAAGCAACTAGCTAACAAAGCTACAAACATTTAAATAGTTTATTTTTAAAATAACGATAAATTCAAAGGTAAGAAATATTCCAATTTTATTACAACAATTTAATAAAGTGACACTTCTGACATAAAACATGGCATCACGGTTAGGATGCCCTTGCCCGCAGCTCACATCAAAAAGAAAACACTTTTTCCCGCTCATTCTGGTTGGTGAAAAAAAATGGCGGATAGCTACATTTACCGCGAGTCCGCGAGCCGCTACGAAGGTCAATGTCGGCTTGCAAATAGTCGACGATGTGTAGAAATTAGTCTAACTGATTTATTTCGCGGGCTGCGCGCGTAAAAATAAAAGTACGGATTGTTTATTTTCCTTTGAATTATTATCTAGAAGACGTTCCGTGTTCGCAAAAGCGTACCGTATGTTTTATTAGACATACTTGTGGAGTGTTGTTTGTTAGTATATGTTGCATGTTGAGTAGGCATTAGCTTCCTGAGTACTGGCGTCTTTAAATTGAAGCAGCAAAAACAAATTACTTATTATGTATGGGCTAACTGAATCAGTTTAAAAAGTATACGAGTATTACCATCCCTTATGTAGGTATTTACAATATTAACTTCTTCATTTCGGCGCTAGGTCTAAACTACTTAGTAAAATAGTTAATAAGCACTACACTGTATAAATGACTGTTTGTTGCCAAAATAATAAATAAATAAAAATATTAAGTAGGTAAGTAGGTACTGAAACTTCATCAAGGAAAATAGTTTTACATCGAGAAACCTATCTGATCGATTCGACTTTTTCGATCTGATTCAAGTGCATCATTGCCATCTGTGGTATCAGCCTACACCTCTGTGATCTAGTGGCTGAGCCACGTCTCAGACCCAGAGGTTCCGGGTTCGATTCCCAGCGGGGTGTAGGTACATCTTTGTGTACTTGGTTTGGCTGGTAGGGGTTGTTGAATCCGCCTGGGTAGCTACCACCATCTTATCTTAAGTCTAGCGCCATAACAACAATTTAGAGATTAGAGACAGTTTAGAGATAAGATAGCCAGTGTCTCAGCGGTTGAGGATTCCGCGTCCGCGCGCTTCCACCTTCGGCGCCCTTATCGTCACTTACCAGCAGGTGAGATGAATCCCAAGTGCTTCTTACCCGTTGTGGATAAAAAAGCACCTCAGAAAAACGGGCGCGACGACGCGACGCCGACGCGGCGACGACGCATGTATTTGATAGAACAAAACACGAAGCTCGCCTCAAGTTCGTTCAGCTATCGGACTAAAAACCTAAATACATTGAGAAATTTTAAAGAGTAACTACTACGATGTGTATGATGGGTGACGTCCAGTCCAGTCCAGCGACGTCACAGCACGTTCCTCGGTCCTGCCAAGTGCGGCGCGTGCATTGTCATAATTGTCATGAGTAATGAGCTAGTTAATCGGCTCATCACGGTACGCAGCAGACATTTACGACGTAGAAATGGAACTTTGCCCTGTAGCCGTAGCTCACAGCCCATCTGGTCCGTGCCGTAGCTTAGCAACAAAAACCAGACTCAATGCTCAGCATCACATTTTGCCTCGGGGAGGGTTTAGTCTTTTTTTTATTTTATCTAATACGGGTAAGTGCTTGGCCTTCATCTCACCTGATGGTAAATGACGATAAGGTAAGGCGCCCAACCCCGAAGCCTCAACCACTGAGGAACTGCTATCTATCTCTCAACTGTCGGAACACAACAATGCTATTAACATTGTTGTTATAATGCCACACTTTAGATAAGATGGTGTTAGAGAGCCATGCGGACTTAACAGCCCTACCTACCACCAACCAAATCGAGTACACATCAAACATGTACCCCCGCTGGGAATCGAACTCGGGACCTCTGGGTCTGAAACCGGTGATGAACACAGAGACGGTTATAGTAACTCGTGTCCGTAGATTTACCCCTAAGTCCTACAAGTGACCCCTGGGCGGTGCTAAATGAGTGACACTGTCTGAGTGGTAGAGCCACGCGAATGCTGGCCCGGCGTAATACCTAGTGTATTAATCTGTGGTACCTAATACCACCCTCTCACGGTATTACGGCGCGAAACAATAGCACTCTTTGCTGTTTGTATTTCGTCCGCTAAGTGAAAGTACTGAAAATGTTGCATAAACTTGAAACAATATTTCTTTCCGAGAACTTCCGTCCGTCGCGTGCACTGCGTAAACGGTTAAAGTTACGCTAAATTATCGGCCGCTAGTAAGCCATTAGCACAGTAAGCTCATATTTATGCTGTGCCATTAATGTGTCAAAATCAAAACGAGTGTACGCGTGCGCTGGTACGTATGTGTAATTATAATTAACGATCTTCCCACATAAACATTAGCACATGGGCCATATAACCAGGCGAGCCTAATGCGGCGGTGGGTTATTGTCCTTCTGTAACTGTTCTGTGGTAATATCGACTGCCGTCTTACGACAATAACCGGAACCAACGACTTTACGTGCCAGAAACACGAAGGAGCTTGAGATACATTATTTTACGCAAAGCTACTTGTAAAGGCATCCTACGCATTATACAGCGTGTTTCTTGTAAGGTGTCAAGCCGATGTGTGGTGATAGGGAACTACCATACCTATCTATTGAACCCCCATAATATATGTTCTACGATTTTTTGTAGTTTTCGACTTATAATTTTTTTTTGTTATTTTAAGATTCAACGACGTGACGGCTCTAATAGTAGATTATGCACCAATGGGATAAAGCAGTGTCTTATGTAGCGGGCGCCCCGTATTGAATCCTGAGCAAAACGAAGGATTCTAGCGTTAACTCCCTAGCGTAGCGAGGGTGTTTATAGACAGGGCTCGGAAACCGGTTAAATTTATTAACCGGTTTCGGTCGTTGACCCCATATCGAAATGGTATAAGGTTAAGGTTTCGGTTACCGGTTATTAACCGGTTAGTTATATAAACCGGTTTTTTATTAATTTCGATTCCGTTAACCGAAATTAACCGGTTAATTTGAATTCCAAACAAATTGGTAAGCAACGCCATCTGTTGTGTTTTGTTAAAACTAATTGAAACTAATGTAATGAGGCTCCCGCATCATTTCTATGAATACGCAACTAATAGGAGATAGTTTTCGACTGTGTTGCTTTCGAGCTGGGCTGTATAGCAATATTTTGCGTGTAAAAATATAAAACGCCGAAGTTTCTTCTGAAACATATACAACATGAATCCTAATTACCGGGCAGGAGTGTTGCCAGATAGTAAAGTATATAATTATTTTCTATGAAATTGAAAAGAAGTCGTATTCTAATGCAGAGTACGGTAAGTAAAACACAAAGCAAAGTAGTTAAATAAAACAATGATAATATTTTTGTGTGACCTGTAATCAATATATGTACCTAGTTATTATGTGTTTTGGATTACAAATAGTCTCATTCACTGATATCATGAAATTAAAATAAGCGTTACAATATAGTAGGATCACGAGAAGACCATATTGATTATAATACTGAAAGTAAAGTTTTACCTCAACGAGACCTACGGAAAAGTCTACCATTATTTTTAACCGCCTCCGTGGTCTAGCGGCTAAGCCACTGGTTTCAGACCCAGAGGTTCCGGGTTCGATTCCCAGCGGAGGGTACATCTTTGTGTGCTCGGTTTGGTTGGTGATAGGGCTGTTGAGTCCGCCTGGCTAGCCAACACCATCTTATCTAAGTCTGTCACCATAACAACGATGTTTTATAGCATAGTTGTGTTCCAACAGTTAGAGATAAAATACCCAGTTCCTCAATGGTTGAGGATTCCGGGTGAAGCGCGCTTCCATCTTCGGCCTTATCGTCACTTACCATCAGGTGAGATGAAGGCCAAGCGCTTACCCGCTAGCCGTAAAAATAATAATGTAATGAATATGACAAGGATACTATTTCAGATTCAGAAAAAGGTAAGCAAAATAAATATACTAATAGTGTGCCTTCAGTCGTCATAGTAAGAGAAAGTGGGTACAGTGGATCCATTTTTTTCAATTAGCTGTAACTTCAATTTTTCAACCTCAATTTTGTTAAGTTTTTCGAGTATAAGGCTAGGCTTTGGGTCTAGAAGCCCCCTCAGTGCCGCTACTTGGGGTTGGTGGCACGCAAGTTACGGGTTTGACGGGGCAAACCCAAGTCACCTTCTCAATGGTACATTCCTCTATTTTGAGGATTTCGGTAATAGTCACGGTGATGGATACCATTGTGGGCTGACAGCCCTCTACCGATCTGCCCTCAGGTATAAGGTCACGGGTTTAGTCTGTCCGACACACTTTTTTATCATTCGACCCCGGTAGACCTTCTATTGGGCTCGGATGTACTCAATAGGCACCCAGAAGGCTCTGGGTCCCTCTTCATTGGTGGCAGTGTCAACTCTTTTTGGTTTTTCGATTATGTTACCAGTCTTTGACGACTCGATTCCGGGTGAGTCAAGGGTCATTATGTCGTCTCTTGCCAAAACGATGCAAAGGTTTCGGGAAATTGAGGAACCTCCCATGGTCCCTAAGGAGGCCTCAGACCGTGAGGAGTGTGAGGCCTTTTGTCAGGCCAGTACGTCACGGTTGACGTCCGGTAAGTTCGTTACTAAGTTCCATTTTATCGCTTCCTCTCCTGTTCTAGGGCAGTCCAGGACATTGGCGGAGAAATAGAAGAAATAGAGGGTAGTCCGACTGTTATTGTGACAACATTAGCTCCGTGTAAATAATTTATTTAAATAAGAAATTTTGAGAATTATCCATGTATCGCGTAAAATATGTGTGTCAATAGTTATGGTGAGGCTGTGTCAACGTTATTGTGCTGAAACATCAAACGGATTCTGAGGTGACGGGTAATTTTTGCTGTGACTAAAAGTGCATAAAACCAGTGAATTGAGTTGCAACTAAGTAGTTAATCTATGCAAAAAATATTTGCCTCATCATTGCGGGCATATTTGCAAGTTTGCAATTACAATTACATTTTTTGACCTTCTGAATTCTAATTATATTTATTTACGTGCTGCGAACGCCATCTCTGAGAGGTTGAGTGAACTGCAAAACAACTTGCCAATCATCTGCGTGCTTATTGCTTTGCTTGTCAACCTGTCTACGTGCTTGCTTATTGCTTTGTATCCTTTGATCGGATTTTCGTTAAAACATTATAGCAGAGATGTCGCCACCGGTATCAAAACACGGAATTTGCGCTGCTTGTATTAAGCCTATTGAGAATAATTTATTTTTGAAATGTTGCCTATGCGCTAAACCATACGATATATTTTGCTTGCGTATCGGCGAGAAGGAATTTCGAACTATGACAGCTAATCAAAAAAAAAGCTTGCAATGTGGAGAATGTAAGGGAAAGGTACCTAAATCTGATAACACCGAAACACCGGTTAAGCAATCGGAATGTAACATTACAATGCGCAGTAGACCTAAAGCGCTCCCACATGCATCTCCACCAACAATAGAGCCTGCTACTGAGAATGCAGTGTCTGCAAATGAAGTGGCTGCAAATGATTTAATTATAGAACTGCGTCTATTACGGGAAGAAATGAAAGCAGCCCGTGTTGAAATGCAGGAGTTTCGTAGTACCATTTCAAACCTTACTGTAGCTGTCGAAGTGTGCAATCGTCGTGTTGACGAGTTGGCTGTGCGCATGGATGTAGTGGAACAACAGCGCCTCAACGAGACCATGACACCGGGAAACATCTCTGTATTGGAAAAAACCATCGCAGATCTTAAATCCGACCTCAATGAGCGTGACCAGGAGTTGTTGTGTAATGATGTGGACATCGCCGGCATCCCAGAAGAAAATAATGAGAGCTGTGTCCATCTGGCTCTTACCGTCGCACAAAAATTGGGTATAACCTTGGAGGAACGAGATGTGGTGAGCGCGGTCCGCGCAGGTGGCCCGCGGCGCGCGGCCGCCGCTGGAGAGGCCCCCCCGCGCCCCCGCCCGCTGATCGTGCGCCTGGCGCGCCGCGAGCTGCGCGAGCGCCTGCTGGGCGCGGCGCGTGTGAGGCGTGGGACAACTACCGCTGGCCTGGGCACAGCATCGACCGCGCAGCCCCTCTATGTCAACGAGTCACTCACCCCTGTCAACCGTCGTCTTTTCCACTTGGCGCGAAAGCAATCGCTGCGAGTCAGGTGGAAATATGTTTGGACGCGGGACGGAAAAATTTTTGCTCGCAAGGAGCACGGCACACCGTGTTTTCGTCTGCGGACAGACAATGACGTGAACAATGTTTTTGGGGTAGATTAGTGTTCGTTCTTTTAGGTACATTAAACCTATATTGCTACTTATATGCATTATGTGACGACGGCGGGATTTTTGTTGGTATAGTGTACGGCGTATCGAAATACTTGTTTATATATATTATTTTGTGCTGTAGAGATTGTTGTATGTTTTGTAGTTTTATTCTAATCATGCTTATTGATTTTTTGATCTGTATTGTATTTAATTTTGCTGTTGTTACTAATAGATATAACAAAATGTACATTGTATTATTTTTTGTCTTTTTGTATTCGGTGTATAAAAAAATATGTTTAAGGATTCATGTTATTATTAGTACATTACGATTTTTTGCATCTATGTTTTGTTTGCCAAAATGTTATTTTAGTGTCCAGTATTGTTTTTCTTTTCTACTTTTATATTTTTATATCAATATTATGTATGAGGGTTTGTTGTTAATTTTTAAGCGGAGGTTTTTAAATCATTCATTGCTTCTCGATCTAAACCAATTACTAGTAGTGGTCTACAGGCTTAGCAGACGACATACGACTATAATAAGAAGGTACCTCGCTAGTTGTAGGTATGTACAGATTCGTGCAGTGTTTGTAATACAATTTATTAAATATAGAAACCTGTCATTGGGCCTACTTAATCCCGGCTCGTTGGGAACCCGTCATGAAGAATTTTTAGTTGCTGTAGAACGACACGGAGTTGACATTCTGGCTATTAACGAGACTTGGTTGAGGACGGGCGAGGAGGCGCGCGCGCCTGCGCCACCCGGCTACAGGTTACGCCACAGCCTGTGGCCCACAGGCCGCGCCCCGCCGGGGTGCGCTCGCGCGGAGGCGGGGTCGGTTTCTACCTTCGCCGCGGAATTTATGCACGTACTCTTGATCATCCGCAATCGCCTTCCGTTGAACAAATATGGATTGGCATCAAAATAAACAATCTCAGGCTCGCTATCGGGACTGCATATCGACCGCCTTGGTTAAATGTTGACATTTTCATTGACGCGATTACAGAGTCAATCACTTCGTTGTCGGCCTATGATCATATAGTATTGATGGGTGATTTCAATATAGATTGTTTGAAAACTGATAACACTAAATATGAAAAGCTTGTGGAATTTCTCTATTGTACGAATCTACAACAATATGTCAAGGATTCTACGCATTTTACAGAACACTCTGAGACACTGATTGATCTGGTATGCAGTAGTACAAAAATTACCAAAGTTGTAGTGGACCATATACCAGATTTACGCAGCCACGCATTTATTTCATGTGAGCTGACAATAAAAAAGCCTAAACAATCACCAAGATGGATAACCTATAGGCCAATTAAAGACATGAACATGGATCTTTTTAATGCTGATGTTAATAATATACAATGGGAACAGTTACTGAGCGAGGATATAAACGAAACAGTGAGGGCTTTTAATGAGTGCATTATTAATTTATATGATTATCATGCACCTTTGAAAACAATATGCATTAAGGAGAAGAGCTGCCCATGGATAACTGATACTATTAAACAGATGATGAGAATAAGGGACCAAGCGCATGCTAAATTTCTAAAAACTAAACTAGATAGCGATAGATTCTATTATAAGGAACTGAAAGGTATAGTTAATAAAGCCATTTATAATGAGAAAATAGCATACTTTAAATATTCAGTGACTAGTAATATTAAGAATTCACGTAAGCTATGGAAGAATTTAAAAAGAAACATACTTGATTTTAACCCCAAAAACATAGATTTACCAGAAGATATTGCTAATCCCGATAGCATAAATGACTTTTTTATGAAAGTTCCTGGGGGAGATAACGTGGATCAGTCACAGATATCATATCTTTTGTCCAACAGATTTGGATCTGCCGTATTCAGCCTTGAGCCAGTAGACGAAACCGATGTATTAAAAATAATAAAAAATATTGGGACTTATGCACAAGGTGTGGACGGAATTTCTATCACCATGATTTTATTGACACTTCCTCGAACGTTAGGTATTATAACCGCTATCGTTAATATTTCAATTAAAACTAGCACTTTCCCAGATTTATGGAAGCAAGCGTTAGTAAAGCCAATTCCTAAAGTGAACCATCCTTGCGAACTAAAAGACCTCCGACCAGTTAGCTTGTTACCAGTAATGTCAAAGATTGTGGAAAAGGTTGTATGCACACAAATAAAAGAATACTTACATGCAAATAATATCCTCCCGGAAAAACAGTCTGGATTTACAACAGGCAAAAGTACAGCAACTGCCCTTTTGGATGTGGTTGATGACATACTAACTTGTCAGGATGAAGGGAAAATGTCTTTATTGGTATTACTGGATTACTCTCGAGCTTTTGACACGATACAGACTTCCGTGTTAATTGCGAAACTGGCTTACTATGGTTTTGATGTCGCTGCTCAGAAGTGGTTTACAACCTATATGACTAATCGTTCCCAAAGAGTGGTGGTAACGTCGATAAATGGCACACAAAATAAATCTGACGTAGCTACTGTAAACAGAGGAGTACCACAAGGGTCAATAGTTGGGCCAATTCTTTTTATCTTGTATACTGCTGATTTGACGAAGTCTATTCGCTATTGTGAGCATCATTTATATAAAGACGATCTGCAACTATATAAATCATTTAAGTTAATTGACTCTGCGATTGCTGTAAGTGAAATCAACAAGGATCTGGATTATGTAGCAGAGTGGTCAGAGGTCAATGGCTTGTTTCTAAACCCAGCCAAAACAAAGTATATGGTATTAGGTTCAAAGAAACAAGTCAAGGATTCTTGAAACCAGGCGCTGCATCTCCAGATAGGAAATGACAAAATAGAGCTGGTAACGGATGCACGAAATTTGGGTGTTGTAATGGATAGTGGACTGAAGTTTGAAAAGCACGTACTTGAGACTGTGAAGCAATGCTTTTACAGATTAAGTGTCCTTTACCGAATAAGGCCATATCTTAGTGTCGAATTACGAATACTTATCACTGAATCCTTGATTCTATCTAAATTAAATTATGCGGATACAGTTATTGGTGGATGTCTTCTTGTTCGTACAAGAAAACTAATACAACGAGTTCAGAACGCATGTACCCGCTTCTGTTTTCGAATTCCCCCAAGAACCCACGTATCCCCATTTATAAACAACGGCGATTTATTAAACATGGAATCACGGCGCACCCTTCATTTCGCATCTTTATTATTCAATGTAATAAAAAATAAAAAACCGTTTTATCTTTTTAAGAAATTGAATTTTGCAAAGCGTGAGCGTCAGTCTCGTCTTTTGTCTTTCAAGTTTAGAACATCTGCGTTCCGAGGTAGTTTTAAATATTGCGCAACAAAGTGTTGGAATAACATTCCACCACCAATACGTAATTCTCCAAGTACAAATAGTTTTAAATTTAAATTTAAAAAACACTTGCTACATCTTCAAAAAACCATACTGTAGGAGTTTCTTTAATAATATGTTTACTAATAATATCAGTAGTCAGTCAATTATCTGTATAAAGGTCGAATTTCGTCTGCTGGGCGACCATTCGTATTAGATGGTCGTTGATGTAGTGTATAAGTAGTGTGTAAGTGTAAGTTTTTGTGTATACGTGTACCTATGTAATATGTTTAAGTGTGTATTGTTGTTGCTTTGTAGTTGTGCTCCCTCCCACACTAAGGTGTTCGCGGAAGACCAGCGTCAGGTTTTCCTATAAACTAGGATTCCTGACATCATGCTGAGCGGGCACCTGTTAGTGCCACTTATTTTGTTTCTTTTTAAATTTTAGATGTAATGATTTGTGTGTTGTGTCACTAATAAATGTTTTCTATTCTATTTCTATTCTATTCTATAGAAATGGCTGCTGGCCATGAAACGGCGCATGCGGCGTGATCCCATAATTCGCGATAAATACATAGAGTTTATGCGCGAGTAAGAGGCATTGGGTTACATGTCTCCGGCTCGAGTTAATTAGAGCTCAACTGAGCACTATTTCCTGCCTCAACATGCCGTTGTAAAGGCTTCTTCGGTTAAACTGAGAACCGTGTTTGACAGATCAGCTCCCACGTTGACAGGGGTGTCATTGACATTATCCTGAACTTTAGGAGACATGGACAGGTGGTGTTTGAAGCTGACATCCGGATGATATTCAGACAGACGGTCATCCATCCGGATGACAGGCGTTACCAGCTGATACTCTGGCGTGAGCACCCAGATGACCCGGTGACCGTCTACGAGCTCAACACCAATACATATGGGTTGAAGTCCAGCCCATATATTGCAATCCGATCTTTGTTGGAGCTGCCTGAGCGGGACAGTGCCCGCTTTCCCAGTGCGGCCGCCCCGTGCTGATACGTGACCTGTACGAGGACGATGTGTGCACCGGGACCGAAAGTGTTGAGGAGGCTCTTACACTGCGGGATGATCTGATTGCACTTCTTGCAGCCGGTGGCTACGAGTTGCGGAAGTGGTTATCTAACGAGCCTGGCTTGTTAAAAGGTATACCGGAAGATCACCAACAAAACCCTAACTTGTTTGCGGAGGCGGAGGACCCCAAAATGATAGCGGTGTTAGGTTTGAACTACCAACCTCAATGACATCTTCACAGGTGGACCTGGAACTCCAGAGGGTCTGAAGTAAGAGGACGGCGCTGTCCACCATTGCCCGCGTGTTTGATCCGAACGGGTGGATCAGTCCAGTGGTCTTCTGCAGCAGCTGTGGATGCTGGGCGTCACGTGGGACGAGCCGCTCATTGGGCCTTCATTGGACACCTGGCTCTAGCAATTTTCTACCATGGAGGAAATCAACCAGTTTGCATTACCTCGTCAAATTTTGCCGCCGGGCAAATCTCAGATACGGGGGTTCGCTGCGGCAGTATATCTACGAACGATTGATTCCGAAGGCCGAGTCAACATCGTATTACTCTTGGCCAAGAGCAAGGTTGCTCCAATTAGAACTCGTCTGACCATCCCTAAATTGGAGTTGAGTGGGGCTCATCTATTAGCCAAGTTAAGTCATGTTCGTCGTGAGTTTGCCGCCACTGTTGACGTCCAAGATGTCTTTGCATGGTCAGACAGTCAGGTCGCGCTGGCATGGTTGCGCGCGGTGCCACATACTTTGAAGACCTTCGTGGAAAACCGGGTTTCCCAAATACAAAACATTGGAATTCCTATCATCTGGAGATACATCCCAGGTGATATTAACCTAGCGGACAGTGCTTCCCGGGGCTACACTGCTCCGGAATTGGCGGCTCACCATCTCTAGTGGGGAGTGTGTGTCGCCCGAAACTTCTTGGCCTGTCCAGCGGCTGGATAGGACGGTCCAATTTTACCTGGGATACGTGTGCCTGTGCATGCCCTGGCCGTGGAGACGGCCCTGGACCCCGACTGGCTGCCTGGGCGGTACAGCTGTCTGGACAAGTTGCTGGTGGTGCCACAACTGTCGACATCCGCGGAATAGATGTTTGTCCCCAGTTGTGACTGCAGAGGAGCGTTGAAGCTCGCTGCTGGGTGCTAGGTCCACTGAGACCGGGTACTGCAGGCGGTCGAATTTTGGGTTCTGTGTGAGGGTCACGCAAAGCTGAAGGGAGGTCGTTCGGTTGAATCCTTTTACAGATGCGGAGGGGCTTCTGCGTGTTGGAGGCAGACTTCGGAAAGCTGATCTGCCTTACGGAAGTCGCCACCCCTTACTTTTACCGAAGGATGGATCTTTGGTTAAGCTCTTGGTGTACGATTGTGATATAGTGAATTACACTATCAGCACGTACTCAATAGTACGTGATAATTAAGGTCTTCCTGATTGACAAGGCGTCCTTCCTCTAGTCACGTATAGATGTGATGTTAATTAGTATTTAAGATGATACACTAGAGGATAAAGGAGGATTGATTCAACGCAAGACATTGTTTCATTTCGGGTCTCCGTCCCAACGCCATTACATGGCGACCGTGACATGGTGTCACAAGTCCGCGCCGCGAAATCGCTAGTTGAAGTCTACAAAATATCAGGAAAATAGTGCTACACGGGCCTACAAGAAGGACGAAGGAAATAAGAAGAAAAACTGTAAGCCAAAATTGTTTAACTATGGGAAACCCACAATCTAAAGACAATATTATTGTCAGTCAATCACCAACTCAATCGGCGGCAGCATCAACTCCCTTGGCCGTTGGGATGCAACTTTCAGAGATCTTTTTACTGACCATCGTCGTTGTACTAGCGGGCTATATAGTACTTAGGCTGCTACGTTACTTCAACGCACGACTATTAGAAGAGGTAGAACGCAGAGCGGTTCGACGGGCAATTGGACCAGCACAGAACGTGTAAGCCAGCACGAATTAATATAACTATGCTACCAAGAATCTATGTGTGTGTGTGAGTGATTTTTTTTTTCTAAAGTGTGTTCATGGCAAACCTGTCAGAACTCTTGAGTGAGCTTAAGGCTATTAGAGACTCTATTATTAAATTAAGTAAGGACAAACATTATTCCGCTCAGGGGCAGAATAAGTTTTTAAGAGCAAAGGAAAATAAAAATAATTTTGAACAAATATCTGCAGACTTATGTAAAAAAGGGATAGATGCTGTAGAATTACAAATAACAAAAGCAATATCGTCAAAGTTTTTATGTAATTTTGAGGAAATCGAGTCACTCGTTAACCCGCATCATTCAGAAACGATCACAACCATGGCCACGTTCGATCTAAAAGTCGCGCTCACGCTCCTCCCAGTAGTAGATTGCGACGAAACGCAAATTAACCAACTAATAGACGGAATAGAGTATTATAGTAGTACCCTTAGAAACGAGGACCAGCCTCTGTTAATCAATTTTGTTTTAAAAACTCGTCTTTCTAGCAGTGCTAAAACAAAAATTAATAAGTCTTATGTGTCTGTGGCAGACCTAATAAAAGATATAAAAAATGTTTTAATTCCGATTAAATCATACACAGCCATTTTAGACCGAATGCTACGATGTAGGCAAGGAAACAAGACCATAGAAGTGTTTGGTAGTGAAATCGAAAAAATGTCCAACGATTTAAGTACAGCACAGGCTAATGGAGACGAGTCGGCATATAATTTATTAAAGCCGATTAATGAAAAAATGGCTATCAAGCGTTTCGCTGACGGCCTAAACAATGCTCGTACAAGCATTATAGTTACGTCTAGGTCCGTAAGCACAGTTAGGCAGGCAATAACTATAGCCTTAGAACAAGAAGACTCGGTAGTGAAACCACCAATAAACAATTATGTTAACTATGTTTCGAACCAGCGATTTGAAAAGATAAATAAAAACTATCATCAACAATATAATAAGTCACGTAACAACAACGCGACGAGTCAGCAAGGTCGGGGTCGTGCCTACTATAACTCGAATAGGTTTCAGGGTCAGCGCAACACCAGGTTTACGTCACCTCATAATAAACGTAGGAATGTACATTTCTTAGTTGACTCAGCAGAACAGTCTAATGACGAGAACGAAAGTGAACGTCAGAGTATACGTCAGAACGAACATCATAGCGATGATTTTTTTCGTTCTGAATAGCGCTGAGGTAGATATTTGTAGTTATGGTAGTGGTAATTACGTTTGTTTTACTTGTAGTCAAACTCAAATTTCTCTATTAGTAGACACAGGAGCAAGCATTTCAATTTTAAAGTTAGATTGGTTAAATAAACTCCGTAGCGTGTCCCGCGACGCAAAGCTAGTAAGGGATGAAATTAAGATTAAAGGAGTATGTGGGGATTTAGTATCAATAGGTTATGTTTATCTAGACTTATGTGTTAACAATTATAATTTTAGGCATAAGTTTTATGTGTTTAGCAACTTCCACTGTAAAAATGATGGAATTTTAGGAGAAGATTATTTATTAAAATATAGTTGTAAAATTAACTATGAAAATAAGCTGGTTACATTACAGGATAAGATAAGTCTAGAATTAGGCTTAGGTAAAAACATAATAACGACTATTCCAGGGAGATGTGAGGTCGTAAAATATGTTTCGTCAGAGATAAAGGGCGAATGTGTCATTTTAGCGGAGGAAGTTATTGCAGGCGTATTTGTAGCAGGCGCCGTGGTAGTAGGAGACGGGAAAAAGATTCCGGTGCGATTTTTAAACACACGGGAAGAAGATGTAAAATTAAATAACTTTAGCCCGAAAATTAGAAAATACTCGGATTATTTCGTATGCTCTTTTGATACGGAAAAGGGAAAATCTGTCGAGAGGGTTAAACAACTATTCGATTTTCTTAAATTAAAAACATATCTTGGTGATGAAGAGAGACGGTCTATTGAGAAAATATGTGCAAAATATGCAGATATCTTTCATATGCCGGGTGATAAGCTATCCGTTACAAACTTATACGAGTACAACATTAAACTGCAAAATGACGCGTCTCCTGTTTATGTCAAACCGTATAGAATACCGCACGCTCAGAAGACTGAGTTAATAAAACAGGTAGGTAAATTGTTAGAAGAAGATATTATCGAAGAGTGTACCAGCGAATGGTCTTCTCCATTATTATTACTTCCGAAAAAAGCTGACAGTAGCGGTGAAAAAAAGTGGAGAATCGTAATAGATTATAGACTTTTAGACGAAAAGTTCCCGTTACCAAATATACAAGAAATTATTGACTCACTTTCGGGATGCTTATACTATTCTCATTTAGACCTCAGTTCTAGTTATTACCAGCTAGGGTTATCACCAGAATGTAGGAAATTCACTTCTTTTACAGCTGATAAGCAATATCAACTGAAAAGATTACCTATGGGTCTCAAAACGAGTCCTAGCGTATTTTCTAAACTTATGTCTATGGCTCTATCGGGTTTAAATCACGAGATATGTTTTGTATATCTTGATGACGTAATAGTTTTCGGGAAAAGCCTATCGCAGCATAATACAAATTTAATGAGTGTATTTGAGAGGTTTAGGTCAGTTAATTTAAAACTAAACCCTTGTAAGTGCGAATTTTTGAGGAAAGAAATTAATTATTTAGGGCATGTTATTACGCCAAACGGGGTGTTGCCAGACAACAGTAAAATCGAGGTCTTGGAAAAGTTCCCAGTACCTAAAAATGTAAATGAGATTCGTCGTTTTGTGGCTTTTGCGAACTTTTATAGAAAATTCATAAAAAACTTTGCCACAATAGTGTACCCACTAAACCGTCTTTGTAAGAAACATGTCGAGTTTCAGTGGACGGAAGAATGTGACGTGGCATTTCAGACCTTAAAAAAGTCACTTAGTTCATTTCCTGTCTTAGATTATCCAGATTTTGGAAAAGATAATGTTTTCCGGTTGCAAACCGATGCGTCAGGGGTAGCCTTGGGGGCTGTATTATCAAATGGAAATAATAAGCCCGTAGCTTATGCAAGCAGACAATTAAACAGTTCAGAAATAAACTACCCAACCATTCATAAAGAGTTATTAGGGGTAGTGTGGGCTATAAAACATTTTCGACCATATTTATACGGACGAAAATTTAAAGTATTAACAGATCATAGACCATTGGTTCATTTATTTAGCATAAAAGATCCTAGTAGCCGTTTAACTAAGTTTAGACTTTGTTTAGAAGAATATGATTTCGATATTGAATACATAAAAGGTTCCGAAAATGTAACGGCAGATGCCTTATCGAGAGTCATTATAACATCAGACGAGTTAAAAAATCTAAATTCAAATTTTTTGGGGGTAGTAACCCGTTCAATGAAAAGAACCATGGAGCAAAATAATGAACCCGCTACCTCTGGAAGTAGCAGGGTTGAGCCCCCTGTTGATCATAGGCAACCAAGAGTGGTAGATATTATGCAGAAATCACAAAATGATGTAAGGTTAGATATTTGTTCGTATGAAAACTTCGTGAAGTTGAGGAAAAAGAAAAGATACGTCTCACAGACGGGTGATATGTTATTTAGTGACTCTACTATTTACATAAATCAGGAATCTCTACTAACGGAGGCGCGCCGAGACGCAACGATAGGAGAACTGAGTGCATTATGTAAAAAATATAATATTGTAGAAGTCGTAAAAATGGGTTTAATAAAAAGTTTATTAAAATTTTGACCCAAACTTTCATGAAACATAAAGAATTACCGCGGTTATGTATTATTAATAACCAAGTTAAACATGTTACAAATAAAGACTTGATACGTGTTATACTAAATGATTATCATTTATTGCCGACAAGTGGTCATGTAGGCATAAATAAAATGACTAAGAATATTCGAAAAAAATATTTTTGGAGTAATATGCAAAAAGACATAACTGAATATGTGACTCGCTGTAAAGATTGCCAAAAGCAGAAATTTTGTAATAAAAATAATAAAGAGAAAATGGTAATAACCACTACAGCATCTACTTCTTTTGAAAAATTATATTTAGATATTGTGGGGCCGTTGGAGGTCGATAATTTGGGTAATAAATACATATTAACAATACAATGCGAATTGACAAAGTTTGTAGAAGCTTACCCAATACTTGATAAGTCAGCTGAAACTGTTGCTAGGGTTTTTACTGAAAATTTTATTTTACGATATGGTACTCCCAGGGTTATTGCGACTGACTGTGGAACGGAATTTATTAATTCCACGTTAGAAACAGTATGTAAATTGCTAAATATTGATAAGTTAAATTCAACACCCTATCATCATGAGAGTATAGGTTCGCTAGAAAACTGGCACAAACATCTCGGATGTTACTTGAGAATACAAACACAGAATCAGTCTGCAAATTGGAGTACCTGGATACCATATTGGTGCTTTGCTTATAATAATTCTGTAAATACTAGTACCAAATACTCCCCTTATGAACTAGTTTTTGGGAAAACATGTAACGTACCTAGTAATTTAGTTAGTAAAGTTGATCCCTTATATGTATACGACAATTATCCATCGGAGTTAAAATTTAGATTGCAAAAAGCTCATAATGATGCCAGGAACAACTTATTAATATCAAAACAAAGTAGAAAAACTAATTATGATTTAGATTGTAAGGAAGTACACTACAAAAAAGGTGATCTACTCTTGTATAAGAATGAAAATTATAATAAATTGAATGACTTGTATTTAGGTCCATTTGAAGTTTTAGAAGAGCTAGGTACTAATGTAAAAATATTAAAGAATAATAAAGAATATATAGTTCATAAGAATAGGACTAAGATATTTAGAAAATAAGAGTTTACTTTTCAGGGAAGGGATGCCTAGCCTTTTCAGGGGAGGTGTGATATAGTGAATTACACTATCAGCACGTACTCAATAGTACGTGATAATTAAGGTCTTCCTGATTGACAAGGCGTCCTTCCTCTAGTCACGTATAGATGTGATGTTAATTAGTATTTAAGATGATACACTAGAGGATAAAGGAGGATTGATTCAACGCAAGACATTGTTTCATTTCGGGTCTCCGTCCCAACGCCATTACACGATTAACACATTCGTAATGCGCACGCAGGGTGTGGCACGTTACTTGACTTGTTACATGATGATGGCTTCACTCATGCAGCCGCAGATGGGGGATCTGCCTTTGGACCGAGTCACTCAGTCTTGTCCATTTTCGGGGGTCGCAACGGATTTTGCTGGACCTTTCGCGGTAAAAACTACCACCATTCGCAACGCTCGAGTTGTGAAGGTAAGGTATTTGTATGCCTGGCCACCAAGGCCATCCACTTGGAAGTGGTTTCGGCGTTGTCCACGGAGGCTTTCGTCGCCGCGTTGAATCGTTTCGTGTCGCGTAGGGGTCTGCCTTGGCTTATTCGCACTAACAATGGCACAAATTACAAAGGTATGGGTAGATTTACCCGGTTCACCTGCTGGTTTGTCTCAGATAACTATCTATCGGAACGTAGGCACGCGACCAGTTCAAAGTGTCGCCTGTTTTAGTACGAATACTTGATTATAAACTCATTTTTCATTGTGACAGCGTAACAAGAAAATTATCAGCGTTTTAAAAACGGGCCCTAAAACATATCGATTTTTATCCATTAAAGACAATGGTAAAATCATTGCTGAATGAATTCTTTAGAGTCTATAAATTCACTATTACAAATACGGATGAAATAAATTCGTAATATTTTTGAAACCATATGAAAAACCTGTCTAAGTCTCGAAGTAAAAACAAGTTTATTTTCTTTGCATAAAGCTAATTTAAATTTAATGGTAAATAATATTCCCCCAAACCCCTTGAAACTCAAAAAAGCCGTGGGACTTTATTGAGATCTCACACAGACTTCTTGAGAGAATTTGAAAAGTTATGTAGCACTGTTTTGTTTTATTTGCCAACACCATGCACGTTCACGAATACTTAACAGTAAATAATCCACCATTATTTCACATTAATATCCGACAAAACACTAATTATAGAAAATAAAACAAAACTGCAGACATGACGCTTTACTTTCACGTCAAAAAGTTTGGCTCAATAGATGAATGAAATTTCTTTATTAAACTTAAAAAAAAATAGCAATATTCAACGTTCTCTATAATTCGGCAAGACGTATTTTTTTATAATTTGTTCCTTGAAAGAACAGTCTAAGGTCAGAGACCATACTGCCTAGTCATTAGTTAGTTAAAATCATTTTATTATTATTATAAGCCTATATTTACCCACTGCTGGGAAAAGCCCTCCCTACTTTTTTCGTTGTCTGTTGCTTGTGCTGGCCAATCCTTGAAAGGATAACACAACTAGATAGGTTAGTACTTGTTTCATCCAATTATGTTAGACATAACCTTCAAAACTTTTAATTAGAATATCTTTAATTGTAGACTTACTAGAGAAGTAAAACCAAGACCATGTTGCTCAGGATTACAAACTATATACCAACATATTTTTTTTCATTTAAAGACGCTTATAAAAGAGTCGACAAAAGTTTGTATGGGAGTTTGCCCATGTACTTTCGATAGCCGTGAGGTATGTACAATTTTAACGAATGTCCAACGTAATTAATTATGAAGAACATTGTTGAGACTCAAAAAATATAATTAAATGGAATTTTAAAGTCTAACTTACATGGTGCTTTTAATACTAAAGCCAAATTTTAAGAATGTGTATAAACAATTTACTTATTTACAGTTCTTTATGTTAACTATCTAAATGATGTTTATAAATTTTTAGAAATTAATTTTTTTTTATTTTTTTTATTTAGGAACAAACAGTTATACATAGCTTATAAATATATACTAAAATTAATTATTAAATAAACCTATAGTTCCCTAAAATAACAATTAACAGTACGATACATACAAACATAAAACAAAAAATAACCGACATTCACTTTAACAAACTAAAAAATTCCCACAAAACACCGAATCGACACGCAGAATACAAAAAATAATAATACAAATACAAAATTAAATGCTCGCCAGTCCGAGTCGTCCACCCACAGAGGCAATGCGTTGTGGCCGGAAACAGACGTGTTTGCGCGATTAGTGATTGTGAAGTGAAAATGTAAATTGTGAATCACAAAACATGATTTTAATAAATAGGTAAGCATGATGACAAATAATGATTAACATTGAGTAACTGAAACTAAATACTAAAATAAAAGTAAGCATGTAACGGATTTTAATACACAAAAATTTAAACCATTTCAGATTACAAGAAACATTAAGTTGTCGATAGCGTCAGACTTAAGAAATCAATACACATTATCTATACCCAATAAATCCCGACAAAAACGACAACAGGCTAAACAGATTGGTTTAGGTTTCTCCGTCAGAGGAATGGATGGCATGCAGGTCAGAAAACCCAGATATGCAGAAAACATATTTTAACTCCCAATTTGGAATAAGTAGATTGTGCCTGTTTGTTTACTAAGTAATTTATTAGGCATTAACAAAATGTATCTGCCACCCTACAGATCTTCCGACTCCACTCCATCTCGATTGCGGTTAAATCGTCGAACTCAAGATGCCCAAATAAAGTAGATAGTTTAAACCAAATCCTCGCCCGGAAGGGGGTAACTTGGCGGTTCAGTCCCCCAAATTGCCTCCACTGGGAGGCTTTTGTTGCTTGATCGTAATCGAACACAGAATAAATTTTATTCTCCGTCTTTTGTCCCATAATTTTACGCGATTTACACTTACACGGCGATTTTTAAATAAATTCTAATAACACGAGCGATACACATTACATAACAACTTGACGCAAGAGAATCAACTGGTCTTTGCGAAAACGAACGAACTTGTTACGTACGACGCGTTTCTCACAACTGGGCGTACATGTGAGACAGGGAGCGCATGACACGAAAAAATACGACGGAAGGCGGCGGACGGCGCGTTGGCGGCGGCGGGCGCGGCGGGCGGATCGGCTGCGCCTGGCTGAGTCGAGTGCATATGAGATTAACCGGTTAAATCAGTGCCAAGTATTGGTTTATCCGAGCTTTAAAATTCCGTTCTCTGTATTAACCGGTAACCAATTTTTTTTCGGTTTTGTTGGAACAGTTTACTTTATTAACCGGTTAATCAATGAACTGAATCATACCGGTTAAAAGAACAATATTAACCGCTATTTATTAACCGGTTCAGAGCCCTGGTTTAGAGTTAACTCCTGAGCATAGCGAGGGAGTTAAGACAAGAATCCTGAGTGCAGCGTGGGATTCAAGGTCGCCCAAGGCGAAGGCACCTTAATCCCTAGAGGGAGAATACTCTACTTTTCACACCATCTACGAGACAATAAAAAGCAAGTACTATTACTACTATCCTCAAAATTACCATTATTAATGAGAGGGCCAAAATAAAACTCGAAATTAAAAAAAATAAAAAATTTAAGAAGAACATTTTTGCGGCGGTGCCAAATGTGCATATCGGTTGGTGGCCGACATTTTGAACTTATTACTTAAATTTTTTATCGCATTTCGAGTTTTATTTTGGCCCTCTCATTAACAATAGTAATTTTGAGGATAGTTTTAGGTATGAAATGTATGTTATTGGTATCAACTGAGTTCTTTTTAAACGTAAAGGGATAATTAATCTCCTGATAGACAAGAATATGCAAAGATACTAAGAAATTATAAAATACTAGCAGACCGCCGACGATATCGTTCGCGTGGACCCCGTAGCCCGTGACGAATTTTCAAAATGACTCCCCTTCCAAGAACACTTATTGTGACGTACATAAATAAAATAGTTAGGTATATGCTATCACGACACTTTTTGTAGATAATGGTGTGATATGCAAAGCCATAGTACATTATTTTATTCTATCATCGATAGTTTTCTTAGCGCACGTGATTTAAGGAATTTATTTGAGTTTTAGTAAGGATCCCTAATTTTTTTGAAAATATAATATAGCATATGTCACCCGGAGATAGCGTAGGTTCCCAACGGTGAACGATTTTTTAAAATCGGTTTAGTAGTTTTGGAGCTTATTCCAATACAAACAAACAATCAAATGTTTCCTCTTTAGTATAGATGAAAATTACACAATTTCCGATCTACCACGTTCAACGACCAATTTCAGCAAAAAAATGTCCCATTTAGTACATCTTTTTTTGTATTAAGTAGTATGAAAGCATATTTGGTCGGGCACTTTTTAAAACTAGTCAGAAGCTATGGAAACCCTTTTTCAATTTTTTTATTAAAGTTCATAATTCCATTCGGTTCTGATTTACCCAATTTTTTAAGTTAAGATAAAAATGTTAGTATAATGTTAGTTAGTAAGTTAGTAAAATGAATGAATAAGTTAGTAAAATGTAGTTAGTTAGTAAAATGTTAGTTAAGATAAAAAGGTTAAAGTTAGGAAGGAGATTTTTTTACTCATAAAACGCAATCAATATATAGGCATTGTATTAAAAAAAACATCGAAAAAAAGTCGACGAAAAAAAGGTATAATTTTTTTAGAGCCGTCTCGTCGTTGAATCATAAAATAACAAAAAAAAATAAAATCGAAAACTACAAAAAATCGTAGAACATACATGGGGGTTCAATAGATAGGGATAGCAGTTCCCTATCACCACACATCGGCTTGACACCTTACAAGAAACACGCTGTATATTATGTATTTTATACCCACCGACGACGTTTCGACAGATTTGCACCGGCCGGCCGTGTGGTTAGTTGCACGGATGGACAGACACGGATGATGGTATGATATTAAGCTCTAAGTTTGATACGTAGGATAGGTACTTTTATTAAGGAGTTTTGCGTTGAACCACGTATAAATATGTGTGCTTAATGGAACGCAAATGTTTAAAATGTATGGAGCTTGAGATATTTTGATTCAGCCACTGCAGTGACGCCTTGATAGACGAGTAGCAATGCGCTCGGTTTGATATCCGAAGGTCCTGGGTTCTATTCCCATGAATAAGACTGAATGCCGAGTGTGTGCTTTAATCACCAATTGATTGAGAAAGTTGCAATTTTTCCATACAACTAAGGAAAAAAAGAAAAAAGACCTCTGACACTCTACGTAAGGCGTGCCTATATACAGACTAAAAAATAAAGCACAGCCCACAATCTATTTCTGTGGGACAGCCTGTCCCGTTGCTGGGCAAAGGCCTCCATCATTGCAATCAAGTCATCTAGGAATCTGCGATATTGACTCACTCACGGACATATTGTATTAAGTCCATGACTCCCTCTACTAATTACATGGACGCAGTTTGTATTTTTATTTATTTGGTTCTAAATACAACGGTGCGAACACCAATTACAGTAAATAGTAAAGTAAAGTAAATAGTAAAGTACAATATACACATACAAACAGTAAACACAAAATGAGAACATAAAATAAAGAAAAACTAAAACACAGAATAACAGATAAAAGTAAAAAACATCATAACAAAGAAGACGCGCATTCATCCTTCTCGCAAAACGTTACACAACTTTTAAAGATATCCTTCCATCCATCCGCATACACATCACATTCAGGTTGATCGGCCAGAGGAGTGCATTGAAGTGGGTTAGTATGCGACAGAGAGGGGAGCAAGCACGCGCCGCAGTGCGGGAGCGCGGCAACGCGAACAGCCGCCGCGGCCGGCGCGTACCGCTCCGGGACGTACAGCTGGCTTAGATGGTTGAGAAGATCGGGAGCATCAATATGACTACGGAGTATCTTTATGCCAATTAATATTTGGTCTTTTGCTCTGCGGGTTCTGAGTGAATTTAGACCGAGACTTCCGAGAAGAAATAAGGTGGGGTACAAATAAGGGTAGTAAGTACAGACGCGCTTGTAAAGATATCTCAAAAATGCCTTCTGCACTTTCTCAAGCATCAGGGTGTAGGTGCTTTCATGGGGGTGCCACACACAACTACCGGCTTCAAGTTTACTACGCACGAGAGCAAAGTATAAAAGTTTAATTACGTGTGGGTTCTTGAAATCGAGTTCCGTAAGACAAATCCAAGACGACTAAAACTTTCTTTTACCAAGGATATTATATGGTATGGAAATGTTAGTTTGGTATCAAACTTTACACCCAGGTCCTTGGTTGATTCCACGCGTGTAAGTTTTTCATCGCCTAATAAATATTTGTATCGTGATTTATTTAGTTTCCTTCCGAAGGTCATGACACAACACTTTTTGGTGTTAAACAGCATCTTGTTTAGTTTGCTCCATTCCAACACAGAATCAATGTCATGTTGTAGTAGTTCGCAATCTGACTCAGTCTTAACTTCAAACGCTAACTTGAGGTCATCTGCGTACAGTATACATTTAGCACGTTTAACTACTTTGACGAGATCGTTTATCATGATCAAGAATAAAAGAGGCCCTAATATAGACCCCTGGCTGACTCCAGAACGCGTATGATAACCATATTTTACGTATTTTTGGCGATCGCGAAGATAGTTTGCGAAAAGATGAAGTAAGTGAGGTGCGAATCCTAATATATTAAGTTTACATAATAGGATATCATTATCAACCCTATCAAAAGCCTTCTGGAAATCAAAGTTTACAACATCGACTTCATGACCATTGTCCATGCTTTTAGATATGTATTCTACGACTGTTAAAAGATTCGTTTCAACTGACCTTCCCTTTCTAAACCCATGTTGTTCATTGCAGAGGTGGATATTAACTTGCCGATAGATTTCGTCGTGAATAATACGCTCAAATAATTTAGCCGGAGCTGGTAACACAGCAATGGGTCGGTGATCTTCAACGGAGAGTTTACAATTGGACTTAGATATAGGCGTTACACGTGATATCTTCCACTGAGAAGGGTAGTCACCAGTATGGATGGCTGTATTTATAATATGGCACAGAGGGGCAGTAAGGTATTTTTTACATATTTTAAGAAGAAGTGGCAAAATAAAGTCTGGGCCAACAGAGCTGTCTGACTTTATTACGTCCTAAAAATACAGTCCGTGTATTCTGAAATTATTTCCATGACTTATGAAGATGACTTATCTTCTTGATTAACATTTCGTTATTACAGGTGCTTAAAAGTTTTTAAATTCATTTTAGTGTTTCATTCTTCCTGCTACGTAGGTAACCTTGATGACAATGTCTGTTTTCTCCAATTTGTCACAGACATTACGTCTGTATATATATTACATAAAACCGCATTTTTTGTCGCCTAACTAACCCAAACATTGAGATGTCCGCGAAAAGCGAGACACTAAAAAAATATAATAAACTATGACGCATTGAAAACTCTTTTTCTATTTATAAGACAGTTTTTGTTTTCCATAAACATTAATTAATTATCACAAAACATACAAAAACATACAAACATTTATCACAACTATTATCCCCGAAGGGCTAGTCAAAGACTAAGCATATAGGCAATGAGGCAAACCGCAAAACCATGCAGTCCTCTGCCATACATTTTGCACAGAATAACTAATGGTACTGACATAGTTCACTTTTCACCAAATAGTGACTACACATGTGCTCATCGTGGCAGGTGGTGAGCTCATCACCGCTCTATGATGTTGGATGTATGTGCAGCCTTTAGTTTGTTAGTCGCCTTTTACGATATCCAAGGGAAGAGAGGGGGTGGTAGTATTCTTTCACCGCACGACACGGTTTATTACAGAACAGAAGAGAGATTCTGTTCTGCCTAAGTTCTGCCTCCCCAGACGTAAGTTTCAAACGCTCCGCCCTATCTATTCGTAATTTTTTCGTACTAGAGCCGTAGTACTATTATTTATTCTGTGCTAGAGTACAGCAAATAGCGTTATACGGTTGGTGTCGTAAGATGGCAGTCGTTGTTTACTGACCCGTATAAGGCCAGCGTGGCGGGTTATGGCCTAATTATCTCACGAGCCGCGGTCATTAATTCGTAAAATTTTACACTTGGAAGTTTGTATGATAAACCGTAGATAATTCATAACATACGTTCTTATGAAAAGTGATCCTGGTCTTTCAAAGTGTTTTTCGGATTTTTCGATGCAGCCCGGTTTTGTGATCAGTGGTCACCGATAGACCGAAATTAAAACCTTGACCACTCGTTTCGTTTGTAATGTTTAAGCATAATAAAAACGCCACTGACTTTCGACGTCATTCAGCACGTCTTCAGATAGTCTCGGATATATTTCGGGCCAACAAAGCGATCTCGCACACATAAAACGTCGGTTTACGCGGAATTTCTACGCAAGTGCTATTAATAGGTGTGTTTTGATTGGTTGCTCCGTTACCAGGTGATGCCGGGCTATCGCAAATATTGGTTTGTGTATCTGGTATTCATACATCACAACATACCTACATACATACATACACGCACTATTATATCCCCTAAGGGTTAATCAGAGACTAGGCAATAGGACCGCATAATCAGTTCTTTGCCATAGTCCACGTTTCACCAAATAACAACTGCAGTCTGCACATGTGCTCAGGGTGACAGGTATTCATCATCAGCCTTAAACGTCCCACTGCTGGGCACAGGCCTGCCCACGAGGGTACCAGCACATGGGGAGATAGATTGGGCTATAAGCCACCAGCCCACCGCGCTGGCCCAATGCGGGTTGGTGGGTTTTAACGACTGACATCTTACGACGCCAATCTGGACCAACAACAGCTTAACGTGCTTTCCGAAGCACGGAACAAATAATTTGACTTATGTACACAGTGATCGATCAGTAACGTTTTTTTCAGGTGCTTTCGTTTTTCTTCAAGCAGACATTTTGAACATCGTAATAACAGGACTCAGGACAATATCCCAATCCGATGATGTGGATATTGTTCGTTACAATAATCTACATAGGTAGGTACCTAAGGTAGGTAGGTGTAGAAGACTAGCTAGGTAGGTTAGGTAACCTACCTAGCTAGTCTTCTACACCAAGGACAATCATAGAAAATTTATTATACTTAATAAAAACAATTGCCTATTTGGCTCATTCTTTTTAAAGGAGTTTGTATAAAATATTTTTTTGGAAATTCGTCACTTGCAAAATTTAATGTTTACACAGACGAAGTCGCGGGCGAGTCACTGTTTACAATAATGCTATATATCCGAGTATATGAATTAACTATTATTTATTTTATTTATTTCAGTAGGTTTATTTCATAACATCAATTACTAAACATTGTTCCGACAGTTAGAGATAAATAGATACCTAGCCAGTTCCTCAGTAGTTGAGCAATCCGGGTGAGTCCTGTTCCACCATAGGCCTTTATCATCACCTAACATCAGGTAAGATGTAATCATGCAAAGTGCTTAAGTGCCCGTAGCACAGAATAATTAATAAGTAGTACTACCGTACGCGTAGAAGTTAAAATAAAAAATAAAACCAATTCTATAGTGAATAAAACACGTAAGTGTACTAGGAACTCATAAGTACTTGTAGTGATTGATAATCTTCTTAAATATTATTCAATTTTAAGATCACGAACTCCCTTCTAACCGTAATAACATTGGGAACTATTACGTAGGTATTGATTACATCAATTCCTGCGTCTATTTTAAATTGTTTCACTGTATAAATAAAACGGACGCCATTGCAGTATCTAAATCGCTTAATTATATCCTAATAGCTGCTTATTTAAATCGGCTGGCGTTACAATTTTGACGTTGGCGATATACATTAATATGAATAGGTACATCGAAGCTAGGGTTAATACACGCGAATTAATTTTGGCGCCAATCCAAGATGGCGTTTGTTATAGCAACGGACTCGGGGCAATGCGATTTCGTCGCGTTGCACAAAACACATTATCAGCTAATAACTGTAATTTTAAATTAAAATTCGCTGTTTAAACGTCGCTGCAACCTAAATTTTACGTAATAACGTCACAATTTCCATATATTCTTGTAGTTTGCGCTAAGCAGTGTCGAATACAGCAGTAGTACAGCATAGTAGCAGCGGCGGCGTAATAAAACCGAATCTCTAAGCTTTTTGAACTAGTTTGAACATTTTAGGGGTTAAAGTTACTCGCGTCCGTAGGTTTACCCTTGAGACCCTACACGTGACACCTGGGTGGTGCTAAATGAGTGACACTGACTTAGTGGTAGAGCCACGCTGCGTTGCAGCACGCATTGGGCCGGCTCGCCCGGGGTAATAGCACACTCTCACAAATATCCGACTTGAAATAATGGCACTTGGTGCTGTTGTGTTTTGTCCAGCCAGTGAGAGTTCCGGAGGCCTCCCCCCCCCCCCCCTCTCATCTCACCTCATAATTCCTATTCCTTCCTTAACCTTATTCTTTTCTAAAGGTCGGCAACGCATCTGAGACTCCTCTGATTTTGCGGATGTCCATGGGCGGCGGTGATTGCTCTCCATCAGGTGACCCGCCTGCTTGTTTGCCTCCTTCTATATAAAAAAGAAGACCTAACCTAACGGACAAATTATGTATATATTCGATCAGTAATTTATTGTTCTACACAATCCAAAGATCTCTTTTCACTTTTATAAAGAACGTATGTTACGAATTACCTACGGTTTCTCATACAAACTTCAAAGTGTATTTTACATATGACCGCGGCTCATGGGGTAATTATAGGCCATAACCCACCACGCTGGCCTAATACGGGTCGGTAAACAACGACTGCCATCTTAAACAACCGTAACGCTATTTGCTGTACAATACATATACACTCTGCGTACGCAGTGCACGACGAAAAAATTACCAATAGATAGGGCGGAGCGTTTGAAACTTATTTCTTGGGAGGCAGTACTTGGGCAGAACAGAATCTCTCTTCTGTCACAGAATAATATTACTAGCTTCTGTTCTGTAATAAACCGTGTCGAGTAGCGGTGAAAGAACACTACCACCCCTCTCTTCCCTTGGATATCGTAAAAGGTGACTAACAGACTAAGGTTGCACATACATCATAGAGCGGCGATGGGCTCACCAGTCACCACCTGTCACGATGAGCACATGTGCAGTCACTATTTGGTGAAAGCGGACTATGGCAGTACTATTAGTTATTCTGTGCTATGTATGGCAGAAGACTGCGCATGGTTTTGCGGCATTGACTAATCCTTCGGGGATAATAGTCGTGATAAAGTATTATGTTTGTATGTTTTGTGATAATTAATGTATAAGGAAAACAAAAAAGAAAGAGTTTTCAATGCGTCATCGTTTATTATGTTTTATTTAGTGTCTCGTTTTTTGCGGACATCTCAATGTTTGGGTTAGTTAGGCGACAAAAAATGCGGTGTTATGTAATATACAGATACAGACGTAATGTCTGTGACAAATTGGAGAAAACAGACATTGTCATCAAGGTTACCTACGTAGCAGGAAGAATGAAACACTAAAATGAATTTAAAAACTTTTAAGCACCTGTTATAACGAAATGTTAATCAAGAAGTTGTGATCTTCATAAGTCATGGAAATAATTTCAGAATACTGAACAACGGACTGTATTTTTAAGACGTAATAATACAAACTGCGTCCATGTAATTATTAAAGTCATGGATTTAATATAATATATGACCGTGAGTGAGTCAATATCGCAGATTCCTAGATGACGTGATTGCAATGATGGAGGCCTTTGCCCAGCAACGGGACAAGCTGTCCCACAGAAATAGATTGTGGGCTGTGCTTTATTTTTTTAGACTGTAGGCACGCCTTAAGTAGAGTGTCAGAGGTCTTTTTTTCTTTTTTTCCTTAGTTGTATGGAAAAATTGCAACTTTCTCAATTGGTGATTAAAGCACACACTCGGCATTCAGTCTTATTGAGTATATCATAAGTAATGTATATATAGTCCTCCATACAATAGTCATGTACAGTAGGTACACTCCCGCTCCAATTTCACCTTGCGCGTCTATTTCCGTAGTTCCTGCTGGATAGAAATGGCAGCCAGCGAAAATAGCATCCTTACAGTTACGGCACTTAACCTGTCTGGATTCATTGGTGGAGACAATAACTCCGCTCCACCAAGCGGTTTATATTGTGTTAAAGTTTACGCGATGACTTTAGCTTTAGAGGGGTAGCCATAGAGACCACAGCTTTAGAGGGTTAGTCATTGAGACCACAGCTTTAGAGGGGTAGCCATAGAGACCACAGCTTTGGTGGGGTAGCCATAGAGACCACAGCTTTGGAGGGGTAGCCATAGAGACCAGAGCTTTAGAGGAGTAGCCATATAGACCACAGCTTTGGAGGGGTAGCCATAGAGACCACAGCTTTAGAGGGGTAGCTATAGAGACCACAGCTTTGGATGGATAGCCATAGAGACCACAGCTTTGAAAGGGTAGGCATAGAGACCACAGCTTTGGAGGGGTAGCCATAGAGACCACAGCTTTGGAGGGGTAGGGGTAGCCATAGAGACCACAAATTTGGAGGGGTAGGCATAGAGACCACAGCTTTAGAGGGGTAGGACAGAGACCACAGCTTTAGAGGGGTAGCCATAGAGACCACAACTTTGAAGGGGTAGGCATAGAGACCACAGCTTTGTAGGGGTAGCCATAGAGACCACAGCTTTGGAGGGGTAGGCATAGCGACCACAGCTTTCCATAATGCTACGATCTTATTGCAAAAACCAACTAGCTCGAAGTTTGACATTTTCAGATACAGCATTTGAAAGTTTAGGAGAAAGCATAAACCATAATATACTTAATTTATTTGTTTTCTCGTGCCGTAGCTCCAAATGTATGTATTATACATTATACAACATGTATGGAATCCTCAACCACTGAGGAACTGGCAATCTTATCTCTAAACTGTCGGAACACAACGACGGACGATAACAGTTGTAGCTAGCCCCCTACCACCAACCAAACCAAGTACCTACATAATGATGTACAACCGCTGGGAATCGAATCCCCACTGAACCACAGAGACGGTTAAAAAAGGTGATATACTTAATGAAAATTGAGTATCGATTTATTTCAGGATATAAGTAGCATATTTTATTTTGATTAAAAATCAAGGTTATATTCACTATTTTAATGTTTAAACAAGAGTGTAGTGTAGATATATTAAGGTAGTACTGTTTACGTTGTCCAAATTTAGTTTAGGAAACGCACGCACCAAATTCTGGTGTACCTTCATAGTTAAACCACCAGATAAATAAATATACGGAATACTCTTAGATCTATTCGTGTGTAGTTTTTGGTTATTGAAAGTGCCTTGATGCTAAAAGGGGAGCATTTTTTAAATAATCATCATCAGCCTTTATATGTCCCACTGCTGGGCACAGGTTGGCATATTCCACCACGGGGGTCCATCAAAGAAAGGGAGAAAAAAATGATTTTCTTTTCCCGGTTCTTCTTAGTACAAATGGTCTCACACGCCGTAAGTATAACTTTATAAAATAGAACGGGTTTTCCACTTTGTTCCTAGCTTTTAATTAACAAACATAATAGCCAAATTTGGCAGGATCACTGAAATAAACGATAAATGCAAATATAGCTGCACAGACCTTACAAAATATTCTCTTACTTATGTGATATTATTATGTTTATTTATGGTTATAAATGCAATGAAACCGCCCGCCTGTTCAAACTTCAGTATTTTTAACGCCTTGCAATTTTTACGAGCAATGTTATTTAGCTAATTATTATTTCCTTTTGCTATTTACAGACGCAAGGAGCGGAACGCAAGCTTTGTAATAAATTATTTTGACTTGGTTCATTCACTCATTTAACTATATATTCAATTAACATACATACATACATATAATCACGACTATTATCCCCGAAGGGTTAGTCAGAGACTAGGCAATGAGGACCGCAAAAGCAGTCCACTGCCATAGTCCACTTTTCACCAACTAGCGACTGCACATGTGCTCAGCGTGACAGGTGGTGAGCCCATCGCCACTCTATAGTTTTAGTGGTAAATTAATTAACATAATAATGTTATTAATTTCTAAATTAAATAAGAAGTTTCGTACAGTTATTTATAATAATTGTTCGCTACTACCTACTTACCTACTTATTAGTACAGCGATACCTTACCTATACTTTAGGGTCTATTATTATATCTTAATTAATGGCTATCGCGCGTAGCATTTAGCCAATTTCAAGTGTTTTAACATTTAAAGTATTTTTAGGGTCTAATTTTTCAATTCGTTAGAACTGTCTGTAGGTACCCATCTGAATGACACGATTAAAATATAATGTCACTTGTGAATAAAGAAAAGACGTGAATAAACAATTCATTTCAAAATGGTTGTGTTATGTAATACCTAGGTACTCAGAATAATAACTACCTCGGTATTATTATTCTGAGTAGGTAGGTACCCACTTATTATCAAACTATTTTTTTTTATTACCTTGTTATTACCCCTTTCGGCTTCGTGCCTTCGTGCCTTAGAGTATTTCGTGCGGTCAGCTCAGCACATTTAGCCAGTGTCAAGTAAGATAAAAGAGTGAATATTTTCATTGCAGAAAGTAGGTAGATGTTAATGAGTGTTATCTGATATCAGTAAATAATCCACCATTATTTCACATTAATATTCGACAAAACACAAATTACATATAGAAATAAAACAAAACTGCAGACATGACGTTTCACTTTCCCGCCAAGAAGTCATGCTAAAAGTTATTATTTGACTATAACTTCTTGGCGGGAATGTGAAGCGTTGTTATGACTGCAGTTTTGTTTATAATTTGTGTTTTTTCGAATATTAATGTGAAATAATGGTGGATTATTTACTATGTATCCGTGAACGTGCATGAGTGTCAGCAAATAAAACAAAGCAGTGCAACATCACTTTTCAAATTCTCTCAAGAAGTCCGTGTGAGACCTCAATAAAGTCCCACAGCTTTATTGAGTCTTGAGGGGTTTGGGGGAATATCATTTACCATTAAACGTTCATTATCACTCATTAACTCATTATCATCTACTTAATGCAAAGAAAATAATTACTATTACCTATAGTATCTTACTTGACACTGGCTAAATGTGCTGATCGCACGAAGCCATTATTTGATAGGAAAAAAAAACTTTTAGCAGACCTAATAAAATTGAAAATCCGCCCCTACTTAGTTCGGTTTATTCCAGTCAGACATATTTAAAAAGTAGGTACAAACAAAGTGCGATGACAACATCTTTTAATTGGCATCCAATCTGTTGCATTAGCTCTTAAAATTCTCGGTTAAAAACCAACTCTTTTGTCTTTCTGCGAAACAAAACAATGTAGTTTTTTTGTAATGCTGCTATTTTCGTTCTGCGTAGGCGCAACCAGTCGCAAGTGGTGATTCTAAATAAACATATAATGTTTGTCCCAAATATTTATTTTGTGTCCTACTTAACGTGTGATTTTGATGGGCCGATTGACACACTCAGTCATCATATACAGGTGTATGTACCTGTACACACATACGACTATTATGCCCAAAGGGTTAGTCAGTGACTACGCAATGAGGACCTCAAAAGCAGTGCAGCATCTGCGATTCCTCTGTTATTCTATGGGTAGGCGGTGATACGATATAACTTTCCATGAGATTAACCGCATCCATATACTCATTCTCACTTATACGTTTGACATCGCATATTGAATAAAAACCATAAATTTATTTATGCAAGACACAGCTGTCTGCTGTTTGCACGTATTAGACGGTAGTTCTATGAGTTGTTCTGTGGTATTAGCAAATACACTATTCTTTCGCATAGGTACGTTACATTTACCTATACATATATTTTGCCAAGTGCTTTTGTATGTATAAACAAAGTAAATGCATAAAATAACCATTTAAAAAGACTAACTTTGCTTTAATGTTATTATTATATTGTTTCAGGTAATAACGACCGCAATGATAAATGTGTGCTAATACATTAAAGTGATTAATAAGACAGTGCCTTTTAGACATTCGATAACGTTAATAATTAGTAAAATCAATGTAATACAAATGGAAGTGCAAATATTTTAGTGAATACGAAAATTGATAGAATTGTTAACAACAACAACAACAACAACAAAGGACAAGAGATGTCGCTAGTTGCACCTCGGAGAGTTCAGCTCGATTGGGCTCATGGCATACCATGGTAAGTTAAACGTTATTATACATATTTTTCTTTTCTTTACAACTCTTTTGGTAATGCATTTTATATGTATAACTAACCGTGTCACGTAGTGGTGAAAGAATACTACTACCCCCTTCCCTTGGGTGTCGTAAAAGGCGACTAACGGACTAAAGACTGCACATACGCATACATCCAACAGCATGGAGCGACCACCTGTCACGCTGAGGTCATGTGCAGTCGCTATTTGGTGAAAAGTGGGCTATGGTTATTATGGTAGAGGGCTGCTTTTTCTGTCCTCTCTGACTAACCCTCTGGGGATTATTATGTACCTATGTATTGGGATTATATGTAAGTATTTATATTTAATTTTAGTTTTTATGTAAGTATGGTAAATGTACCTAACAATTTACTACTTAATTAATGTTAAGTAATAAACTGATTCGACATATCACATGTTAATTTGAATTGTACTCAAGTATACATAATAGGTACAGGGCGAGTCAAAAAAGAAGTACTTCGCGTCGCGATACCACAGTATTACTATTTCATTCAGTAGGGCAACGCCTTTGATCGTGGGGCGATGCCGCCGGCCGCCCGCGTAGCGTAGGTATCCACTATCCACGCGGTCGTTCGCCGATATGCAAGGGTTGTCACAATATTCGAAATCAAATAATCATTAATATTTTTATTATTGATATTTTTATTGCTTATTTTACCCTTGAACTAATAAACTACTAAAAAGGGCTCAACCGATTTTAATTACTTAGTTGTTAAATTCTTTATTTCGCGAGTGTCGAGTAAGTACATCAAAAAAAAAATGGTAAAACTTTTGAATCGAGTCGCCTAAATCGGGGGTGGGGTGGGGGTGGAGAAGGTAGGGGAGAGGGGGAGAAGTGCCCCCCCCCACCCCCACTTACCCCCCCTGCCGCCAACAAGTAGTTTTTAAGTGAGGTTAATTTTTGTATTTTGAGGTTATGTATCGTAGTAAAACTTTTGAATCAAGTCGCCATAAATGGTGGGGGAAGGGGAGAGGAGGGATAAGGAGTGCCCCCCCACTTACCCCTCCTGCCGCAGACAAGTAATTTTTAAGTTATGTAATTTTTATTTTAATATGGAAATTTACAAAAATGTCGTTTCTGGCGCTTCGCCGGCCGCTCCCGCGGCACGCTTGCTTCGCTCGCTCGGCTCGCGCGTTTTTGATCAACATACTAACCTAACTTAACCTTATTAACTCTTGAAACTTTTTTCATGGCGGGCTTCGGTTCTGTTACTATGATACTGTATAACCTAAAACCGTGTAATTTTTCGTTATTATAGCCGATTTTGACAAAACTTTCAAGTGGTTTTTTATATTTTAACGCAACGGCAGCAGCTAAAATGTTAATAAACCTTTATTTAAGAACCCCTTAGACCCCCCCACAGTGCTGGTTTCTTCAAATTCAGGCGACTCGATTCAAAAGTCGACCCAAAAAATAGCGGATTTGTGGTGCCAGCCAAGTTGAAGTACCTAACAATTAACGATTTAAAGTTAATTACGACTGTACTCACTTCAATTTCGCAAAATACATAATAGTTACTAAACTAAATGACTGGATAGCAACATTTACTTTTAATAATAATAGTTAACTAAAAAATGTAAAATAAAAAGTAAAGTTAGATGACCTCCGTGGTCGAGTGGTTAGACATCCCGGGTTCAATTCCCGCTCGGGTCAATTTAGAGAAAACTGTTTTTCTGAATTTATTTCGGGTCTGGGGGTTTTTCTAAGTATATTTATCCGTTATCTAGTTTAAAAAAGTGTTTAATTTCAATGTGTAGTGCTCGCTTAAACCTCAGAAAACAATATATTAACGTGTTTCAATAGAAGCTTATCTTGGGCTAGATAATTGGTGTGAGTGTCAAAAACAAGTAAGTAAAAATAATCAAAAAACCTGATTGCTTAAAAAATTAATTAAAAAGCAAGCCCAGAAATCTTGAATATAAACACTAAAATATAGGTGAATATTGAACCCCCTCTTTTTCTCTTCGTTTAAATATAATCATAACAGTCAGTTCTGCTCCAACAAGTTGTAAACATAATAATTATTACACTTTGCGCAAAACAAGAGCAAGAGCGCCGTAAAGAATACATTATACCTGCCAGTGGCGTGCCTAGGGCTTCAGATTGGGGCAAGCCACGAAACCTGAAGTTCCTAATCTTGCTACCTAGATACAATGTTGGTGCCCATTTGTGCCACTAGCCACATTTTTTACTCAAATCGTCATAGGCCGTGGCATTCCAAACGTTCTTGTCGTTGGTAAAAAAAACAGGCTATTACCTTCTATTACATCTTGAATGTGATTTTTGAGAGAAATTTTTGAAAAAAAGAATTACTGCGGCCAATTTAGGCGTTCTTTATCTCAGAAACAAAAATACATTAATAGTATTTACTTATTGAATAGTGTAGAATAGCTATTGGCATAGTAGGTACCTACGTAGCGGCCTCGCTTTTTGTAAATTTCGCTTAATTTTTATTTAAACTCAAAATTGCAGAGAAAGATTTTCATAAATTGCGAGAGAGCACTTTTTTGAGCTCCTGGATTAAACTACTGTTCTAAACAAATGAAATAAAAAAAATAAAACAAAACCAAAAAAACTACGAAAATCGCGTTAAGTTAACTGTGAATTTCTCTTATCTACGATAATATTATTGAGTAAAATTTATACCAGAATAATTGTTACTTCATGAGGAATAAAAATGTTATAATGAATTTATTATCCTATTTCGATGAAAACTATAAATACAACTAAGTACAAAATTACAACAAAATGCTATGCGCCGGCCGTCCGAACTCAGCCATTTCTCGGAGAGTGGAGATTCGTAATATTAAGCATGCATTTATTATCCTATTTCGATAAAAACGATAAATACAACTCGAAAATTACTACAAAATGCGAAAATGGGCATTTTGCGCGGGAATCACAGTCGATATGTAGGCCTCTGCACTTAATTTATTAATTATTACTTAATTATTTGAATGGAAGCAACCAACAATCCAAAGAGTTTTTTTACATAGACCTATTATAATTAATGCCCTAGATGACTTTTAATAGTTTGCGAAATACATAAATCATGTGTGATATTCAAAGAATTTATTTACCTCTGCCTTTCGTATGCCAATCATCAACACGTTTAAGTACACATTTGTTTGAAACACATCACATGCCCAACACATCTAAGTTCGTCACAGAGACCAATAAAGCGACGAACTGAACTCGGAACACATTTTTTTATCACAAATGGGCGATTTTCCGAGATCAAAAAAAAAAAGAAATTGGTTCGTAAATGACTTCATAGATGGCGCTTAGCATAGATTAGTATGGCGCTTAGTAAAAGGCGGGTTCATGAAGAGCACGTGTATGGCTGCGTAATATTTATTCTATTCCAAAATAGAAATAGGTTCTGGATGTCCTGAATATAAATAAGTAAGTAAATACTATTTTTTATTCTTTTGGTAGACAAGTAAAAGTGTAGAATTTATTACAGATAAGCTGTAAGTAGCCCAGATTTCATAAAACGACATCTATCGAGTGTTTTTGAACTAATTTTTACTTTTTAATTTGGGCTGTCAGAAAATCGCCCATTACGAAAACACTTGTTACATAAACAATCGCTCAAACAAAGTGAAGTGTGACAATAACAAAGAATAAAAAATAGCTGGCTGCTGCACAGCACAATCGCGTATTAACGCTTGCCTCTGATTGGTTCGCCCGAGCTCGAGCTGTCGTCGGTCGCCTCTGATTGGTTCGCCCGCGTTTAAGTTGCACGTGATTCGGTAGAAATAAAGCCTGATTTGGAGAAGGCCTTACTTGCGAACTTCATAACGCAAGCTGGCTTTGATGAAGAGTATGAATTTCTCATAGAATCTATACATACTTACGCAGTATTCTGTTTATAGAGTAGCAATTTTGTTAAAGTTAGAAGAGAGCGGATATACTTAAAATCCGAAGCCCGGTTGCAAGCCAACTTGTGCGAGAGAGATGTAAAGCGTCGCACGATTTATAAGCAGCTTTATGCGATTTGTTTGGTGATTCTTAATATGAGAAACTTATAAAAATTGATAATTTGAATGCTGATGAAAGAAAATTAACAATGGTAAAAAATATTAAGTGATTTTAATAATTGCGTTTTACCAGTAGTGATATTGAGTTTTTGTTAGGGCAAGCCGGGCTTTTCGGCTTGTATGAAGGTACCGCCACTGATACCTGCTACCTATACTATAAAACCCCGCTAGGTTGCCGAGTTAGTTACGAATTACCTAACTATTTAGTCATCTGTTATTGGAGCCCAAGGTTTCGGGCTTAGGCGGCAAATCGGCTACAAAAATACTGAACCTTGCCCGAATTTCCCCTTTTAAAATTTAGACGTAGTCTTTTCGGGCAATGTTGCTGGGCATGTGACCGAGTTTACTACTCACAATAATTGATGTAGTTAATTCGGCCAAAATTCTGGTGTACTAGATTTATGCAATATTTATTGTAAAAAAAAATATTTCAGTGATTGAAATTTTGATATTTTTTTATTTTTTTCCGACAGTATTACCTTTATCTATGTCTTCAAGGTAGCTCTCACAAACTGCGCTTGTTTATGAGACACTCGCCGCACCGCCCGCTTTTTCGCGGGTTCCCCTCCCTTGCTCTGCGAAAGTCCTCTAAAATCTACTCAAAAATAAACTCAAACACAAATACTACTCAAAACATAATATACTGAAAGATAAATTCAAAACAAAAAAAAAACTCGGAGCAAAAATACAACACGAAACAAAAATAAACAACAATATACTTCGTAGAATTAACAAGGCTTTGATTTTTTATAGTAACAGAACAGTAACAATACTTTATCTCTTAGATATAATAGGTAACAATTATGTATTAACTGCAATATAAAAAAGCAAGGAATAATTAGGTGCTAATTAGGAACATAAATTACAACTTTGATTTACACTTACCTACCTAATAAAAAAATATTCCAAAATCCGTAGCATCTTCGAGATCAAGATAATTGGTAATTCGTAAAGTACTTATTTTCAAAAACACCTAAGTAATTTAAGTTCGTAATCTGATAATAAAATAAAAAAATAATCTTAAACTTAATAGTAGGCTTTTTATTTCTTTGGCTTTTAAACGTAATGACTAAGAGCGTAATGACAAGACGAGCAATGTTAAATTATAATTTTTGCTAAATAAGAAGTTAATAGGTAAAACGCCACACATTTATCGTTGGGCACCAGGCTCTAATAAATGCATAAATTAGAATTTACTTATGGTTGATCCTTTTACAGTTATACGTTAAAACGGAATGACAAAAAGTAGTGACAAAATGCTGCGAACGAAAGTTAGTTAAAAATATCAATATCAAACGTCTTTCTCTCAGTAATTACGGTCGACGAATGAAGGCAGGCCGGTGGGCGGGTGTTTAGTGAGGTTTCGGCAGATCACGGCACGATCAAACGTAAATTTAAAAATTTTCAAAAGTCGAAATGTCTTCGTGAACTGAATGACGGATTTTCGGTGACAAAACTTTGAATTGAATTATTTTCCAAAATATTAATTATTTTTAATTATTATATATATTAACTTAATGGGACATTCATCAAGTCACTGCAATGATGTATATGTCTTTGAGTCACAGTGATTTTTTTTATTTTTTGGTCCCAGTAGTAGTTTTTTTTTATAATTATGTTATTCTAAGGAGCCCAGTTGGCTTAAAGCGTCTGAATGACATTTTGCATAGTTTTTTAAGCTTATTTTTTTAAAGAGTAATAAAACACATGTTATTTTTTCTTACCTAGTTAGTATAATCGTGTACTCATTATTTGCAGCTAAAATTAATTTAGAAAAACTGAAATTCTATAAATAATCAACGGTAGATTGTTGTAGGATCCACCCAATGACGGCCGATCGGCTTACCCCTGTGTTAAGGCTCGCGTCCACTAGGCGGATCGGGCCGCGGCGCATCGCAACGCAAAAATCTGCCGGCCTGTGTTTATTATGAAATAGCGTCTACTAGCGGCGCGGCGGGTCGGGGCGGGGCGGGCCGCAGCGTGATAGTGAGTCGATGCGGCCCGTACCGACCCGCCCCGGCCCGAACCGCCGCTAATGGACGCCTACCTTAAAGGTGTGTCGTATAAATATAATAATTAGGCCCACGGCCCACGACATAGTCAATCTAAGTTCAAGCTTTTCCCATGGGTTTTCCGCTCATGTCATCAGACTCGGTAGAATATAGGAACGAGACACGTTTGTATGATGCTAACTTAATTAGGATATTTTAGTTTTATTGAAAAAGCTATTAAGATATCTATTTAAAACAATTCAAGAATGAAAACTTTTGTACATATAGGTACATGTAGTTTTTAACAAAAATCTTTCTTTCTGTGATGTCTTATTCCGATTAATGAAAGAAAATAAAAATGTGAAACCTATATTAATTTTCTTAGATTTTCAAATTTATTAAAATACCTAATAGGCAAAAAAAAGAATCTTCCATGAAGTTGCACGGAGCCAGAATTAGTATCGTGTGCATATGCATATGCATATAAGTTAACGTTTACAAAAGTAAACAATAAGCTTTTTGGTTAATTTTTCTTCGATATTTTTTTTTTAATAAAAACAAAAATCACAAACGATTATGACGGACCGGAACAACCTGTCGCGAACTATCACCTACACAGGTCACTGACCTCTCTGTTCGAAACGCGGCTAGCTTCGCTTGACAGTCCGGAAAAAAAACTCGTCCGTCACGTCAGCTGAGCGAGCACAGCCAAAGCCAACTTCGCGTCAGTGAAAAATGGAACTGTCATGGCACCGCGATCAATGTTAGTTCTCTCTTCTAAAATCACGGGAAAACATAAAAAACATGTCGCGCTATGCGCTAAATAACGTGGTCCGCGCGTTATTCGCTATTTAATTATATAATTCAGTATTATAGTTCGCGGATTCAGTGGTTTTCTTGTGAGTTTTGAGCATATCTAAATTTATTCTCTGTCAGACGGGTCGACATAAATTTTATCTTGGTAAGTTATATCTCTATTGCTGGGATAATGAACGTAGGTGTGTTTCCTGTGTGAGCTCCGCTGTTTTATCATCTAAATTGATGGGTTTATTGTGAAAAATTAGATGTTGAATTGGTAAAAATCGATCATAAGTGGGTGGGCTGGCGTAGAAGTGTGTGTCTCATTTTCATATTATCCGACCGCGGTGAAGAGTGACGCAACGTAGTGTTATCCGCATAGTGACGTAGTGTAATGTAATTCGGTCGTGTAACAGTTTGCGTCTCTGTTTAGCTGTAGTGCCTGTTAATTTTAGTACTCATTTTCTGGTTTAAATTATTATTTTTCTAAATTAAACTTTTCTAGTTCGGCTAACGAGTAAGCCGGCGACGTGTTTCCCCACCTTTCAATGTATTTTCGACAGTTTCCAACGTAGCGAATGTACTGAAATTAGATCGATAACTAAATTCCGAATGACATTTCAGGATTTTACGAATATCTATCTTGTTTTTGTGGCGCAAACAATAAATGATCTAGTGTTTATGATTAATTGATATTGTTATTATTAGCGCTGCAGTTATCTGCATTACCTTTTCGCCTTCTTAGAAGGTTCTTATTAAAACGAGATAAAAAAGTTTATAGTTTTATCAAAGTACGTAATGTTATCATCAGCATTAGAGGTAGCACTGACATTTGATTTGACCTTTTCTCATAAAATAAAGCTGCTTTATGATACGTACCTAGGTACTTGTTGATGACCTGAAGTCCCACTTGACTCACGAAATTCAAGTTTTTGTCACAGGAAGTTGGTACCTAGTAATTTATTCCTTCCTTTGCAGAAGTGAGAACAAATCAGAAAATGAATAAATTTTCCAGAAGTTTAATTTATATGTTCACATTGTTCCTAATCAGTAATCATTCTTAGAATGGGTTAGTAAATATCCAACTGGTCTGCCAAGGGTAGAAAGAAGTGGAAAGATGGAAGGGAGTTTACCCTGCAATGGTACAAAAGCTTAGCTGCTGTAAAACCAGACGCAATAGAAATTAAATTGTTAGTAACCTCTAGGAGTCTTTGTGACAGACAAGGGGATATCATACTGATATAATAGTAACTCCATAGACATTTATAAAATACATAATTAAATTAAAAAGGAAAGAGGCCGCATAAATTATATATTTGATAAAGGTTTTCTGATACCTACATAATTCTATTTTGTAAATTATTCTTAAAACAATGGATTACAATTATTGTCATTTGATGCTTGTCCTGTCTGACCTCCAGCAATTTATACCATAGGCACCCATGACAAAAAGAAAAAAGATTTTGTTGGGTTACTGCACGGATTATTAGAAGTCTACAGTTCTAGATCTATTTGGAGCTTACAATATTTTTACTACCCGCAGTCACTGCCTCTGCTGTAAAACAGATGTAATAAAATGTTTCCATCAATTGTAGAGCATACTCTAAGGGAAGAATGTTATGTGATGAGGAAGGAGGATGTTAAATAATAATAATATGAGCTCAGATTTCATAATAACAGACACAATAGAAATTCAATTGTTAGCAACCTCTAGAAGTCTTCGAGACAGACAAGGGGTCAGAATGTATGAGACCAAAGTGAAAATGGATGGACTGTGTGTAAGATGAAATGGGAAACAAGGAGTGAGTGAAGCGATGACAGCTGATAGAGATGAATGGAAGAAATGATGTTTTGAGATATTTAAATGTTGCAAAAAATTACTACCTCAGGTTTCAAATCAAGCCCTACTCCTTAACAAACCAGCAACCCAACTGCGGAGGACGTAGGTTAGATTCTCACTTGAGGTATTTATTTTTTATTATGTTTCAATAATGTATATTTAGGCAAATATTATAAGAAAAGATGTGATGTGCTGACCCTACCTAGTAGTTAAGGCTGACCAAATGTCCCACTGCTTTGTACAGGCCTTCCCGCATGGGCAAGAGCCCAAAAGGAGATAAGCCATAACCCACCAAACTAGCCCAATGCAGGTTGGTGAGTAAAGATGATGATACCATAAGGGATTAATATTAGACCGGGCCGTGCCGTCTGCGTGGCCTGGACAGGGCACTGATTTGAGACGTTGCATACATTTTGTATTTATATTACAACAGTCCAGGATCATGCACTGTGTAATATGAAGCATCATACAAAATGTATGCAACACCTTGAATCAGTGCCTCGTCCGGGCCACGCACAAGGCACACCCCGCGCACGGCCTGGTCTAATATAATTCATCACTAAGTTTTAGTGATGACTTCACTTCAACGATTGGCTGGGCCCAGCAGTGGGGTCGTATAAAGGCTGTTTTGTGTATGTATTTTTTTTTCTTATTATTGGGGTTATAATAAACAGGGCTCTTGTGTCGTGAAAGGTCAAGGAAAGGTATCTTTTAAGTTCATCCAATCTCTGTGAATCCCTTTAGTTCAAAGGTCAACTGGAATATTTATAATCAATGTAAGGAACATCTAAGGGTTGCCTGTTTACCTATGCCGAAGAGATTTCTTTAATATTAACTTGTTAGACTCCTTGGTGGTTGAGGAAGTCCTAGGTACAATTCCCAGGGTGGTTAAAGTGTGTTTTCGGATATTTCGATGTTGCGCCTGGGTTTGAGAACACCAGCACGCATTAGGCAAGCATGCTGATTAATCCATACCCATCAATTGTAGCGATGACTTGTTTGCCCAGCTGTGGGACAGTATGACAGGATGTATTTTACTTTAACCTAATTTAAACAGGAGGAAATGGCATAACATGGAAGAGGCATCCCCAGTAGATGGTGGAGGCAGGCTGAAATGAGGTTGATGATGAACAAACCTAATTTAAACCAAGGTAAAAGGTTCAACCGTATCACCCCCTCTCTTCCCGTGGCTGTCACCACCTGTCACGCTGAGCAGATGTGCAGTCGCTATTTGGTGAAAAGTGGACTATGGCAGAAGACTACTTTTGCGGTCCTCATTGCCTATAAGTAGTCTCTGTCTAATGTAACCCTTGGGGGATAATAGTCGTGATTATATTATGTAAAAGGTTTTTGGCAGCCACGAATTATGACGAATCTAAATAATTTTTATAATTTTAAAGAGAATAAAGTATATTTTATTTTATTTTATTTTTATTTTATTCTGTGGCTTTGGCCAGAGTACATTCGTTAATTTTCTTCCAGTTAAAATTTTCTAAACTAGCTCTACTTTCTACCTATTTAGGGGAGTCAAAAATGGAACGTGTGGGAGTTTGATGACTCGTATCGGTACAATAGATCTCGATTTCGACTTCTATGAATAAGTCGTTAGTCATAAGCCTATACCACCACTGGAAAAACGCCTTCCATCACGAAAATCCATTCAAACTTACTATTTGTGAGTTATACTAGTCGGGGGATGAAAGTCACTCGCCTATGTCAACTCTTAAGACCCTACACGTGACCATTGGGTAGGGTTGCCAGATGGTATCCAAAAGGAGGACATGTCCTCCTTTTGGATACCATCGTTTGTCCATACCCATCAACCATGTTTTGTCCTCCCGTCCCCCCTTACCTACTATAAGTCCTCCTTTTTGCTAAACGTCTAAGTGCTAAAAACATTGAATGTTTCTCAGAACTGACAGAATACAAAAATTAAACTCGCAGATCTCAAGATCTCAAAAATAAAATAATATAAAAAAATTTGTTTAATTGTGAATGTCCTCCTTTTTAGACCCATCTGCCCTCCTTTTTCAAATTATCATCTGGCAACACTACCACAGAATAAATAATAGTACTACGACCCTACCCTTGGTTGGTGCTAAATAAGTGACACTGTCTGAGTGGTAGAGCCACGCGATTGAGCCCGGCGTAATACAACCTTTTCTCGGTATATCGGCATGAAACAGGCACTCGTAGCTGTTGTTTCGTCCGGTGAGTGAGAGTACCGGATGCCGATCTCTCCCCCCTCACAACTTCTACTCCTTTCTCAAGGCCGGCAACGCATCTGCGACTCCTCTGGCTCTGCCCGCCCGGTGTCGATAAGTATTGTGATGAGCCCATCGCCGCTCTATGCTGTTGGATGTATGTGAAGTACTTAGTCCGTTAGTCGCCTTTTACGACACCTAAGGGAAGAAAAGGGGTGGTAGAATTCTTTCACCGCTACCCGACGCGGTTTGCTCGCTCTGGCCAATGAACTCAATTGGCTGTCTGACTGGCTGGATATTAAGCCCGTAAGCCGAGAGCGGCAAAAACCGGTTTTTACTGGCGAGTTGTGCGGTGGCGACTCATTATTAAAGAATACTACCAACCCATTTGTTCTCTTGGGTGTCGTAAAAGAGAGGACTGACAAAAGGACTGAAGGCTGCGCATACATCCAACTGTATAAGCGGCTGGTAATTCATCGCAATATTTGATGCTTGCCAAATGCGTTTTGTGCAACTGAAATCTTGTAAAAAGTACCAGGCACCCATAACTCCGTTAGATGTTTTACGTGACTTTGCCGACCCTATAGACTTGGTTGTGTTGTTAAAGCTTAAAGTTAGCAGGTTCTGTGCGGGACCAAAGTACTTACAACCACTGACTGATAATGATAATATTACGATAATATTACTTTACTTTAGTACCCACCCAATACCTGTCTAACCTGTCTAAATGTAATCCTAAGCCTATTTGAAAACTACAAATCAGTTTCCCCCGCCTAGGTATCTGTCTAAATCTCCCCTCCGATCATTAAGTTAAAAAACTTTTGACATTATGTAGATAGGATACTCGCATGCTCATAAATATTGTTCACCAGCCAATAAAATTACCATACAAGCCCTGTAGGAACTACCTAGGTGGCATTGATTTAATGGAAAAGTTTTTGTGGACAATAACTTTGATGACGGAAAAACTTGAATAGTTACCATAGTCATCATCAGCCTATAAACGTCCCACTGCTGGGCACAGGCCTCCCACGTGGACAACAACACATGGGGAGGTTGGGCCATGATGACCCACCACGATACACCGCTAGTTTTTACGGCTGCCATCTTACGATAACAACTGGGACCATCTGCTTTACGTGCATTCCGAAGCACGGAGAAGCTCGAGATGTTTTTACTTTGGCCACCCATCCAGTGACCGGCATTTTGCTTAACTGGAAAGATCGCAAACCGAACGCGCTAAGAAGCCGCTGCATCGCACCGTGCTTCATATTTATATACCTATTTTATTCCTTTAAATAACGGCTTGGTGCGGTCAGCACATTTAGCTAGTGTCAAGTAAAATATAATCCACCATTATTTCACAAAAAAAACAAATTTTTAGAAAATAAGACAAAACTGCAGATTTTACGATTCACTTTCTTTATATTTATAAAATAAATAATACATATATTTTTTAAAATTTCGATACTGATTGAAATATATACCGGCACGTGTGCAGGCGGGTAGAAACAAAATTATCACAACAATAACACTTGTGACTTCCTTATCATGACCATTAAATTACAGTGGTAAAGTCAAATGCGATGTTTAAGTAGCACATTATACGATAGCAGATACGATGCCTGTCGAGCAACTGAACCGAGGAGATATGCATAAAGTAGATTAGATACAAGCTTGTTTATTGGCCAGCTTCTACTTCTACACTAATATTACGAAGAGGTAAAGTTTGGACTACCGTGTCGCGCATAGCGGTGAAAGAATACTACCACCCCACCTATAGGTGTCGTAAAAGGCGAGTAACGGACTAAAGACTGCACATACATCCAACACCATAGAGCGACGATGGGCTCACCACCTGTCACGCTGAGCACATGTGAAGTCGCTATTTTATTTTGGTGAAAGGTGGACTTTGGCAGAGGACTGCTTTTGCGGTCCTCATTGCCTCTGATTGACCCTTCGGGGATAATAGTCGTGATTATATTATGTCTGTTGTAATTCCAGATAGTCTGTAGTTCTACTAGTTGCAGACAGTCCTCTTCCATAGTTTACTTCTCACCAAATAGCGTTTGCACATGTGCTCAGCGTGACAGGTGGTAAGCCCATCGCCGCTCTATGCAGTTGGATGTTTGTGCAGCTTTAGTCCGTTAGTCGGGTGGTAGTATTGTTTCACCGCACCGCGACACGGTTCATTCGGTTGTCGAATATTAATGTGAAATAATATAGGACTATAAATAGGACTATTAAGAGGGTTTACGCATTTCGGTTTCCCATACAACCTTCCAAGTCGACATTTTTAAAGCCAATTTTGATGAAACTTTGCATGCTAAAGTAAAACACATGGATCTAAATGGTTTGTTGAAAACATTTTTAAAAAACTTTTATTTAGCTGAGTTATTGTGATTTAAATTCTACTATAGAAAGTTTAAAATCGCAATAACTCAGTTAAATAAACGATTTTTTAAAATGTTTACAACAAACTATTAAGATCCTTGTGTTTTACTTTAGCATGCAAAGTTTCATCAAAATTGGCTTATTGGTTTTTAAAAATGTCGACTTGGAAGTTTGTATAGGAAACCAAAATGCGTAAACCGATTGTGAACTGTGCAGATGCCAGTCATTAAAATCACCAGCCCGCATTGGGCCAGCGCGGTGGGGTTGGCCCAACCTCCGCATGTGATGTGGTCCGTGTGGGAGGCCTGTGCCCAGCAGTGGGACGTTTATAGGCTGATGAGGATGATAACAACAAAACAAAATTGCATTCTCATCTCCACTACATCATGCAATCGTCAAAGAGATTCAAAGAGTAAAAAAAATATATAATAGCCTTGTTACAAATATTGAGAAAGATGTTATCCTAAGATGGTTTGGTCATGTACAGAAGACGGATGAAATAATGCTCTCAAACAGTGCGCATGAGGCGAGATTGATTGGAACAGTTGGAAGGCGAAGGCGTGCTCGTGAAAGGTCAGCTCAAGAATAACATGAACCGACTAGAATATAATTATGAAGAATGGGAGGGTCAAGATCGTAGCAAATGGAACACGTGGTATCTGCCTAGCTCCTGGTCTAGCGCATAGACAGGCGGTGATCCGCACTAGAAGTGTGGCGATGACTTTCCGAAAATCGAATTTTACCACAAGCGATTTTTGCATTCGCATAATTTCCCAATTTTTTATTTTCTGTGCGTTTTTTTTCCAGTGGGTAAATTTCTAAATATTTTTTTAAACTTAAAGTAATACATATATCCATTCTTAAATATCCTAGTCACGTAATTTACACATTCGCTTACGTGATCACTAGGAAATATTACTATAAGCAATTTTTTCTATCTAATTTCTATGCTATATAAAAAAAATAGGTAACATAAAAAAAATATCTACGTCCGGAAAAAAAAACTATTAGAAAAAAATATATTGGGAAATAATGCGAAAAGAAAAAAAGCTTTTAAAAAAATCTGCCTCTGGAAAATAAATATATCAGGAATCGATTTGATTGGGAAATTATGCGAATGCAAAAATCGCTTGCAGTAAAATTCGATTTTTGAGAAGTCTTCGCTACACTCCGCACTAGGACTAGGGTTTTTTTATTCCGTTGACGACCTTCATGGTCGAGTGGTTAGCGCGCCGGGTCTGGCGTTGCGCCATCTCTGAGGTCCCGGGTTCAATTCCCGGTCGGGTCAATTTAGAGAAAACTCTTTTTCTTATATAAATTGGGGTCTGGGTGTTGTCTATGTTGAAGTATATTTATCCGTTATAGTTTCACCATATTAACGAGTTTCAATAGAAGCTTATCAATTGGTGTGAGCGTAAACAAATAATTTTTTTTATAAACAACTTCCTGTGGGATTATGTAGTCCTGGCAAACTAAGTCGCGGGAAACAGCTATCCTAACTAATATTATACATGAGATATATATATATATATATATATATATATATATATATATACTTGCATTTTCACGATCAGACCGCTGAACTTAGTTAAGTAGTACAAAAATGGGGTCCTGGGTCCTAGAGACGGTTATAGGCTGCTCTTTTTGCCGCGACAAATTTACGCAAGCGAAGCCGCGGGCAAAAGCTAGTGCCTACAATTGCACTCAAAATTCTGCCGCTTGTCAGTCTATGTCGATATCGCTTGCAATGCAACCTATTTAAGAATAACAATCAATTTGTAATTATCGCACTAATTAAATTGTTTATCGCGTAATGACTGCGGCCTTGCCAAACAGAATTGATATTAGTTTGTGAAATGCGCCGACCCAGATCTAATATGTTTGATATGTCGTTTTGTTATCTTAATTCAGGAGTTGTTGTTGCTAATGGGCAGATAGTATTTTATCAAACATCTAGAGTCGAAGTCGAACTGTGTTTCCCTTCGAACTCAAAGTCAAATAGTTTATTTAATACTAGCGGCCCGCTTTCATTCTCGCTAACTTAGAAACACCAATTTTTTTTAAAGTTTATTATTAAAGTGCGTTTAACACATTTAATAATAGTCCTGTTAGCCCATCCTGTTAATCTAAATGACTGTAGGAGTGGGTTCACGTCAGTAGTCTAACGCTATGTATGGGGGTTGAACCACGATGTCTCGCGTTCAACCCGACCATCTATCCGCTCAGCTACCGACGCGGACGCCTCAAAATAATAAATAAATAAAATAAACACCGTCATACTTCAGCTATATTTTAATTTTTTAAACAATTACACAATTAAATAATAATAAAACGATTTTGTACAGAATATAACCCATCGTCCTTTATCGATCTTTCTGTCAATGAAAAGAAAACCGCGTAAAAATCCATTGCGTGGTTTTGCACAGGCACAGGCCAACGGCCACTTTACCTTATAATAGACGCGTTTTACCTGAAATAAAACGCATATTAAATACTTACCTCATTAGAAGCTTATAATATTGAGATAGGCATATCTGTTTCCCGTCGTATTTTCCTTCTCTTTATTCCGGTATATCGCTGTCTCTCTCGCTCATCCCACTCAGTGGCGTCACCAGGTGGCGCGGTAGGGGAACCAGGAGATTTCACACCCGTGCCCATTTGTTCAACATTGTGTCGAAATATGCATTAAGCACCAGGCGGAAATAAAAACTAAGCTTCTAATGAGGTAAGTATTTAATATGCGTTTTATTTCAGGTAAAACGCGTCTATTAAACACTTGACCGTCATTAGAAGCTTATAATATTGAGACCTGTTTGTTATCGCCTGGTGAAAACGCCAATGTGAGAAATAAATTAAACAATAAGTGCGAGAGAGTTAATCATATGATTATGGTTTAAACAAAAAGTTATAATAAGAGATTTAATTAAGTACTAATTATTTACAATTTAAGTCATGTAAGAAAATAATTGGCCAGTCATTGATGAAAAATCAAATAATTTAGCTTGTAAACCATGTAAACGAACATTATTATTAGGAAATAAATATTGTTTACTATTTGACTTCAATCACTTTACAGGGTAAAAATAAAAAATGAAAAACTTCGTGACGCCTGAATCAATATTTCACGACAATAAACCTTGTGAAAAGTATTAAGTAACTAATCTCCAATTACCTATAGTTAGTATATCCTCAATGGGTAAATCATATCAATCTAGTTTGTAGATGCTACAGCGGAGCAAAACACAACCAGGTGTGGCTGTAATATCCATCTAGCTACCACAGTGCTTAAAACGGGTGACAGGTGAACCACTCGAAGTTTTAAATAAATTGGTTTAGCCATTTTGTACAATATTTATTGATCCTTTTAACCAGTAGCAATTTCTAGCTTGTTTGTCTGTAGTCCCTACAGTCAGTTTTTGCCCCAAACTGTCGCCATAATATTACTGCATTGTCCTGAACAAAATAATGTTTGGTGTCCACAGCAAGGTAACAAAGGAGTAATGCGACAATAATATTGCAGTGTTACGAACTGTTTGAAATCTAGTTGATCCTAGGTTTGAAATACATTTCAAAGGTCTACAGACTAATATTACTAAAACCTGGAAAAAGGAGGTTTTGTTGTTTTTAAATGTTAAATTGAGATTGATTTTAAAACATGTTTAACTATTACCTCGTCACTAAGATTTCTATACAATTGTGCGCTGCATAAAGTAGAAACGACAATTTATGGTAGTGTATAGTATTGTAAGAAAGATTTAAAATATTAAGTGTAAATCTGCCAAAAACTGGACTGACTGGACCCATTTGGTACGCGTTCCGCGTGTGGATGGCGCCGCTGCTGCTGCTAACGCCCTTCCTGTACTGCTGGACCAAGCACAAGTGCTCATAATGTTGTATAATAACCGGAGGCTTGAGTAGGGAAATTTGCTTGTGGTTCCATAACGATTTATCATTTAAGCACACCAAATTTCAACGTCATGTCTTGAACCTTGGGGGTTGGCAGGCCTGTGGTTATGTCTACCAGGCGTCTACGTTTCGAATTCCATACTGTGAATGAGGCAGCAAGGGGTACCACAATCAGATAAATTCCTGTTTAGGTGTGCTAGCACCCGGGGGATGACGGAAGGTGGTGCGAATTTCTAAGCCAGAGGGAAGCGTTCTCTTCAGGCTGAAAGCATTGTGAAAGATCGCTTCGTAATCATTGAGATAAATCTGCATAGTTTACCCACTACTCGAGCGTTCTGGGATACAAACAGGTGAATTACTGGCCAGGCCCAATTCGCGAATATCGTTTGTGCGAATTCTAGCAGTAGATGCCACTCTAGAGCTTGGCTATGTCGAGACAGCTCATCTGCATGGCTGTTCAATTTCCCTGGAATGTAATGAATTTTGACCACAATTTGGTTGGTGGTCATTTGTTGGTTGGCAATTTGGAGGATTAAAATAAAATTGTCGCAGGCTTCGTGTTCGATGCTTGTAATTCTAAGACTTAGAACAGCCCGCTTTTCTTTTTGATTGCAGTGCAGCTTTTGTTCGGATGCACTCCACCTTCCCGATAGGGCAGAATTGTTGAGTTGTGACCCCCCAAACCTGAAGCAACGGTTGTCAAAAAGAATGTTGGTGGAGGTATATGTATTGGTGTTTCTGATAATTTTTAGCTACCAATACATTTAACTACATCGTAAGGTAGAGTCTATTTTACCGCCCAATTTCTTCTCTTAGGTATCGTAAAAGGCGACTAACGGACCATAGATTTCACATACATCCAACAGTATAGAGCGGCTATAGGCTCATCACTTTTCACGTACATGTGCAGTTATCATTTGGTGAAACGTAGACTATGGCAGAGGACTGCTTTTGCGGTCCTCATTACCTGGTCTCTGACTAACCCTTCGGGGATAACAGTCGTGAATATATGTAGGTATGTATGGACGCTTGTGATTCCTCCATGCATCCTAGTATGTCCTTGCGGAAGACATTGATTTTGGTAAGCGCCCTGCGAGGGCGGTCAAACAGACTTTTTGAAGTTTATGTGGACACCAAAATAAGTAAGTGTTTCTATTACAATGTTGGCATGTCTGGACAGAACCATCTGGTCCTTATGTCTATAAGATAATAGTCTAAGAAAACATTGCCGTGCTCATCTCAAATGGAAGGCATATAATTTTTAGTAATTCGCCTTTGTAGAACAGACGAAGAAACCATTGTGGGATTTGGCTATAGTCAGATGGTAGTACCTAGGTCTGAGAAAAGTAATTTGTACATCTCGTCTCTTGGCCGTACACAGTCCGGAATTTATAAAATAATTAAACGACTTCAGGTTAAAAATTGGACGGAGTGACCTTTCTTGGGTGCTCTTTGGTACTAGAACTGGGTTAAAACGAAGTTTGGAAAAAAAAAACTTACTGTTTCTAGAAACCTGTTCCTTCATCTGTGTCAGCATTGCAGACATTTTGTCCGATACAAGCGTGTAACAACTGTCTATTGTAACGTTTGGAACCTTGAGCGATGGCTTCAGATAAAACGGTATTCGATACCTTTGTGTTATGATAGAAAACTTGGAGCACCTATTTAGTCCCAACGGTGTCGATAAAGTGCAAATTGACCGGCTCGAAATTTCGGAGCGTCGTTGTCTTCGTGTTTTTTTACCTCTGTTAGCAGAGAAGATGGACGTTTTTGCCTGATTGATAGAGCTGCCAAGCCTATGATCCTGGGGATCGAAAGTAAGAACAGCCTCCGTTGTTTATATTATAGCTACGATGTGGTTCGTGGCTGGCATAAGTATGTCCTTGCGGAGGACATTGAATTTGTTAAGCGCCGTGCGAGGGCGGTTCATAGCCATGATGTGGTTCGTGGCTGGCATAAGCATGTCCTTACGGAGGACATTGATTTTGGTAAGCGCCCTGCGAGGGCGGTTCATAGCCACGATGTGGTTTGTGGCTGGCATAAGCATGTCCTTGCGGAATACATTGTTTTTGGTAAGCGCCCTGCGAGGGCGGTCCATAGCCACAATGTGGTTCATGGCTGGCATAAGCACGTCCTTACGGAGGATATTGTTTTTGGTAAGCGCCCTGCGAGAGCGGTTCATAGCCACAATGTGGTTTGTGACTGGCATAAGCCTGTCCTTGAGGAGGACATTTATTATTTAATTTAATTAAAAACGGTTACATAACCATTTACAACAATTAAACGTATTATTCAAATTCAAATAAAATAAGGGACTTTTAGCATTACATTAACATACATGCATCTTCTCGCAAACACCGCGAAACTCAAGTAATATTACCCTTGATTTTGGTAAGCGCCCTGCGAGGGCGGTTTATAGCTACGATATGGTTCGTGCTGGCATAACCGCATAAGCATGCCCTTGCGGAGGACATTTATTTATTAAATTTTATTAAAACGTTTAAATACCAATTACAATAATTAAACATATTATTCAAAATCAAATTAAATTAAATAAGGTACATTTAGCATTATATTAAAATATATGCATCTTCTCGCAAAACCGCGAACACTCATGTAATAACCATTGATTTTGGCAAGCGCCCTGCGAGGGCGGGCAGATTATTGCCACGATATGGTTCGTGGCTGCCATAAGTATGTCCTTGCGGAGGACATTGATTTTGGTAAGCGCCCTGCGAGGGCGGTTCACAGCATGCTGTGCGTGTGTCTGTCCCATGAACCAGAAGAACAACGCGATGGTACGCTAAGACGATAAGAAGTTTGCCCTTGCGAAAGGTAACCGTTTGTTATAGTACAGGTTTTGCTTGCGAGGCATTCCCAGTACCAGATTTAATAACTGGCCAAAAAGTTTTCTAACAGGACAATTTTTTCTAATGCAACTGTAATCTGTTCAGAATTAAACAAATGTGTGTTTGAAGGTAGAATCTTATTCAAAGTAGCAAGCATTAGAGGGTCTTTTACATTTTTATGAGTACCTATCCTCTTTTCGTATATTTATAGTTTCAGTCTACAACCTAATCACTACTGAAAATAAGACCTTTAAGAGAGGCGTCAGATGTTTGCGACCAAATAGTAAACTGCGCAGACAATTATTAAAAATATCTTTTTAGTTTTAAAATACCAAAAGTTATTGGTGCACAAGATTTATCAGAATATTGGTGCTTAAGGCCTAGCTGGCTCTTTTAGTTTACTTTTAAAATCAAAAATCAAATCTAGATCACTAGGCGGAATATTTAAATTGTTAACTGTTTTAGTCAGTATTGGTAACACCTGCGAGGTGCAACAATCGTTGTAAGATTTAGTCTAACGTCCGATAAAGCAGACACATTGTCGCTATCGTCATGAAAGGCGGGTAGGTACGATGACCATGCTTCTTTGAACGATGACGACTAACTCGAACTCAACCTTCGCCGATGCGATCGGGATTGTTAGAAGGACTAGCTATAGCCGCTTAGCTACAATTCATTTTTCTCATTATCTAATGTAAGCACTAATTATCGGTTTCTTATCTAAAATAAAAAGAAAAAGTGCCTGGAGGGTAGATACCACGTATTAAACACAAAAAACACTTTTAAAAATACTATCTTTACTCGAATGCTTTCTTATCTTAAAAGAAAAGGTGTATCTACATCTCTTGCGGGTAAAATAAAAAGTTTGATATACCAGATAAGTTTAAATTATAAATTCAGCGAACGGTAACACCGTTAAGTTAAGAAACTATTCTAAGTACTCACGTGTATTGTAGAAACTCACGAGAACTGTGTTGCAGTTTAAATAAAAATAATTCTATTTCTTTGTCACTTGATCACTATGTAGTGCACAAGTTACGCCGACGGGAAATTTCACACCAATGATGAACAAATGGGCACGGGTGTGAAATCTCCTGGTTCCCCTACCGCGCCACCTGGTGACGCCACTGAGTGGGATGAGCGAGAGAGACAGCGATATACCGGAATAAAGAGAAGGAAAATACGACGGGAAACAGATATGCCTATCTCAATATTATAAGCTTCTAATGACGGTCAAGTGTTTAATAATACTAGCGGCCGCTCGTGGTTCCCGTTCCCGTGGGAATATCGGGATAAAAAGTATCTTATGTGTTAATTCAGGTTACAAACTATCTGTATGCCGAATTTCATCTAAATCCATTCAGTAGTTTTCACGTGAAAGAGTAACAAACATCCATCCATACTTACAAACTTTCGCGTTTATAATATTAGACGCGTTTTACCTGAAATAAAACGCATATTAAATACTTACCTCATTAGAAGCTTATAATATTGAGATAGGCATATCCGTTTCCCGTCGTATTTTCCTTCTCTTTCCTCCGGTATATCGCTGTCTCTCTCGCTCATCCCACTCAGTGGCGTCACCAGGTGGCGCGGTGGGGGAACCAGGAGATTTCACCCCCGTGCCCATTTGTTCATCATTGCGTCGAAATATGCATTAAGCACCAGGCGGAAATAAAAACTAAGCTTCTAATGAGGTAAGTATTTAATATGCGTTTTATTTCAGGTAAAACGCGTCTATTAAACACTTGACCGTCATTAGAAGCTTATAATATTGAGACCTGTTTGTTATCGCCTGGTGAAAACGCCAATGTGAGAAATAAATTAAACAATAAGTGCGAGAGAGTTAATCATATGATTATGGTTTAAACAAAAAGTTATAATAAGAGATTCAATTAAGTACTCATTATTTACAATTTAAGTCATGTAAGAAAATAATTGGCCAGTCATTGATGAAAAATCAAATAATTTAGCTTGTAAACCATGTAAACGAACATTATTATTAGGAAATAAATATTGTTTACTATTTGATTACAATCACTTTACAGGGTAAAAAAAAAAAAAAAAAAAATGAAAAAATTCGTGACGCCTGAATCAATATTTCACGACAATAAACCTTGTGAAAAGTATTAACTAATCTCCAATTACCAATAGTTAGTATATCCTCAATGGGTAAATCATATCAATCTAGTTTGTAGATGCTACAGCGGGGCAAAACACAACCAGGTGTGGCTGTAATATCCATCTATAGCTACCACAGTGCTTGAAACAGGTGTAGGTGAACCACTCGAAGTTTTAAATAAATTAGTTTAGCCATTTTGTACAATATTTATTGATCCTTTTAACCAGTAGCAATTTCTAGCTTGTTTGTCTGTAGTCCTTACAGTCAGTTTTTGACCCAAACTGTCGCCTTAATATTACTACATTGCCCTGAACAAAATAATGTTTGGTGTCCACAGCAAGGTAACAAAGGAGCAATGCGACAATAATATTGCAGTGTTACGAACTGTTTAAAATCTAGTTGATCCTAGGTTTGAAACACATTACAAAGGTCTACAGACTAATATTACTAAACCTGGAAAAAGGAGGTTTTGTTGTTTTTAAATGTTTAATTAAGATTGATTTTAAAACATGTTTAACTATTACCTCGTCACTAAGATTTCCATACAATTGTGCCTGCATAAAGTAGAAATGACAATTTATAGTAGTATTGTAAGAAAGATTTAAAATATTAAGTGTAAATCTGCCAAAAACTGGACTGACTGAACCCATTTGGTACGCGTTCCGCGTGTGGATGGCACCGCTGCTGCTGCTTACGCCCTTCCTGTGCCAAGCACAAGTGCTCATATGTTTTTATAATAACCGGACGCCTGAGTAGGGAAATTTGCTAGTGGTTCCATAACGATATATCATTTAAGCACACCAAATTTCAACGTCATGTCTTGAACCTTGGGGGTTGGCAGGCCTGTGGTTACGTCTACCAGGCGTCTACGTTTCAAATTCCATACTGTGAATGAGGCAGCAAGGGGTACCACAATCAGATAAATTCCTGTTGAGGTGTGCTAGCACCCGGGTGAGGGAAGGTGGTGCGAATTTCCAAGCCAGAGGGAAGCGTTCTACTTCAGGCTGAAAGCATTGTCAAACATCGCTTCGTAATCATTGAGATAAATCTGCATAGTTTACCCACTACTCGAGCGTTCTTGGATACAAACAGGTCAATTACTGGCCAGGCCCACTTCGCGAATATCGTTTGTGTGAATTCTGGCAGTAGATGCTACTCTAGAGCTTGGCTATGTCGAGACAGCTCATCTGCATGGCTGTTCAATTTCCCTGGAATGTAATGAATTTTGACCACAATTTGATTGGTGGTCATTTGTTGGTTGGCAATTTGGAGGATAAAAATAAAATTGTCGCAGGCTTCGTGTTCGATGCTTGTAATTCTAAGACTTAGAACAGCTCGCTTTTCTTTTTGATTGCAGTGCAGCTTTTGTTCGGATGCACTCCACCTTCCCGATAGGGCAGAATTGTTGAGTTTTGACCCCCCAATCCTGAAGCAACGGTTGTCAAAAAAAAAGTTGGTGGAGGTATATGTATTGGTGTTTCTGATAATTTTTAGCTACCAATACATTTAACTACATCGTAAGGTAGAGTCTATTTTACCGCACAATTTCTTCTCTTAGGTATCGTAAAATGCGACTAACGGACCATAGATTGCATCCAACAGTATAGAGCGGCGATAGGCTCATCACTTGTCACGTACATGTGCAGTTATCATTTGGTGAAACGTAGACTATGGCTGAGGACTGCTTTTGCGGTCCTCATTACCTGGTCTCTGACTAACCCTTCGAGGATAACAGTCATGAGTATATGTAGGTATGTATGGACGCTTGTGATTCCTCCATGTATCCTAGTATGTCCTTGCGGAAGATATTGATTTTGGTAAGCGCCCTGCGAGGGCGGTCAAACAGACTTTTTATAGTTTATGTGGACACCAAAATAAGTAAGTGTTTCTATTACAATGTTGGCATGTCTGGACAGAACCATCTGGTCTTTATGTCTATAAGATAATAGTCTAAGAAAACATTGCCGTGCTCATCTCAAATGGAAGGCATATAATTTTTAGTAATTCGCCTTTGTAGAACAGACGAAGAAACCATTGTGGGATTTGGCATAGTCAGATGGTAGTACCTAGGTCTGAAAAAAGTAATTTGTACATCCCGTCTCTTGGCCGTACAGTCCGGAATTCATATAATAATTTAACGACTTCAGGTTAAAAATTGGACGGAGTGACCTTTCTTGCGTGCTCTTTGGTACTAAGAACTGGGTTAAAACGAAGTTTGGAAAAAAAAACTTACTGTTTCTAGAAACCTGTTCCTTCATCTGTGTCAGCATTGCAGACATTTTGTCCGATACAAGCGTGTAACAACTGTCGATTGTAACGTTTGGAACCTTGAGCGATGGCTTCAGACAAAACGGTATTCGATACCTTTGTGTTATGATAGAAAACTTGGAGCACCTATTTAGTCCCAACGGTGTCGATAAAGTGCATATTGACCAGCTCGAAATATCGGAGCGTCATTGTCTACGTCTTTTGTTACCTCTGTTAGCAGAGAAGATGGACGTTTTTGTCCGGATTGAAAGAGCTGCCAAGCCGAGGATCGAAAGTAAGAACAGCCTCCGCTGTTTATATTATAGCTACGATGTGGTTCGTGGCTGGCATAAGTATGTTCTTGCGGAGGACATTGTTTTTGTTAAGCGCCCCGCGAGGGCGGTTCATAGCCATGATGTGGTTCGTGGCTGGCATAAGCATGTCCTTACGGAGGACATTGATTTTGGTAAGCGCCCTGCGAGGGCGGTTCATAGCCACGATGTGGTTCGTGGCTGGCATAAGCATGTCCTTACGAAATACATTGTTTTTGGTAAGCGCCCTGCGAGGGCGGTCCATAGCCACAATGTGGTTCGTGGCTGGCATAAGCATGTCCTTACGGAGGACATTGTTTTTGGTAAGCGCCCTGCGAGAGCGGTTCATAGCCACAATGTGGTTCGTGGCTGGCATAAGCCTATCCTTGCGGAGGACATTTATTTATTTAATTTAATTAAAAACGGTTACATAACCATTTACAACAATTAAACATATTATTCAAATTCAAATAAAATAAGGGACATTTAGCATTACATTAACATACATGCATCTTCTCGCAAAAACCGCAACCACTCAAGTAATATTACCATTGATTTTGGTAAGCGCCCTGTGAGGGCGGTTTATAGCTACGATATGGTTCGTGCTGGCATAAGCATGCCCTTGCGGAGGCCATTTATTTATTTAATTTTATTAAAACGGTTAAATACCAATTACATTAATTAAACATATTATTCAAAATCAAATTACTTAAATTAAATAAGGTAAATTTAGCATTATATTAACATATATGCATCTTCTCGCAAAACCGCGAACACTCATGTAATAACCATTGATTTTGGTAAGCGCCCTGCGAGGGCGGGCAGATTATAGCCACGATATGGTTCGTGGCTGCCATAAGTATGTCCTTGCGGAGGACATTGATTTTGGTAAGCGCCCTGCGAGGGCAGTTCACAGCATGCTGTGCGTGTGTCTGTCCCATGAACCAGAAGAACAACGCGATGGTACACTATAAGAAGTTTGCCCTCGCGAAAGGTAACCGTTTATTGTTAGTACAGGTTTTGCTTGCGAGGCATTCCCAGTACCAGATTTAATAACTGGCCAAAAAGTTTTCTAACAGGACAATTTTTTCTAATGCAACTGTAATCTGTTCAGAATTAAACAAATGTGTGTTTGAAGGTAGAATCTTATTCAAAGTAGCAAGCATTAGAGGGTCTTTTACATTTTTATGAGTACCTATCCTCTTTTCGTATATTTATAGTTTCAGTCTACAACCTAATCACCACTGAAAATAAGACCTTTAAGAGAGGCATCAGATGTTTGCGACCAACTAGTAAACTGTTCAGACAAGTATTAAAAATATCTTTTTAGTTTTAAAATACCAAAAGTTATTGGTGCACAAGATTTATCAGAATATTGGTGCTTAAGGCCTAGCTGGCTCTTTTAGTTTACTTTTAAAATCAAAAATCAAATCTAGATCACTACACGGAATATTTAAATTGTTAACTGTTTTAGTCAGTATTGGTAACACCTGCGAGGTGCAACAATCGTTGTAAGATTTCCTCTAACGTCCGATAAAGCAGACACATTGTCGTTATCGTCATGAAAGGCGGGTACGATGACCATGCTTCTTTGAACGATGACGACTAACTCGAACTCAATCTTCGCCGATGCGATCGGGATTGTTAGAAGGACCAGCTATAGCCGCTTAGCTACAATTCATTTTTCTCATTATCTAATGTAAGCACTAATTATCGGTTTCTTATCTAAAATAAAAAGAAAAAGTGCCTGGAGGGTAGATACCACGTATTAAACACAAAAAACACTTTTAAAAATACTATCTTTACTCGAATGCTTTCTTATCTTAAAAGAAAAGGTGTATCTACATCTCTTGCGGGTAAAATTAAAAGTTTGATATACCAGATAAGTTTAAATTATAAATTCAGCGAACGGTAACACCGTTAAGTTATGAAACTATTCTAAGTACTCACGTGTATTGTAGAAACTCACGAGAACTGTATTGCAGTTAAAATAAAAATAATTCTATTTCTTTGTCACTTGATCACTATGTAGTGCACAAGTTACGCCGACGGGAAATTTCACGCCAATGATGAACAAATGGGCACGGGGGTGAAATCTCCTGGTTCTCCCACCGCGCCACCTGGTGACGCCACTGAGTGGGATGAGCGAGAGAGACAGCGATATACCGGAGCAAAGAGAAGGAAAATACGACGGGAAACGGATATGCCTATCTCAATATTATAAGCTTCTAATGACGGTCAAGTGTTTAATAGTAGGATTAGGCGGATTTATAAAAGCCCTACCAACAATCAAACCGAGCATTATATTTACATACATACAACAACCGGCATGGGCCCTGGGCCAGCGCGGTGGGTTATTGCCCAATGGGCTGTTGTCCATGAGGGGAGGCCTGTGCCCAGCAGCGGGCCGTTTACATTCTTATGATTATGATGACTTAGATGTTTTCATACATACGCCACGTCCGTTGCCCGGCAGGGTAGGCAGGACCACAGCTTTCCATTTGCTATTGCATTTGCAGGATCGTAATCCTGACACTTTTCCTTTGCGTCATTATATGTGCCTCTTGAGAATAGAATCCAGCACTACTGTGTCTGTTACCGGAGTCTAAACACGGCATTCACGCCGTTCCATCATCAGCCTATTAATTACTTAAGTTTACCTACTTATTTAAGCAACTATTTATTGTTAAGTCCCGTTTGTACCTGTACTAAAATTTTATACAACTGCTGTAACGTCGGTTTGTTTGTTGCAGGGAGCAGGAGCCGACTTGCGGACGGGATTCTCCGTTCAAGCATCAGCCACCTCACCAGTCCAACAGATCAGGTAAGCCTATGTACATACCAGTGACGAAGGTTCCATACAACTCGATTCCCACCGGCTTCCCTTCAGAAGTTTAGAACACAACCACTCTCTACTTGAATTGAGAAATGGCACAATCAGTAATTAAAAAAGTAAATTTATAAAAGAAACATTACAAATTGCCTACACTATGGACATTAAATCAACAAAATTTGCTTTTTAACAACATATTGCTTTAAAATAAGCCGCAGGCGCGATCAGCTTTTAGGCAGTTAAACTTCCATACAAAATAAACGTCATGACGTCACATAAAGGTCAATAAACCCAACCGCGTATTAGCAGCCGGTAAGCCGTCTTTATCCGAGTTACTTGATAGAGACAGTTATACAATTTGCGTACGCGTGAGCGGGACGGAGGAATATCGCTTTCGGTTTGTGTTCTGTTGACAGATAATTTGACGTAATTGCAATTCATCATTGAATGCATGACTGTGTTTTATTAGTATTTGAATTTATTAGTTAGTTTCACCTATTATAATGATTAGTATTGTAGTTGGACTTTGTTTATTTGTGTTGTGTGTAGAAAGTAGTTACGAAGACGTACGTTGTAATTAGGTATTTGCGGTAAGTAGATATTGTAATAAGTTGAAATTACGTATTTAGAGTAAGTAGATTTGCAAAGTAATCGGTAGAATTGTAAGATGTCGGCATTAATACCTTTAGATTCTTCCCGGCTTTTATGATAATGTCTTAGCGCACTTTGTTAGAAAGAATAGACGAATAGCTTTAGAGTATAAGTAGTATTATTAGTACTTAGTCGATTAAGTTTTGTTTAATTTACATCATATCATCATTTCACCACAAACGGCTTTTATCAAAGCCACTTCTATTATGCTTGCAAGACACTGTTTCAATATCTCAGTGCTTACACGTATAGTAAAAGTGGACTGAAGATACATCTGCCTATACAAGACTGAAGCCAGGATGCCAATCACAGATTTTCGGTAAGGACTCAAGACTGCGTGCCCGCGCTTGGAGTAGGTAAGCATTTTTTTTTGCTCCGGCTTACCTCTCTCAATATTTTACGCTTCGCCACTGGTACATACATACATAGATTTGGGTATAATAGACGACTATTATCCCCAAAGGGTTAGTCAGAGACTAGGCAATGAGGACCGCAGAAGCCTTTTTTTATATTTTACAATGGGTAAGCTTCTCAACTGATGGTAAGTGACGATAAGGCCGAAGGTGGAAGCGCACGAACCCGGAATCCTCAACCACTGAGGAACTGGCTATCTTATCTTTAAACTGTCGGAACAAAACAATGCTATAAACATCGTTGTTATGGCGACAGACTTAGATAAGATGGTTGTAACTAGCCAGGCGGACTTAACAGTTCTGCCACCAACCAAAACAAGAACACAAGGATGTACTACCCGCTTGGAATCGCTGGCCACTAGACCACCGAGGCAATTAAAAAAGCTTTCCATTACCTAGTCCGCGACATACCAAATCACAATTGCACATGTGCTCAGTCAGCCGTTATCCTAGCGTTATATGAGCTGTATGGTGGCGGCTTATTATTAAAACAATGTATAAACCAATCTCTTCTCTCGGGTGTCGGACAAGGCAACTGATGGGCTGAAGACTGCTACATCCGATAGCATAAAGAGGTGATGGGCTGATCACCAGCCACGCTTCAAAAGCCGGCAAATGAGCATACGTCCCGCTTGATGGATAACGGCTACCAAAGGTATCACGCGCGCGTTACCAACCCTGAAATTTTATTTAGTTTAAGGTGGTAGCGACCCAGACAGGATCTGCGCTGATTGATAATGTGGCTCACCATTCACCAGTTTCGCAACTAACCGGATTTTGTACAATTAAACAGGAAATGCGTAACGAAAATGTGTAACTAAATGGTAAAACTGAAAAATTTGGCAAAGCGCCTTAGTCTTCATCTCACATCATAAGTAAGTGACGTGAGAAGGAAATCGAGCACAATCGAGCTTTTTATAACTTGAATTGGTTGATTATAGGTGTGTAAGTACCAGGCAACCACAACTCTGTAAGAGGTTTGGCTTTTTATCAATAACTGTGTGTGTGGTTGCAGAGTCGTCGTCGTCGTCGGCTGACACCGCGTCGCAGGGCTCGCACTCCGCCGCCCCCGCGCCTCGGCAGAGGAGACATGAGCCCCAGGTGAGTCCCACGATTCTTTATTAAATGTCAGCCCCCCTAGACAAGTGGCACCCGTTCCATGTCGATTCCAAACCGAACCTTGTCCTGACAATAACGAACATAACGAAAAAGAAATCGGCCAAATCGGTCGACTCGTTCTCTTGTGATGATAATGTTTTTTTTTTAGCAGATAGGTAGACTTAGTCTTGTCAGCTAACCGCCCTGCCTCATGACAAAGGCTACAGTTAATTACGTCATCGGCAAACTGCTATTCATGTGTAAGAGCGTTTACAGCTCCGGTTATTTATCTAGAAAATGAGTGCTGAATGAAAAAGGTGCTTCGGCGGGTTCTAATTCGGCGCCAAGACCCAACGTCAGGGATGTCAGGCAGTTATTGTTTGTTGACATTGATGTTTTTGTACAGAGAGAGGAGCGGCGTGAGGAGCCCACCAACGCGCCGAGAGTACAGACCAACCCACTATTGAGGTGAGCAGTTCTAATCAGTTTCGTCATCATCATCAGCCCTATGAGCATCCTTTTTTTTGTCTAATGCATACAAAATATAAGCATTTAAAGGGTCCATCGCCGCTATATGCTGTATGTATGTATGAGCAGTCTTCAATGCGTTAGTCGCCTTTTACGACACCAACATTCTTTGAATGATGAGCCATATAGCCACCATACAGCACAGAGAGTAAAATTCCCACTTAAAGCGGTATTATGTTTATCTATGCTGTGCTGATAGTAGTACATTAATAGAATACTACCGCCCCATGTTTTCCCTTGGGTGTCGTAAAAGGCGACTAACGGACCAAAGACTGCACATACATCCAACAGCTTGGAGCGGCGATTTGCTCACCACATGTCACGTTGAGCACATGTTCTGTTATCATTTGTTGTGCCGTGAATCGTGGCAGTGCGGTCCTCATTGCCTGGTCTCTGATTAACCCTTCGGGGATAACAGTAGTAACTATGTGTATGAATGTTTATCTACCTCCAGGTCCCGAACCCTTCCCAACTTCGGTGGTCGCCGCTCGCGTGAGGCGTCCCGCTGCGACACCTCGCGCCGCGCCCACCACATCACCATGGCGACCGAGGACCTGCTGCAGCCGGGGCACGTCGTCAAGGAGCGCTGGAAGGTACACCACCCAGGGATACTGCTGCAAATTACTAGGGTAGCATATGACACGAGGAGACCACATCACCATGGCGACCGAGGACCTGCTGCAGCCGGGGCACGTCGTCAAGGAGCGCTGGAGAGTATACCACCCAGGGATACTGCTGCAAAGTACTAGGATAGCATATGACACGAGGAGACCACATCACCATGGCGACCGAGGACCTGCTGCAGCCGGGGCACGTCGTCAAGGAGCGCTGGAAGGTATACCACCCAGGGATACTGCTGCAAAGTACTAGGGTAGCATGTGATGTGAGGAGACCACATCACCATGGCGACCGAGGACCTGCTGCAGCCGGGGCACGACGTCAGGGAGCGCTGGAAGGTATACCACCAGGGATACTGCTGCAAATTACTAGGGTAGCATATGACACGAGGAGACCACATCACCACGGCGACCGAGGACCTGCTGTAGCCGGGGCACGTCGTCAAGGAGCGCTGGAAGGTACACCACCCAGGGATACTGCTGCAAAATACTAGAGTGGCATATGTCGTAAGGAGACCACATCACCATGGCGACCGAAGACCTGCTGGAGCCAGGGCACGTTGTCAAGGAGCGCTGGAAGGTATACCGCCCAGGGATACTGCTGCAAAGCACTGAGGTAGCATGTGACGGGAGGAGACCACATCACCATGGCGACCAAGGACCTGCTGCAGCCGGGGCACCTCGTCAAGGAGCGCTGGAAAGTATACCACCCAGGGATACTGCTGCAAAGTACTAGGGTAGCATATGTTGTGAGGAGACTGCCTAGCAGCGTTTTAAAAAGGTAATAAGGTAGCTTCTATTAACCACATCCATACGTCGTCAAGAAATGCTGGAAGGAAAGTATACCACTTAGGGATACGGCTGCGAAGCACTAGGCTAGCGTATATTGCGGGGAGATTGTCTAGCAGCAAACGTAGATAAATCACTTAGTAAACCTTGGCTAGGAATTTAACCTAAAACTTCGGCGTAAAAGTAGTTAAATCTTGAGGAAACATTTTAAATACCCGCCTCATTCATAACTACTGTGTATGCCGATGTAGCATATAGTTTTAAAACATTATTTTTAGTCAGACTTTCCTTTCTTCCAGGTGGTGAAGAAAATCGGCGGCGGCGGATTCGGTGAGATCTACGAGGGCCTAGACCTGGTGACCCAGGAACAGGTCGCGTTGAAGGTGGAATCCGCGCGCCAGCCGAAACAGGTGCTCAAGATGGAGGTCGCCGTGCTAAAGAAACTACAGGGTGAGTGAGGCTTTGTTCAATTTTGTGCAGGTTTCCTAGTACTAGGCCAGCGTAATATTTATGTCTCTAGGAGGTTTCTGAGCCGTAGTGTTAGAATCGTTGCTGGCTGATAGCATCCAGCACACAACCATCAAAAGTCATAAGGAGGTCGTCTTGTCCTGATGATGGATAGTAGAGTAGAGATCTACGAGGGCTTTGGAGTAGTCCGCGCGTTAGCCCAAGCAGGTTTTGGAGATAGAGGTCGCCGTGCTCAAGATACGCATGGTGGCTTGTAAACCAATATTGTATACCATCCAAGGATATCGTTGCATATGACTAGGGTAGCTTATATCATCAGGAGACTGTCGAACAGCGTTTTAAAACAGGTGTCAGGTAGACAGTTCTACCAATCACATCAAAGTTGTCAAGAAAAGCTGGAATGACCTAGCGATATGGCTACATAGTACTAGTCTAGCATATATAGGCCAACACAACCCCCCCCAGCGATGTCGCTGGTGGGGTTGTGTTGGCCTATTCTTATGTGAACGTTTCCCACTCTCCAGGCAAGGAGCACGTCTGCCGCTTCATAGGCTGCGGCCGCAACGCCCGCTTCAATTACGTGGTGATGCAGCTGCAGGGCAGGAACCTGGCGGAGCTGCGGCGGGCGCAGCCGCGCGGCGCATTCTCACTGTCTACCACCCTTAGGTGAGGAGAAGTCGCCTTAGTTAACCTCTCCTACTATTATGCTACCCGCATTGCTAATACAGGTGCTGGGCAGAAACTTGTCCCAAGAATGTATTCTCACTGTGTGTCACTCACTATCCACCATCCTTGGGTAAGAAGAAGCTCCCTACTTTTATAGTTAACCTCTTCTATTATCATGCTACCCGCATATCCGCGTCAACTATGTGCCACATAGTAAAAACCTCCACGAATGCCTTATTGTCTACCACCCTCAGGTAAGGATACCTACTTCTAAAGCTACCCTTATAATAAACTCTTCTACTATGAACGTGGTTATGCAGCTGCAGGGCAGTAACCGGCGCATTCTCACTGTCCACCATCCTTAGGTGAGAAGGAATCGCCAGTTTTGAAGGCTATCTTCACATTCCGTCTTCATATTCAGCCTCTTCCACTACCATGCTGCCCTAGTACTTCGATATGTTATGTCACTGAAGATTTTTTCTTTCTATACAAAGAATTTTTTTATATTGAAACAGGCTACCGGAGAGTTGGTATTAAACATACGAAAAAGGTTTGGCATTTTTTTTACGTTTATTAATTACGGCACTATTATTTTAAATTTCTGCTTAGATGACATAACCTTAACCGGTTACCCATCCTGTAATAACCACCGGACCTAACGCAAAACATTTTTCATCCCCCCCATCTCGGAAAGAGTATTTTTACTCTTCGATATCTGAGTGCAAAAGCCGTTTTTACCCGCTAGAGGACAAAGTAAATTGAATTTATAACATCGTGTGCACTTAGTATGTGTATTCAAAACATCATTAAACCTATTTTCTTCTTCCTCCATGGTGCCGATTTATCATACGACCTTTTTAAATTGTTAAAAACTCAGACTCGGAACCTTTTTAGTGTACCTACTTTTTTAATTTGGTTGGTAATTTCCTCGTTGAGGTGGGATGAAAAGTTACGTGTTGCACTCGAGTGCAAAGATTTTTCACCTCGTGCTCTTTTGATTCCCTCGGTAACGCTCAGGATTCTAAATTTTGAATCACTTGCTGCGCTCGTGATTCAATTTTAGAATCCTTCGCTTGCTCGGTCATCAAAATTGAGCACGCGGTTAAAAAGCAAGTTTGCACTCTTGTGTAACAAATAACTATTATTTCTATTCTTTGTTTCAGATTGGGGCTACAAATACTCAAAGCTATAGATTCTATACATTCGGTTGGATTCCTGCATAGAGATATTAAACCTGTAAGTATATACCTGCTTTCATTATTTTGACACCAGTGGGAAATTTTATTTACTTATCACTATTATTATAATTACGCAACTAGACCAATTTAGGTCGAATAGTATTTGCAGTGTATGGCACAGCTGGGTTTTTTTTATTCTTTCCTTCTCGCGTCGTGCTCCTCATTATTGAATGTCGTGACGTGAGGTCTCTATAATTTATTTATTTATTGCTATATTTTTATATTTAATTAATTAATTATTTCATGTTTCCAGAGCAACTTCAGCATAGGCCGGCACCCGTCCAACTGCCGCAAGGTGTACATGCTGGACTTCGGGCTGGCGCGCCAGTACACCACCAGCAACGGGCAGGTGCGGCCCCCACGGGCGGCCGCCGGGTTCAGAGGTAAGCTCTTGCGTGGTTCTACTACCCTGGTACTTTTAGTATGGACGCTTGCTACAGAAACCAAATTTACCACCACCAGTTAATATTCTACCAGCAACGGGTAGTTGCGGCCCCCACGGGCGGCCGCCGGCTTCAAAGGTGAGAGCTCCTGTGTAACTGTGCTAGCCTAGTACTTTTAGTATGGACGCTTGCTACAGAAACCCATTGTCGGTCAAGTTTACCACCAGCAATGGGCAGGTGCGGTTCCTACGGGTAGCCGCTGGGTTAAGAGGTGAGCTCCAGTGCAGGTCTGGTAGCCTAGTACTAGCTCTTGGTGATGGGTTCAGGAGTTTTAAGAGCTCTTGTGATAAATGTAAGTAAGAAGACACCATGCTGAATTTGTGTCCAGCGCGCCACCACTGTATAACCACCAACATAAGGCAGGGCCGGCTTCAGAAGTGAGAGCTTATCTGCAGGTCTCCTAGCCTGGTACTTAAGTATTGGCTCTTGGTGATGGGTTTAGGAGTTAAAAAGAGCTCTTGTCACTAGTAAGTTTGTAAGACACCATACTGGATTTTGGTCTAGCGCGCCACCACCGTATACCAAGCAACGGGCAAGTGCCGTAGAGACTCCTCCTCAGTTGTGCAAACCTGGTACTTTGGTACTGACTGACAATGGCAAAACACCATCGGCAACATCGCTACATCAAAATAAATCTTTTTCGCCACTAATCGAAATGGTGCTGCAAAAGCCATACGCAACAGACTACAAAATCAATTTCTCTATATATATTTTACGTTGTACCTACAGGCACTGTGCGCTACGCGTCCATAAACGCTCACAAGAACAAGGAGATGGGTCGCCACGACGACCTGTGGTCGCTGTTTTACATGCTGGTGGAGTTTGTGAACGGACAGCTGCCGTGGCGGAAGATCAAGGACAAGGAACAGGTGATGGGAATTCATTCATGGTTAAAGAAAAAAGGGCCCTTAAGGCTTCGATGATAAAAACTAGATGCTCAAACCTATACTAAATGGAAGCGGAATAGTGATAGCATTGACATTTTCATTTGACGTAAGTAGGTTGTGTTTTGGTAGAATGGACTTGGGAAAAATGAAAAAAAAGTTCATTTTTACTTTATACCATTATAGAAGTCGTTATTCTAAAACCAATAGTTTTTATTTCACTTCGATACGAGAAGTATTTAGAAAGTTATTGTACATAAATAATTGCATAAAACACTACCACCTCGCTTAGTTCGCTGGCACTCGACTGACAGGACGTGACGTCATCGTATCCGATAACCCCCGCCGCCCGCACCCGGCGGGCGTCCGATTACATATTTGCACAATTAATGAAACAAAATCGCGCGAGTCGCGCCACCCGTGCGAGAGAATGGAATCCGATGACGTCACGCCGCGGGTTTCGCGCGTATTTTGATAGTCACAAAAACAAAAGCGCGTGGTCATTTTTATGAATCTTTAAAAAATTATTGTGAAGTATTTTGAAGGGCTACAGAAAAAAATTTAATGTCATATTTTAAGTTAAAATGTAAATATTTAAAAAATTAATAAAAAAAAACTTTTCCCAAACTCATTGCAGCGATTCATTAATTACAATAATGTAGGCCTTGCTTTAAGTAACTTTGTTTCGTTGTACACTCCAGGTCGGCCTGATGAAAGAGAAATACGACCACCGTCTCCTCCTAAAGCATCTGCCTTCGGAGCTGCGCCAGTTCCTGGAACATGTTCAGCAGTTAGAATACGCAGACACCCCGGACTATGCCATGCTCACTGCTTTGCTGGAGCGATGCTGCAAGCGCCGGGGGATAAGAGATGCTGACCCTTACGACTGGGAGAAAGAGGTGGGTGCGATAGTTCTACATGCTCTTCCGGAAGCCTTAAATCGACCTTATGACTGTAAGCGGGTGGTTGTGTATGGGTGGAACTGTTCCATCTCTTCAGATGTTATGCTTTCCTGGTACTTTAGAAGGACTAAAAAACTTCGAGAAGATTTCGAGAAATACGGGTGGAACTGCTTCAACTCTCTTTCAAAAGAGATAGGATGGTATAATTCCTCAGTAGTTATGTTTTCCTGGCAATACAGAACGTTTGTTCTTCTTTATCTATAAAATGTCACCTTTATATTAGATTAGTCCCACTGCCAAAAAGATATATTGACGTCAATAAGTGCCTGTAAAGGTTTACATTGAATAAATAATTTGACTTTGCTAAGATCCTAGCTATTTTTTTCCTACATCAACAAAATGGGGTAATGACCCTCAACCTTGGACTATGCCATGCTTACTACTGACCTGTTGAGCGATGCTGCAAGCGCCGAGGGGTCGCCCTGACCTATGTGTCTGGCAGAAAAAGGCGGGGGGGATATATCTGCAGGTGTTATGCTCTCCACCAAGAGACCAACCAGAAAGTACCAACTTTAGAACGAAACTTTTTGTTGCAAGCATACTTCAATTTGATTTTGAAAACAATTTGAACTGCATTGAATTAAACTTTATACTATGGAGATAAAGGCCTATTCAAACCTAAGCGGTATTCGCTGCCGCTGTGGGTAGAGCGGCAGCGAATACCGCTCAGGTCAATCTAGCCGCGGAACTTGATACTAAATACCTGAGCGAAACCCGCACGGTATAATACCTTTCCCCACAGCGGCAGCGAATACCGCTCAGGTTTGAATAGGCATAAGAATGAAAACCAGCAAAAAATTAATGTCAAATGTCCTGCCATTTAAAGAGTTATATCAAAAATAAGGGAGTGGTCAAAAACATATTATCAAATCGTACACATTTGTTTGACGACCTCCTTGGTCGAGTGGTTTGTACACCGGTTTTCATGGTGTCGCCATCTCAGGTCCCGGGTTCGATCCCCAGTCGGGTCAATTTAGAAATTATTGTTTTTCTAAATTGTCTCGGGTCTGGGTGTTTTCTATGTATCATAAGTATGTATTTAAGTATGTTTATCCGTTGTCTAGTAACCATTTAACGAGTTTCCTCGAAGCTTCTCTTGGGCTAGGCCATTGGTGTGAGTGTAGGAAAGTTTATTTATTATTTATTTATTATTTGTATTAGCTAAAATAAGTATTAACCATTTTTTGTTTATTAAAATATTATTGTATTTTCAGACATGGTTGTTATTATTATGATATAACTACATAATTAACTTTGGTGAGAGACTCGCGTGTGGTTTTAAATTTTTGATAGTTTCATTGTTTTAAAACAAATTATTATTCATGTCTCTTTAGATCTAAGTGACTGTTATTTGTTGTACTGGCAGACATTCATTATACTGATCAACTTGTATATAATTGTGGGTTTTAGGACAGACGCAGAAACAAGAACCATTAAATTCATTACTTGTATTGTAATCATTCTGTCTCTAAAGTTCTTTTTGTTTTGGTGTTAAATGATAATAATTATTGGAGTATTGTAAACATTATTGAAAATACGTTGTTGTAATTGGTATTGATCATCAAAATGAGTTAAGCATGGTTTTTGTTTTTGTTATTAAGTATGTATGTAGTTAGAAGACGTTTTACATGTTGCATTAAAAATGCAGAACAAAATAAGATACGTACGGTGTGGCATAGCAGCATAAAAGATTATAACTAACTTATTTCTTTCTTGGGTGTCGTAAAAGGCGACTAACGGATTAAAGACTGCACATACATCCAACAGCATAATGCGGTGACGGGCCTGTCACGCTGAGCACCATGCAGTTATTATTCGGTGTGCCGCGGAGTGTGTTTGTGGACTGCTTCTGCGGTCCTCATAGCCTGGTCTCTGACTAACCCTTTGGGGCTAATAGTCGTGAGTGCATGTATGTATGTATTGTTTATCTACCCATTTATTACTGCCATGCCATACAAAACACACACACCCACAGAACAAAAACAACAGTGCATTTTATTTCTGTAGTTTCTTTTTCAGAAATAAAAACTTAAATAAAAACAAAATATGGACTTGACTACCAGGATCCCATGAGTAGCTAAAAGGTAACTTAAGTCCACGAGAGCCCCACTACAATGTGACGTGGAGTGTGGCAGTGCACTGTTTCTGCGGTGCTGATTGCCCAGTCACTGACTAACTATTTGACTTCGATCATCTAAACACTATACAACATCAGCGCTCTCAAATCAACACCTCGAACTAATGCTTCAACCAAGAGTAAGCATTGGAACTACTTTTTCACACGGATTATATATGGGATTGTGTCTCTAGTGTTACGATGATCGAAGCCCTTTGGGGATAATAGTCGCTCGTGTGTGTATGTATTGTATGTGTGGGCTAACCGTGCGCTCCGCCCTTAGGCGGCGGCGGTGACGCGCGCGCGCGTGGGGCCGCAGCCGGCGGCCGACAACGCGCTGCCCACCGACACCACGCAGCCGGACAATGTGAGTGCGCCGCGGCACATCGGTTGATCTTATCCGAAACTATTTGGAAAATGTTAGAAAAAATCCACGAGCTGGATTGGAATCTGTACCCTTCTGACAATCCGGGTAGACAATAAGCTTTCAAAGTAAAAAGTGTTGATTAAAGTGAAGTGTTGAGAAAAGTGCGCTCAGGATAAGTATACGGTAGCTTAATTGGAAGAGCACTTGCGGGTCTATCGGCTAAAAAATATGGATATGGACATGGGCTTCATTTAACATTTGAAACTCATATTTTGTCCTTATATGGGCATACTATGGGCTTCAAATGTCAAATGAATATTTATCATATTTTTTAGCCGATAGGGTAGCTGACCTGGATTGTCAGAAAGGTGCGGGTTCGAATCTTGCTCGTGGAAATATTTTCAGCATTTCCCATTTTGTAGTTTGTTTGTAAACAACATTTGCGTTAAAATTGTATAAAAAATATCTACCATGTCTCTTCAATACATCAGGACCAATATCGATTGGAGAAATTTGACGATGTTGGGTAGGTTGACCAGCTTTCGTGTGTGACGAAAACGTGGGTACTTTGGATTTTATAAAAAAAAACAGAATTGTTTACCTTAGTCGATAGTTTGTTGTTACTGACTGGAATTCTTAACAATCTGGTGTAATAATCGAAATTAATTAATTCTTGGGCATCTTATAACACCTAACTCAAGCCGAACGCCAGAACATCAATGTTTAAAACAAAAAGTTTATTTTTACTTTTATTCGAATAAATTCGGTAGAATGAACGGTTGCAATAGAAAGCAGTGGTATCTGCCTACCAAAATGTATGCCCTAATGACTCCTTCCTCCCCCCAGCCGCGACGTCGCCTGGAAACCGATCTGGCAGGCACCGAGGCGTTAGGCGCCCCGCACAAGGACAAGCCCGAACGCCGCGCGCCCGCTTCGCCAAGGCACCAGCCTCCGCACCTCAACGGATACGTGAGTGCTTATGTACTTATGGTTGCCTGGTACTTGTGGCACTCTTATATAGGAGGGCACCGAGGCTCCAGCCGCCGCACCTCAACAGATACGTGAGTGCTTGTGTGCTTATGAGTGCCTGGTACTTGTGTGAATGTCTTGTAGAGCGATCTCTTTCAGTCAACATACATTTTTGAGAGCTCAACGCCTTATATTGAAACTGTAGTCTTTTACCAAGCTCATCAACGTAAGTGGTTATGTGCTTATGAGTGCCAGTTATTTATAGTACTCTTACATGAGGGGTTTTCCAAGGATCTAAAGAGAAAGATTGCTTCGGAATAAGGTATCTGGACTTCTTGGCGGGAAAGTGAAGTGTCATGTGTGCAGTATTGTACAATTTTCTAAAATTTTGTGTTTCGTTATGTACTGTGCTGGTAGCGGCTTATTAATAGAATACCACCGCCTCATCTCTTCCCTTGGGTGTCGTAAAAGAAGACTAACGAACCAAATACTGCACATACATCCAACAGCATAGAGCGGCGATGGGCTCACCACCTGTCACGCTGAGCACATGTGCAGTTATCATTTTGTGAAACGTGAACGTGTTTGGTAGTGGATTAAATTTTGACTTTTCCTTGGGGATAATATAGTTTTGATGTATGTACTCTTATGTACAAAACCAGAAAAAGTACCTTAAATGAATAGCTTTTAGAGCGATCTTTCCAGTCAACATTATTGGAAGCTCTACACCTTATATTGAAACCGCAGCCTAACCTAACTGTTAGAAAGAGATGTAAAGTTTAAGTTAATGTTTTTTCTTTCAGTCTACCACAGACAAGCCGACCACGGACAAAGAGGCTGAGCCTAGAACTACCCCAGCGCCGTCGCCCGACAGACACGCCAAGGTAAATACATATAGAGGGTGTACAAAGTATGTTTTTGTATTGCAAAGGTTGTTTGTGTTTTGTCCACACTCCCATATCGAAACCGAAATCACATTAGTAAAATATAGAACTTTGATTAACTTAAATATATATTTTAAAGAGCAGAGTGTACAATTTAGATTTAATAAAAGATAATATTAATTAAGGTCAGTATTTTAGTAAGAGTGCGAAATATGCGCATGCTGTACAGACTTCAACCTACCACAGAATGACAATATTTTTTAATAAAGTTGTACTCTGCCACTATGGTTTAAGGATCAATATCGATTGCAGAAATCTGCCAGTTTTGGATAGGTTCATCTGCAGGCGTGTGTATATCAAAACAAGTCGTATTGAGCAGTAACAATTGCTAAGAAACCAATTATACATTTTTATTTATATTTATATTATTTTAACCGTGTCGGGTAGCGGTGAAAGAATACTACCAACCTCTTTCTTCCCTTTGGGTGTCGTAAAAGGCGACTGTCCTAACGGACTAAAGACTGCACACGTACATCTAACAGCATTCAGAGGCGATGGGCTCACTACCTGTCACGCTGAGCACATGTGCAGTCGCTATTTGGTAAAAAGTGGATTTAGCAGAGCACTGCTTTTGCGATCCTCATTGCCTAGTATCTGACTAACCCTTCGGGGATAATAGTCGTGATTACGCATATTGTATGTATATTATTTTAAACATTTTTGGCTTGGCTAAAAAATTTACTTCACCATAAGTAATTGTTTTTCTAAAAAACGACCTAATGGTTCGCAATGCAATTTTTTTTACATACATACAATGACGACGATGACGATATTACCGTTTTTTCCCTTGTTCCAGGAGACGAGTAACTCAGCCGTTACCGGCACAACGGCTACACGGCCGGAGAGGCAGAGCGTGCCGCCGTGCAAACCGCGCGCTCCGGTGCCGGGTAAGTCGGTCATCATCAGCCTACGTCCCACTGCTGGGCACAGGCCTTCCCATGAAGACTTACACTAATCAAGTACCAGGGTAGCATAATCCACTGAGAGGTGTATTGTATACGTGTAGCTGCAGCCCGCAGGCGGTGAAAGCTCATTACGATCTGCAGGGTAATGTAGGTAACAAGCCTCCTAAAGACTTATAGTTGCCTGGTACTTAACAATGGAATTAAGTAACTGTCATCATTAAACTTCCCACTGCTGGGCATAGGCATTCCCACATGGAACACAGCACAGGGGGAGATTGGGCCACCACAGCCCACCACGCTGGATCGACTAAATGGCTTTATACTTGCCTTCCGAAGCATGGAATAGCTCGAAATTGACTGTGGCGTCTGTGACTGACCAGACATTGCGAAAATTACATAACTGTAGACTGGCAAATTTGTACGTGCAAGTCCTATGGTGATCATCAGATATATTATGTTGAGAATTCCGTATCCGATATCGTCCGTCCTCCGAAGCGGGTGTGATGTAAGCTTTAAGCGATAAGACAAGCCTTTGCCCACATTATTTCAAAATGTATATTTTATGTTTATCTGTATTTTTGTGTGAGCAATAAAGGGAAGGGCTATTGATTAGCAACCCACGATTTTCGTGGTGGGAGGGGTGGGGGAGGGAGGAGGGGGGAGTTGCCTACCCCCCCGTACTACTGTCCCTCCTCGGAAATGTATAGTTTTTGAGCTATGAATTAATGTATGAAAAATGTAAAAAAAAGCAAATTTTCGTATTGAGCTAGATTTCTGTTGTCTAATAAAAAAAAATAACCTCGAAATTCAAGACAATCGCTACGCTGCGCTTCGCGATTGTCTTAAATTTCTAACCACGTGACAATCACGTGACCTACAGGAGTAGGGCAATCATAGATTTTAGTCCGACGAAATTTTTCTAAGACCTGCCCCTTAGCGCCACAACTTAGGAACCAAGCGAAAAATTTTACAAGTCCAAACTTCATACAAAAATATCGCAAATTTTTCTAAGTGTCGGCGCCATACAAAAATCAACTGAAATTTTTTCTCGTTTCCGAGTACAGATATTCAGTGAATATGTGTAAAAAAATATAGTCTTTCGAATGGTAAACATCTGAAATTGAAAATCGTGGGTGGCTAATCAATAGCTGAGCCCAATAAAGTATTTATCTGTGTATCGTGTATCTATTATATTGTATTCCAGGCGGCGGTCCCACGCTAGCCCGCTTGCGCGTAGTGACGGCGCCGCCCACGTGCGTGCAGGAGCTGGCCGCCGCGCCCGCCGCGCCCGACGCCGCGTCGCCCAGGGTAGGGGCCGATGTGGACAGCGTGCATTCCGATACGCACTTCAAGAGGGGTCAGTTTTATATGTACAATCTGCATTATATTCCACACATACGACAATAGCAAAAGAGGAAGATACGTTACGTACGATACGCCAATACAGACTCGCACGGAAAACGCTAACTACCGAGACGAACACACATGGAAGCGATCTATAAGGAGATGGCTAACATAGTACAGACGCCAGCACTTCAAATTACCACAAAATGTCAAATTTCTTCAATACATTTAGAACTTAGTCTCTAGTGTATAAGGATCAATAGCGATTGAAGAAATTTGACAGTTTTGGATAGGTTAGTTTGGGTTTTCATTGTGTTTATAGAGTAGCACTTTTGTTAAAGTTAGCAGAGAGCGGATATACATTTATTTCGAAGCCCGGCTGCAAGCCAACTTGTGCGAGAGAGATGTAAAGCATCGCACGATTTTTAAGCAGTGAAGCGTTTAGTTTGGTAATTCGTTTATAGAGAAACTTTATATAAATTTGATAATTTGAATGCTGATGAAAGAAAACTAACATTGGTTAAAAATATTAAGTGATTGTAGTTCATTGCGATTCACCAGTAGTGACATTGAGTTTTTGTTAAGGCAAGCCGAGTTTTCGACTTGTATGACGATACTGGCACTGGCTGGCGTCTGTACAGCCGAGGAAGTTCCCGGCGACCAGTTCCCGGCGATATTCGCTTGCACGCTACCTACGCGCACGCTACGGCACGCGCGCAAGGAATGGCGCGCATAACAATATCGCCGGAAACTGCTCCACCGGGGACTTTTCTCGACTTTACCAATACACATTTTCTATTTTTCTATTCTATTATATTCTACAGGCTGGTTTAATCCAAATGGGTCAATAGGGAGAAATCAAAAACTAGAAGAGATAGATTAAAGATCTATGATTCTAAACTGACCAACCATGAAGCCGTGTTAACCCAATACGAAACGAAACTCATAAATTACGCTTCTGAAGTTAAATTACTGCACGCTAAACTGGAAACATACCAGACCAACTCACATCAACCTACAGCGACTCACACCCCGCAGCCAGTCTCAGCGCGACAGTCAACGAAGTCGCAACCACTAGCATTACGCCAATCTCCTGTAAAGACGCTGAACAAAACCTCAGGTTCCCAGGCACAGAAACAGAGGAAGATGGAATCGGACACCCAACCTTCTACTGCAGTTACTCCTGAGATACAATCGAGTCATGCAGGTCTAGGTTGCTCCCTCAAAAACGACACGGTACAGAGATCAGCTGAAAACGAAGTGGATGAAACGATACTCAGCGATACTCAGCAGTGGAATGAGGTCAGGGGGAAGAAACGACGCCTTATCTCCAAATACGGTACTGCAGGTCCCTAAGTGACGACACTAAAAGCTGTTGAAGTTCGAAAGCATATACATCTTTGGAACATGGCCTCACCTATAGAAGAGGTTCGTGAGTATGTGCTAAAACTCTGTCCTAACAGTTTCTGTACGGTGGAGGAGCTTACTGCAAAAGGCGATTACAAATCGTACAAAATCGGCGTGCCTATCGCTTACTATGATACTTGCTACTCGATAGATGTGTGGCCGGTCAACGCTCGAATTAAAACCTGGGTAAATTATAAGAGGCCAAACAACCACACAAGCGATAACTTCAAAGTCAGACATTCCACTAGTTCTCAGCACTTTCGTGAGCGGCCCTCCAGCAGGGCAACACAGGCTCTATAATAACGCCACGACACCTGCGCAGATTAACATATTCTATCAGAATGTTAGAGGCTTGAAGACGAAATTAGCCCCCTGGTATGCCAGCATGTCGCTGTCTGATCACCTGCTCGTAGCCGCAACGGAGACGTTTCTCGACAGCTCAGTGAACGACGCCGAGCTTGTTCCGGATGGCTGGACGCTGCTGCGGCGTGATCGTGCGACTGCCTGCGGAGGAGTTCTGCTGGCCGCTAGACCTAGCGTCGCGGTTCGCTACCGACAGGACCTCCAGTCAGAACTCGGCGAAGATTTATGGGCCTCTGTCTCATACCGCGGAACGTCTTTTATTGTATGTATAGTGTATATCAAACCAGGGGCTGCTGATTCTGTTTATATGAATGTATTGTGTAACATAGAGTCGTTTTTGACAGATAATTATGGCACTGTTTTCTTTTTACTTGGTGACTTGAATATGAATAGTGCGTCTAATAATATTAATAATTATTACTGCTACTTTTTGACATATTGTAATTTTATTGACTATAATGACGTAATTAATTCTCATGGAAGCATTCTTGACGTAGTGCTGGCGCACGAGGGCAATGAGTCACGGTCTATGGAGGTATCGGTGTGCGCGGCTGCCGAGGGTTTTGTCTCTCCCGACAAACTGTACCACCCCCCGCTTGAGATAGTGGTTGTTCTCCGATCGCAGGGTAATAGCTGTGATCGACTGCAGCCAAGCAACATAGACTCCTCGCGTGATTGGAATTTTAAAAAAGCAGACGTTGCTCTCTTGTTATCTTTGCTCGCAGATGTCTCCTGGGAGCCTGTTCTCGAGACTTATGATGTATCTACTGCAACTGATGCCTTTTATGATATTTTGTATAGATTATTCGATATCTCAGTACCAAAAAAACACAGACACTGTGCTACAAGCAACAATAGGTATCCGGTTTGGTTTAATGCTGATATAATAAAGGACATAAAGCGAAAAGCCCGCTTTCATAGGATCTGGCTGTCATCAAAATGTGTTGAATCATATAAGCTGTTTTCTAACTTGCGATCCGATTTAAAGATACGTATAAATAAAGCGTACAAAAAATATTTGACTCGCATCGAAGAGAACCTGCAGCTGCGGCCGCAAGATTTTTGGAGCCACGTGCACAGACTTAGGTCTAAGGGTGGTTTTGAACCATGTGTTTCCTACAAAGGGAATTCTTTCTCAGGTGTCGAAGCTGCTAAAGCGTTTGCTGATTACTTTTCCAGTGTTTTCTTGGACCAAACGCCACTTCTTAATAGTAACACTTTTCGCGGGCAGGGTTTGCAGGTTGGCAGCGTCAGCCTTCCTTCACTATTACCCCAGGACATAGAACGCGGTTTGAATAAATTGAAGTCAGGTAATTCATTGGGTCCAGACAACGTGCCTAGTTCTGTTTTTAAAAACCTGCAAAAAACACGTGATTATACCCCTTTACCACATCATGAACCTCTCTCTTAAAAGTGGTAAGTATCCCACCCATTGGAAATTGTCTAGGGTTACACCTATACCTAAAAGTAAACATAGGACACTTGTCGATGAATACCGCCCCATAGCTATTTTATGTGCACCTGCAAAAGTTTTTGAGAACATCCTGCACCGGGAGATATATAGACAGGTAAAGCAACTGATAGGCGACGAGCAGCATGGTTTCAGACCGGGGCGCTCTGTGAACACGAACCTACTATGCTTGGTCGATTATATCTCTGATGCCATGGATCGTGGGCTGCAAGTTGATGTCATATATTTTGACTTTCAGAAGGCCTTTGATAGAATTGATAACGACATACTGTTACAAAAACTTTCTGTCATTGGTTTTGCTCCAAACCTTGTAAATTTCTTCTCGGACTATTTAAGAGACCGACGCCAATATGTAAAGCACGGACCCTATGTATCCGAGGAATATCATACTAGATCTGGCGTCAGTCAGGGCTCGGTGCTCGGTCCACTCCTTTTTCTAATCATGATCCATGACTTACCTGATGTCCTGGCTACCGCTGAATGTCTCTTATATGCTGACGATCTAAAGCTTTTCCTCGAAATCAAATCTTCTAGCGACTGCATAAGCTTGCAAAATGACATTAATAAAGTTTACGAATGGAGTTTAATAAATAAAATGCAATTTAATCACAATAAATGTAATGTAATGACTTTTGATCGCAAAAGAAATCCAATTAATTATAATTATAATATGAAAAACTTATCTATTAATCGAGTAAATAATTGTGTTAAAGACTTAGGAATAATGTTTGATCGAGGTTTAACGTTCCACGAACATATATCTTGTCTCGCTAAAGATTGTTATCGTCGACTGGGCTTCGTCTTGCGAAATGCTAAAGACTTCCAAAATCCACAAGTTCTTGTAACCCTGTATAACTCGTTAGTTAGGAGCAAGCTGGAATCGAGTGCATGTGTCTGGAATCCACATCATGTTACATATGCACGGATGCTTGAAAAGGTACAAAAGGCTTTTCTAAGAGTTCTGTACAAAAAAGTCTATGGTTATTACCCATTCCGGTACCCGACTAAGTTTTTGCTTGGGCACCTTAGCTATAACTCCTTAGAGGTGAGCAGAATTGTCGACCAGCTTACAATCTGCCTTAAAGCATTAAAAGGATCTGTGGATTGTATCCTCTTACACAATCTATTGTGTGTTCTATTCGTCCCGAATAGGCCCGAGCCTCCCCCGGCACGCAGGCGTGGCCTTCCTCGCCAGCATGATCTTTTCCACGTAAATCGGGGTCGCACTGTATCGCGTACGATGTCACCCCTAATTCGACCTCTGCGCCACCTCAATGCACTCCGTGACGCCAACACCGATTTTGATTTTTCCTTTGACAGCTGGACTAGCAAATTGTTGTTTGTTTATAAATTTCTAATTTATAGTAAGTACAATAATTGACATTAGTATAATTTATTAGACATAGTATTTTGTAGAATTATCGTATTTTGAATTTGACTTTATTTGTATGTTTTTATTTTGATTTGTTATTGTAACTGTGTGGTAAATGTAATTGATGAATGTCGTTTTTATCACAATAAAAAAAAAAAAATAAAAAAAAAATAGGGAAATCTGTTCTTAGGAACCATGGTGTCGATTTTAGATTTAATATAATTTACATAATTTTTTTTTGTTAAATCTCATACGTAACCGGGTGTCGAACCCGTGGGCTCTATCTCTTTAACAATGTTATAAATTCGGCAAGTTTATTCGTTGTTATTGTTGATGGTATGAGAATAGTAAGTCATAAGGAACATTTTTAATGGAATCTTGTTTAAATAATTGAAGGAAATCCTACAAATATGATAATTATTTTTTTGAGATAACGTTTAAAATGGTAGCCATTTTCCTTGGATTGCTCACCCTGTATATAACATTGACGTGTGATTGCAGGCAACCGGCGGCAAGCAAGAGCGCGCGCCGACCAGAGCTTCACGCAATTCGCGGTTATGGACGACGAGAACGTGTCCGCACTGCAACAGGTATTTGTTTATTCATTTGAACACCAACACAGTGAACACCGATACATTTACACAACAAAATACACATAACACAAGCCAAATGTCACTGCAATCACAGGTGTGGACTACATGCAATAAAAATGAGCGAATAAACTAAATAGGTATAACACAAATATTAGACAAAATTACTAAATTAAATTGTTACTTAAATAACATTTGACAAAACAAAACAAATTATTAGTAAAAATAAGAATAAATTATATTAAATTATTCAATATATAAATAAAATTAAAATCTCAATTAGATCCAGATTAAATAGATTTTCCATATAATTTATCGCAACTAAAATAATTCTTAGTCTTCATGGCATTATCAGCGAAAACGTCGATAGTTTCTGCTTTAGTGCTTGTTCACGTTGACTCGCGGGCGCGGTCACGAAATATCAAACATATGACGTGATATCCAAGCGTTTCACACAGCACGTGCGTTTCGTACGTGAACACTTGGATATCACGTCATATTATGTTTGATATTTCGTGACCGCGCCCGTCACCGCGCCCGCGAGTTATCGTGAACAAGCACTTAGAGAGAGCGTTGTACTGCCTATCATACATACATACCACTCACGACTAGAGTTAGGTACTAGGCAATGAGGACCGCAGATGCAGTGCACTGGCACACTCCACGTTGACTGTAGTGGGACTCTCATGGACTTCTTAGGTTACCTCTTAGCTACTCATGCGATCCTAGTTGACGAGTTACATTTTTTAAACAACACCAAATAACTACTGCACATGTGCTCAGCGTGATAGGTGGTGAGAGCATCGCCGCTTTATGCTGTTAGATGTATGTGCAGTTTTTAGTCCGTTAGTCTCCTTTTATGACACCCGGAGGAAGAAAACCACAAAATGACAATTTTTTTCAATACATTTTTTTTTTTTTTATAAAAGAGGGGGGCAAACGAGCAGGCGGGTCACCTGATGGAGAGTAATCACCGCCGCCCATGGACACCCGCAAAACCAGAGGAATCGCAGACGCGTTGCCGGCCTTTAAGGGAGGAATAGGTTTAAGGAAGGAATAGGAATTGGGAGGAGGGGGGGGGGGGGAAGGGCCTCCGGAACCCTCACTGGTCGGACGAAATACAACAGCACCAAGTGCCATTATTTCACGCCGATTATTAGTGAGAGGGTGGTATTACGCCGGGCGAGCCGGCCCAATGTGTGCTGCAACGCAGCGTGGCTCTACCACTCAGAAATTTACATTTAGAACTTTATCACAAGGGTGTAAAGGATCAGTATTGATTGGAGAAATTGGACAGTTTTGGATAGGATGATCTGCAGGCGTGTGTACTTAATGACACAAACAGTCATTCACAATTAATATTAGTACTCTATGCCGCTTAATGCCAATCCAAAATGGTCTCTATTCGCAGGTGACTAAGGGCGGTGCGCTGACGCTGGTCTCCCTGTGGAAATCGCAGTTCGACGACTCTGAGGAGACTACCGACAACGAGTGGAAACAGGAGCAGCTGCAGGTAATTAAATAATAAATAAAAGTTCGTTTATTTGTCCCAAAACATAAATGAAAAATACTTACTTACTTAATGTGTAAAGTAAAGGTGCGTTGTGGCTGTTAACTTGGGTGGTTTTAAACCACTTCAACCTTCAAACGAGGCGTGAAGAGACACTTTGTGGGCCGGCCGAGTGAGGGTGACTGATGCTACGTCTCTTACGCTGCACCAGTTGTCCTCGCGCCTGGACTCCACTTCCACTTAACATCAGGAGGAGTGGGGTCATTTGCTGGTCTTAATATAAAAAACTATGTTGGTATCTTGTAGCTTACCTTGATGGTATTAGCTCTCTATTTTTAGAACTCTCTCAACATTTCTACTCTATATTTGAATCGCTTCTGTGGTTTAGTTTAGTTTAACCACTGGTTAGAAATCCCGGGTTGGATTCCCAGCGGGAGTACATCTTTGTGTACTCGAGTTGGTTGGTGGTAGGGCTTGTAAGTCCGCCTGGTTAGCTACCACCACCTTATCAAAAGCCTGGTTCCTTAACAATGGTAATAGCATTGTAGTGTTCAGACGGTTTGGTGTCCTCAGTGTTTTCCCAGTGAAAACATACTCGTACGTACTTCGAGTAATGACCATGAAAGTATAACCCTTCATAAGGCAGAATATGCATGAATATTTCATTGGTTTATCTTATCTCAACTGTATAAAGTTCAAAATATGGTGGCAATATACATCCCACTGCCTGTTAAAGGCTTCGATCAACGGTCTAAATATTTATTTGCCAAGAACATAGTATGTAAGAGATGCACAATCAGCTCTCTCAAAAGGTCCGCACAAAAAGAGTACCCAGCGAGATGTTAAGTTAGTCATTTCGTTTGGTAGCGCGCGAGCTAAGTGTCAACACGACGAAGTGCTCCTTCAACAGTTGCTATTCTGCCAAAACACATATTATACGTCAAATGTATGTGTCAAAGCTGCCACTATTCCGCCACGATTTAGTATGGGATTCTTCTTAGGTTGAACAATCCAGAAGTTCGTTTATGTTATGCTATCCTTGTAGTTAGGGACCAAACACTACTTCTTTAGTTGAACGATCCAGAAAGAAGTTCGTTTAAGTTATGCTATCCTGGTAGTTGTTCTAGTTTTTATATTATGTGATCGAAGGTTATAGAGTAATTATTAAATTAAATATATTTTTTCCACAGTCGCCAGAGCACAGATGCGCGCGCGGCACCAGCGCCGTGTCCAGCTGCTCGCACGCGCCGCGCACTCACCACACTCAGCCCACTCAGCACACTCAGCCCACCCAGCCGACACAACCTACTCAACTAACCCAGCCCATTCAGAACCACAACCCGAGCCAGTCCCAACAGCTGTCCATACAAACGGTGCCGGTGGTACAACCGGTTTTGGAGGAACCGGTGGTGACGATGGAAGTGCCCGTGCTTAAGCCTACTACGCCTACGCAGGTTGGTTAAGTTTTGTTTTGGTTCTAAGATAATAAAACGTTGAGGAAAATTACTGCCTCAGGTGGGAATCGAAACCACGACCTCCGCAATCCGAGCGGCTGCGTTGGTCACTCCGCCACCGAGGTATTGGTTAGAGCTGTCGAAATTTTTCAACGTTGTTCTTGACTTTACTTTTCTTGACTATTCTTTCACCGCGGTAAAACCGTGGTAGTATTACCACCACCTCTTCCCTTGGGTGTAGTAAAAGGCGACTAACGGAATAAAGACTGCACTTACATCCAACAGCATAGAGCGGCGATGAGCTCACCACCTGTCACGCTAAGCACATTGTGCAGTCGCTATTTGATGAAAAGGACTATGGTAGAGGACTGCTTTTGCTGTCCTCAATGCCTAGTCTTTGACTAACCCTTCGGGGATAATAGTCATGATTATTATGCATTGTATTTTATCTTGACTTTATGTTTTTATAGTAACAGTGTCTTATCAAACCTCTTAGAACTTACATTCTAAGAGATACGAATAAAAATTACAATATTACGACATTCCAAAGAGATACGAATGAAAATTACAATATTTTAAACATTCAGTTAAGTTAAGACGACCTCCGCGGTCAAATGGTTATGTCGATAAGTTTCCTAATAAAGAAATAAATGTTTCTTCCTTTTCTCCCCTCTTTAGGTGGTGAAGCCCCCCCTCGCCAAGCCATGCCTCAACATCCCCGGCATCGAGGCGTACCCCGCGCTGCAGCCCGCGCTGCCGCGCTGCTGGACGCTGCCCGCCATCGGTACGCACGCACGTACATACACACACGCACACAAACACAGGCTAATATACGCACGCACGCACGCTCATATACACCCACACGCCAACGTATACACTCACGAACACACGCACGCACACACACCCACACGCTCGCTCGGCAAACTTAGGCTGAGCCATTATAATAGTAATATTATGCTTTTGTATTTTTTTTTTATTCGTATTTTTGTAAGTAATCACTTTTCTTCTCTATTTCTATTTTCTTTTCTATAGGTGGTAAGTTTCTTGTTAAACCACCCGTCAGCATATTTAACTACAACGATGGAGACTGGGAAAAATATCGCTCACATCTCAATGAAGTCATTTCACTTGATTGTAGTACTTCCCAGACTCACCAGCAAATAGATGATAAGTTAGCCCTATTTAACAAATACTTAATTGAAGCTCGTGAGCTACATGTCCCAATGAAAACTAAATCATTCGATATAGTTACAAGACTTCCCTGGTACAGTCACGAGCACCAATATGTTTACACTTTGACTCTTATTCCATTGTATTAAGAGTTACAATTGTTTACATATTTTTGCTCGTGACTGTACATACGTAAAGAGATAAAAATCAGAAATAGATTACGTCGTGACCTGCATAGCGTAACTGAATTAAACACCAGAAAAAGACCACCAGAAAGTTCTATGATTCTGTTTGGAATAAAAAATTAGCTAAAGTTGATAATCCCAGTACCGACATCTAGCGTCTTGTTAAGTCCTTAAAGACGGAAACTGCGACCACACCCCCCTTAATGAAGGATGATGGTACTCTGACCCGAAACACCTTAGAACAGTGCGAAGCACTTGCTGACACCTTTAAATCAAACACTCTATTAACCTACGACTGGCATGTTCCTCAACTGGCTGCTTCGGTTCAAAATTCCATCAAAATCCTCAATAGCCACTGTGAGGATAGCTTAAGTCCGCCTCTTATACGCCCTCGTGAGGTGTGGTCTCTTATCCGGAGACTTAAGCGGCGGAAGGCACCCGGCGAGGATAATATTCATAACGCCTTACTTAAGAACCTTCCCCAAAAGGCTGTTGTCTATCTAACAAAAATCCTCAACGAATGTTTTCGTCTCTGTTACTTTCCAAACGTGTGGAAGACCGCCAAGGTAATTGCAATTAAAAAGCCTAATAAGAATGAAAGGACGCCTGCGAGCTATCGTCCTATTAGCCTTTTACCGGTCTTAGCCAAGTTGTTTGAGGCAGCTATCCTTACTCGACTGCTTAAAATATCTTCTAAAGTACTTCCTGATGAACAATTTGGCTTTAGGCGTGCCCATTCCACTAATCATCAACTGGTCAGAGTGGCTGAGCATATTTCCCATCACTTCAAGTTACGACAGTCCACAGGAATGTTTCTACTCGACATTGAAAAAGCTTTTGATACCGTCTGGCATGAGGGCCTTCTTCATAAATTAAGATCCTTAAACATACCCATCGAATTGGTAAAATTTATACAATCGTATCTCACCAATCGAGTCTTTAAGGTTTTTATCGGGAATACCTGCTCTCAGCCGAGAAATAGCCTAGCTGGTGTGCCACAGGCGTCCATACTGGGACCCTTTCTGTTTATTTTATACCTGCATGACATCCCTAAACAGCCACGTACACACCTTGCGTGTTTTGCCGATGACACAGCATCATTAACTTCATCCTCGGATGAAGACCTAATTACTAGCAGATTGCAGCTGTCATTGGATGGTCTCATGGATTATTTCCAAAAGTGGAAACTCAAATTAAATGAAACCAAAACAGAGGCAATGATGTTCTCTCGTAAGCGCAGCGTCCCTTCTAAAACCTTAAAAATAGGTATTCATTCCATTCCTTGGAAGGACTCTGTGAAGTACCTTGGAGTTACCTTTGATAGAAAGCAACGATGGACTCAACATGTAAACAATATTAAAAACAAAGGCGTTACTGCTATGATTGGACTTAATCCTGTCTTCAGTCGCCGTAGCCCTATAAGCCCCATCACTAAATTACGTATATACAAGACTCTTATTCGGCCTTGCCTTACTTATGCCTGCCCCGCATGGAGCACCACCTGTCCTACAAATTACCGAGCCTTGCAAGTTATACAGAATAAAGCCTTAAAGATAGCATTCAATACTCCCTTTCGAACAAATTTACTAATATTGCACGAAACAGTAAAACTCCTACCGCTATTTTACTACATTTTAAAATTGACACGGAAGTTTTTCAAAACCGTATGTACTCATAACAATACTCTTATTTCTAATATAAGACGTACTAACATACACGAATTGCCATATATCGACACCTACGGCACCTACCGCTTGCCCCATCACTACACGTGACGTCGTCTGCACTCTCGCGCAATGCCGGCTACCGCGCGCGAAACCAGTTTACACTGAGCCTACGCGCTGTTTTAAAGCGCAAGCGCAAGAGATTAACTTATTTTGGATGTTTGTCTTAGTTGCAAATACCTCCACTTATTTGATAAATTTTAAATTTGTACTTAACTTGTCTTGTTATGTGACTATTTATTCTTTAAAATGTGAACTTCGTACTAAGAAACTCACTAATAATAGCTTTTCATAATAATTTAACTTCATATCATGTAAAAGTGTATAATTTTGATTTTTGTGTAAACTTTAAGAGGTGATTTGACCTGAAGAAGTGTAATTATTAAGCATTACGCAAGTGTATACTATATTGTTATAGTTATAGTGTGCCCGACCCAATGTATCCAAATTGTAATAAAGAATTTTGAAAAACAAAAAAAAAATCACTTTTCTGTGCAGACGCCAGTACTTCAACCTATCACATAATGACAATTTTCTTCAATACATTTTGAACTTTATCTCTAGGGTATCAAGGATCAATATGAACAGTTTTGGATAGGTCGATCTGCAGGCATGTGTACTGTTACTCGTATTATGTTTATTTTATGTCACGCCATTTTAAAGACAAGATAAATTTCTATTTGATTATTGTTATTGTCCCCCAGGCGCCCACATCCGCTCGCTCCGCCCGCCTCTAGTACAGCAAGCCTCTTTCGACGGCGCGGGCGCAGGCCCAGGCCTCCGCTACAAAGTGGACGTGATGAGAGGAGTAGCGGCAAGAGCTTCTTCAACGACGCCCAAACCGCGCGCGAGTTCAATGCCGGTGAGTTTGCACACCCATCTTAAGGCACACCTTTTGAAAGGGTGCTGACTTTTGCGATTGTTTTAGTTTTTTTGTAGGTGGGAGTTTAGTCATCTCTAGGAACGCTGCTGTTGTATAGGATGCTTCCCTTTTAAGATTTTCTAAAATGTTTTGATAAAAAAATTAGAAAGACTTGAATAAGTAATACTAGGGTCGCAGCTTCCGCTAGAAAGTGGACGTCATGAGGGAAGTAGCGGCAAGAGCTCCAGCTACCACGCCCAAGCCGCGCGCCATCTCAATGCCGGTGAGTGCATACCCATCTAAAGGCACACCATTGATGTATGTACTTGACGTTTGCGATTTTGTTATTTTTTTTCTAAGGTGAGAGCGTGACTCTTTTCAGGCACACTGCTGTTTTTGTTTTTGCGCCGATGAGAGCGCGAGTATCTTTAGCGCTGCGGAATTGTCTATCTTTCTGTTTTGTTTAAAGGTCTGTTCGTAAAATCCATGTGTTATGTGAACTATGCCGCTTTTGAAATTTACCTAACTCAGTCGTCTTCTTATCATCAGAGGTGAATGAACAAGAAAGCTACTCACACGTGAAATAACCATAATTTAATAATTTTTACTAGTTTAATTAAATATTTATTATGAGACTTGTATTATAACAAAAATTTGTTAGGTTGTCTAAGGTTTTTCGCTATTTAATTAACACGTTTATACACTATAGTGTAGATATATCTACTACTGTGGTAGACGAAGACTGGACCTGGCTAACAGAAGAACACAAGGAGTGGCGTATAAAAGGAGAAGGTCTCTTCAGCTGTGGGTGCTACCGAGTAGAAAATCACTGTCTTTTCGCCACTAAGCACCATTCGCTTTAATTATTTTATGACCGTCTTCGGTGCAACGGTTTAGGCCACACGTCTAAGACCTAGAGGTCCGATTCCGGTTCCTGTCCGGTTCGATTCCCAGCGCGAGGTACATGTTTTTACTCTGTTTGGTTGGTGGTAGTAAAGTCCGCCTGGCTAGCTACCACCATCTTATCGAAATATGTCGCCATAACATAAATGTAGAATCGTTGTGTACCGGCAGTTAGAGATAAGATAGCCAGTTCCTCAGTGGTCGCAGATTCCGGGTGAAGCGCTTCTACCTTCGACCTTATCGTCACTTACCATCAGGTGAGGTAGAATAAAAAAAACCGGCCAAGTTCGAGTCGGACTTGCCCATGAGGGGTTGCGTAGCAGCAAGTAACATCATATAAAAGTTCTTGTAGTTCGTTGTAACTTTGATCGATGTTTTAATAAAATTGTCTTTTTTTTAAATAAATGAATTTATGACGTATTAAAAAAAATTACTTACTAGATCTCGTTCAAACCAACTTTCGGTGTAAGTTTGCATGGTAGGTAATGTACATTATATATTTTTTTTAGTTTTATCATTCTTTTATTTTAGAAGTTACAGGGGGAGGGGGGCACATTTTACCACTTTGGAAGTGTCTCTCGCGCAAACTATTCAGTTTAGAAAAAAATGAAATTAGAAACCTCAATATCATTTTGAAGACCTATCCATAGATACTGGGTTGGGTTTGATGAAAAAAAATTGAGTTTTTGTTCTAAGTATGGGGAAACCCCCAAAATTTATTGTTTATTTTTCTATTTTTGTGTGAAAATCTTAAAGCAGTTCACAAAATACATGTACTTACCAAGTTTCAACAGTATAGTTCTTATAGTTTCGGAAAAAAGTGACTGTGACATACGGACGGACAGACAGACATATGACGAATCCATAAGAGTCTGTTTTTGCCATTTGGCTACGGAAACCTAAAAAGAGATAGATAAATACTCTATCTGCCGTACTGAGAGACGTTAATTAAGTTTTAATTACAATTAAATGTCTTTCCCTCTTTGTTTAACACTATTCGAGATAAGAAAGTGACAGCAAGAGATTTAATTGTCATTAAAACATAATAGACGACTCTGAGTACGGCAGTATAACTGTCTTATTGCCACTAAGCACTGCCCTTATTTTTTATTTCCTTAGCACTCCGTGCGAGGCTTCCGGCATTTAAACTGTTATGTTGTAATTGGTGCTCATGTCCGTAAAAAGGGAATTAAACAAATAGGTTGTAATAAAATGGGCCCGCCTCCCCCCAGAACCTGTCGTCGTGCAGCTACAGCGCCGCGCCGCCGCGCCCGCCGCAGCCGGCCGACGCGGGGGGCGCGGGGGGCGCGGGGGGCGCGGGGGGCGCGGCGGGTGCGGGGGACGCGGCCGAGGGGCCCACGGTGTCGTCACGGCTGGAGATACGCGTGCGCCCGCCCGACGCCAGCGACCACAGGCATCAGGGTAAGTACCTATGTACTTAGTTAGTGATGCTAACGCGAAAGAGCGTGAGAGAAAGACTCATACACAAAATAATGAAATAATAAACATACAGTAAAAAAGACAATTGTCTTGCTGATTTAGTTACCTATTTATTTGTTGACAACGCTTTGGCGGCGGAGAGGGAGACATTTATTGACACGCAAGGTAATGAATAAAATCCTATCCTATCCTACTAATATTATAAACGCGAAAGTTTGTAAGTATGGATGGATATTTGTTACTCTTTCACTTAAAAACTACTGAATGGATTTGGATGAAATTCGGCATTCAGATAGTTTATAACCTGGATTAACACATAGGATAATTTTATCCCGATATTCACACGGGAACGTATGGATGGATGTTTCTTACTCCTTCATGTAAAAACTACTAAATGGATTTGGATGAATTTCGGCATACAGATAGTTTAAAACCTGGATTAACACGTAGGATACTTTTTATCCCGTTATTCCCCGGCAACGAGAACCACGCGGGTGAAACCGCGAGCGGCCGCTTGTAACACTTATAGCTGTGTGTGTGGCGACTCATTAAAAGGGAGAGAGAGAGAGAGATATATATATATTTACTGACACACAAAAAATAAACACAAGACAAAAAATAGAGCTGTGTGTACAAATAGAAATAAAATTATTTTTCAAATAAGTACTAATATGAGGCAGAGATACTAGTGGTCAACATCAAAAGTTAACAATAAAAAGTACTTCGACGACAATTATTACATAAAATATAACAGTTAAAAGCAAAAAATAAAAAAGTAAAATTAATGGTTAGCCTAGTACTTACAGAATCTCCATTAACTATTATAACTTATTGAATAGTTTAGAATAGTTATTGGAATAGTGCGTAGCGGCCTCTCTTTTTGTAAATTTTGCTTAAAATTTTAATTAAACCCAGAGAAAACTTTTCATAAAGTGCGCGAAGGCACTTCTTTGAGCTCATCGATTGAAAATTGAAAAAAATTATAATATTTTCTCTTATATAAGGCGACTGCTAGAAACCGCAAGAAACTTCAAGGGCTGGTCAAGTGTTTTAAACATGACAAAAAAGAAATTCGTGCTTTTTCATTTTGAATTAAATAATTCACTTTGTCAATTTTAAGTTTTGTTTTAAAGCAATAACATAAGAAAAATAAAATGACAAACAATTAAAAATAACGACTATTTACAACGCGCGGGCAGCAGCGCGGCCGGTCATTGACCCAACCGTCTGTTGACCCGTCCACGTCAGCCGGGCGATAAATACCTACGTTAGTCTGCAATAAAACCATTTATTTCCTATTACGAAATTGCATATTTTTCTTGTTATACCTTTAACATAAATTAGATACTCAAAGACTATACAATTAAAATTCGCAAAATGAATTATTTTTAAAAAATTTAAAAAATATGAATTTCTTTTTTGTCATGTTTAAAACACATGTCCTATTACGAAATGTGCATATTTTTCTTGTTATATCTTTAACATAAATTGGATACTCAAATACTATACAATTAAAATTCGCAAAATGAATTATTTTTAAAAAATTTAAAAAGCATGAATTTCTTTTTTGTCATGTTTAAAACACATGTCCTATTACGAAATGTGCATATTTTTCTTGTTATATCTTTAACATTAATTAGATACTCAAAGACTATACAATTAAAATTCGCAAAATGAATTATTTTTAAAAAATTTAAAACGCATGAATTTCTTTTTTGTCATGTTTAAAACACATGTCCTTTTACGAAATGTGCATATTTTTCTTGTTATATCTTTAACATAAATTAGATACTCAAAGACTATACAATTAAAATTCGCAAAAGGAATTATTTTTAAAAAATTTAAAAAGCATGAATTTCTTTTTTGTCATGTTTAAAACACATGTCCTATTACGAAATGTGCATATTTTTCTTGTTATATCTTTAACATAAATTAGATACTCAAAGACTATACAATTAAAATTCGCAAAATGAATTATTTTTAAAAAATTTAAAAAGCATGAATTTCTTTTTTGTAATGTTTAAAACACATGACCTGACCAGCCCTTGAAGTTTCTTGCGGTTTCTAGCAGTCGCCTTATATAGTCGAATAGTGCGTAGCGGCCTCGGAATTTTTGGATATCATTGATTTTATATAGGAAAAAAATCTTATTCTAAACCAAAAAACTTCGCAATCGCTATAAGTTAACTGTGAATTTCTCCTATCTACGATAATATTATTGAGTAAAATTTATACCAGAGTAATTGCTACTTCATGAGGAATAAAGATTTTGTAATGCATTTGTTATCCTATTTCGATAAAAACGATAAATACAACTGCAAAATTACTACAAAATGCGAAAATGGGCATTTTACACAAAAATCACATTCAAGACGTAATAGGCCTCTTAAGAACCAACGCACCCTAACGATATGTGCGGCAGGCAATGTGTGATAACCGGCTAAAGTGCGGTGCCCGCTTGCAGTGAAGATCAGCTCGGTGGTGAGCGGCGAGCCGCCCGCGCCGCGCGCCGACGACGCCTCCGTGTACTACGACGCCACGGAACACCACAGGGACAAGCGGTAACGTATATACATACATTATCTCTACTATCATTATAAAGAGGAAACATTTGATTGTTTGTTTGTATCGAATAGGCTCCGAAACTACTAAACCGATTCAAAAAATTATTTCTCCGTTGGGAAGCTACACTATCTCCGGGTGACATAGGCTATATTATATTTTCAAAAAAAATTGGGATACTTACTAAAAATCAAATAAATACCTTAAGTCGCGTGCGCTAAGAAAACTATTGATGATAGAATAAAATAATGTACTACGGCTTTGCAGAACACACCATTATCTACAAAAAGTGTCGCGATAGCATTATGTCTAACTGTTTTAGTTACGTCACAATACCACATATACTAAAATTTACAGACGCCAGCACTTCAACCTACCACAAAATTTAAAATTTCTTCAATGCATTTTGAACTTTGTCACTTAGGATATAAGGATCAATATCTATTAGAGAAATTTGTCAGTTTTGGTTAGGTTGGTCTGCAGGCGTGTGTACGGAGCTGTGTAGCGGCGGCTCCTTAATATAATACTACAAGTCAAGTCAAGTTAAATTAATTTATTGGAAATTGATTCATCACAAACACTTTTGCATGTTAAACATTTTTACTACCACACCCCATCTCTTCCCTTGGGTGTCGTAAAAGGTGACTAACGAAACTAAGACTGCACATACGTGCGGGTTCAAAATTATAACTTGTCTACCAGGATCACAGAAATATATCAAGATAGAAGAAAAGAGTGTATGTACCTCACGTGGCGAAAAGACGCCTCGACGGCTCCATTGCTCGCCGCGAGCTTCAGTCTGCTCCCGACTAGTCCCGACCGCGGTCTGCGTGCGACGTAAGATTTTAAAAGCAAAATGACTCGTTATTCAATAATTAACTGATCAAACACTACCAATAAAGTTGGAGCTGTTAATCAAGGTATTTCCTTTCATCGGGAATTACTATTTGTCCTAAAATATCTGTTATTAATTAAAAAACGATTTATTTTATTATTTTTATTAAAACAGTAGCGGGCGATTGTGTCCAACGCTAGTTTTCCATTGCGGCTTTAATTTGACGAGCCAGACTTGACGTCCGTTCAAAACCAGCGATGTAAAAATATGATATTCAAACTGTCTAGTCACGTTCAAGGTTGATTTGTCATTTTTTCTGTCAAAAGTAAGATTAGTGCTGTACGCACACTGCGATTTTCTCACTCGATTAAAATCGATTTTGAAAGCAGAGGTAATGATAATTACGTTTTTATATTATTATGTAGCTATATTCTAATGTACGTAGTGCAAAGCAAATGTTATTAACAACCAGGTTATGGTTTTATTTTATTACCTCTGTCGGTTCTTATCGATATTTTAAATCGATAAAAATGCACCTGCAATAACTTGCGTAATATAATTGAGTGACAATTATGTACGAGTAAATTGTTTGTCATCACGCGAATAAAGGTATATACTTACTTCTTTTTACAACGAAGACGAACGTTTGATGCACAGAAATATATCGAGATATTTCTGTGAATGTTTTGGACTTCGCTGCACAGCGCGCACGCAACCTCCCGCTTCTAATGTTGTTATCCGACCGTTTTTGTTTTGTTAGCGGCGGCGGGGCCAGCGGCAGTGTTGCCAACCCTTTTTTTTTCTTTATACTGGAGGAAATTCTTTACGAATACCCGGGGCATGGGGACACCCCGAGTTATGTGGGACTCTCCCCTCAACTCCTGCCTCCCCGTCCAGGCCCTGCGGCCTCGACGGGGACTCGGGAGGAGGGGAGTGTTGCCAACCCTAACCTAACCCTGATAAAAAACGGTAGAATATTAAATGAAAAATTGGTAGATCTACCACCTTACAATTAGATCAAATAATGATGAATTGTCGACGTGTTAATGGCTTCAAATAAAACATAGGTACTTATCATCACTACATCGATTATTATAATAATATAATATTCAAACATTTTTTTTTGCTTATTCTCCGAATATTTCTCATTTGAAGTCATTATAGGTTGGTAACCAACGAAAATCCCGCGAAACTCGTCCAAAGGCGCGAACGAAGCAGACGCTAAAGAAAAGTGTCGAAATCGGTCAAAAACAGTCAAACAAAACTTAACTGACTGTCCTGCCAGTGTCATCATTAGGTGTCCCCTATCATTTTATTTTTTTAAATCGGCCTGTAAGCATTCGGGCTAAGGGTTTAAATATATTAAAAAAAAATAGATTTAAGGCTTAAGGTGGTAAACAGGTAGACTGATGGCAAAATAGGTAGATCTCCCTAAAAGTTGGTAGAGTTGACAACGCTGCCAGCGGAGCCGCGCGCGGTGCGGTGGGGATGGCAATGCATATAATCGGTGCGTGTTCTAATTGATCTTTGAATCGATGCTTTAGTTTTGTTTTCGCGCGGTTTATGCTTTCCATCACTAAATGACACTCATAACGTCAAAGTACCTACGCAAAATGTTACACGCTCGGTCTCCCTACAAATTGCTGAACTCTTTTCTATCTTGAAATATTTCTGTGACCAGGATCGCAGGAGTAGCTTAGAGGTAACCTTCGTAGTCAATGAGAGTCCCACTATATAGTCAACGGAGAGTATGGCAGTGCACTGCTACTGCGGTCCTCATTGCCTAGTCACTGACTAACCCTTCGCTTATAATGGTCGTGAGTGTATGTTTGTATGTATATATGTTATTTCCATGCGGGTGCAGTTCGTCGACCCGCAGCGGCGACAAGAGTCAAAGCCCGGCGGAGCGCACGCGGCTCGACACCATTCCTGACAAGTGAGTGATAGTTATACAATAACACTGCTTTAATTTATTTTGTAACAAGAAAGTAAATTGTTATGTATAATTATGTTAGATATCAAAACGGACTTTTGGTTTAAAACGTTTTCTTCAATTTTATTTTTTTCTAAATAAAGTTTATTATTAATGTGCGTTTAACACATTAAAAAATAGTCCTGTTAGCCCATTCTGTTAATCTAAATGACTGTGCCGGAGTGGGTTCACGTCAGTAGTGTAACGGAGCTACGGGGATTGAACCACGATGTCTCGCGTTCTACCCGACCATCTATCCGCTCGACCCGACGACGCTTCAATTGAGCCATCATTTGAGCGTTATTAACGCCAATAATCAAATAAGTATTACTAATTGTTTTTAAAGAAAACTACTACCCCCTCTTTTCCCTTGAGTGTCGTAAAAGGCGACTAACGAACTAAAGACTGCACATACATCCAACAGCATAGAGCGGCTATTGGCGCACTACCTGTCACTCTGAGCACATGTGCAGTCGCTATTTGGTGAAAAAAGGACTATGGCAGAGGTCTGCTTTTGCGGTCCTCGTTGCCTAGTCTCTGACTAACCATTCGAGAATATAATAGTCGTGATAATATATAGTTTGTCGATAAAATAAGCATAGTTTCTTTTATTTAAATCTATACACAAGATGAATCACGCTGTATTTATTATCATATTATACCATAATTTCAATTGCATCTTTATTTATTCTATTACAGAACTAGTACTTCAGTCAAAAGAGAATCCAATAGTGGCTCTGGCGACGGCTCCCAAAGCTTAAAAGACGTAAGTACTTTTAATATTCACTAACGTAACATCATTATTTTCGAATTTGCGATATCCAAACGGTAACTAAGTACTTATTACGTACCTTTTTATTTGTCACCAGTACACTTAGTTTGCAAATTAAGTTTGATGACAATGTAAAGATGAGATAAACTTTGCATAATTTTGGTTTCTACCCTTTCCTGTACAATCCATAATTGCTTAGTGTAGTTGTAGTAATCAAAGGATGTGTCCTTTGCTTCGTTAACCCTCTTCTAACAGTAACTATCCTATTCACTATCGCTTTGGAAGTCTTTCTTTCATTCCCAAGAATTAGACAAGCTATATTGAACAACAGTGTGTCGTACAGCGCTGGTGGTCAGGTGGACCGTCGCGCATCCCCGTGGCCATGGGCGACGCGCGGCTCGCCAAGTGCCTGTCGTGGAGCGGGGAGGGGCCCCCCGCCGCGCCCGCCACGCCGCCGCCCGACCCGCAGGACCTCACGCCAGGTAACGCTACCAGCTACCAGTGGCTTATGATAGCCTGCTACTTTACCTAGCTATTGCAGGTATGAAGAAGCTTATATCGAGAAAAGCGAGCCTTAGGGCCTCACTAGACATTAGGTATGTAATTCTTCTAAAATATAACCTACTTATAAATGTCATAGTATAGCAAGTTTGAGGCAATTGTGTCCTGGTATAGTAGTGTGTAGGATCTATGGGAAGAATAAAGAAGACTGACTCACTGGAGAAGAATCAATGACCCACAGGACCTCACGCCAGGTAAAGCTCTTAGTGGGTTATGCTAGCCTGGTACTTACTAGTTGCTATTTTATCAACCGCATAGAGCGGCGATGGGCTCACCCCACCTATCATGCTGATGCTGAGCACATGTGCAGTTGTAATTTGGTGAAACGTGGACTATGGCAGTGGACTCTGCTTCTGCGGTCCTCATTGCCTAGTCTCTGACTAACATTGGGGATAATAGTCGTGAATGTGGTCGTGAATCTATATAGGTATGTATACTATTTCAAATACGAAAATTTAAGCTTTCTACCAAGAAGAGCTTTGAACTTTTAGGACCTCACACTATTATAGGTATAGCTCATTGTGGCTTATACTAGCCTGGTACTTTCAAGTAATTTTCAGTGTATCGTGTGTGTACAATCAACGACGTAGAATAAACAAGAAGAACTTATTTAGACTTACCGATCCTCGCCAAAGGTAAAGTTCCTCACGACTTGTGCTGGCCTGGTACTGTCCAAAGCAATCTTGAATATAGTAAGAGCCACTCGTGGAGCAGGGAGGGGACTTATGTTAGCCTTTTACTTTATGTAGCAATCTCGAATAGTCCTGATTGTGTAGGATCACCGGTAAAGAATACCGGAAAACAACCGGTTGTTGTCCTTAAATGGTAGTCGGTAAAACCCACCAATCCGCATTGGGCCTGCCTGTTAGTTGATGTCCTAATGCGCTGCAGTGGGACGGTAATACTCATAATGAATATGTCTCTCTTTGTTCCAGGTCTAAGACGGCGGCGGCAGAACGCCAACGAGAAGTACGCAGTGGACCCCGCGCGGGAACTGAACCTGCGCTTCGCGCGGCTGCGCCACCGCCGCGCGCACCACCACTCGCGCTCGCCGCCCACCAGGTCAGTAGGCACCTTTAGGGTAAGATGTAAAGGTCGTATTAAGCCAACAGCGATTGACAATAACATAATGTTGGATTCCTATTTAAATCAAATCAATAATCCCGATTAATAATCCCGCACCAAGCCATTCGTTTTTTCTTCAAATCAATTAAAATATTACTTGACTCCACGCATAAGTTGCTAGATCTAATGCCTAAATATCAGACAGTCATAGCCTAAAATCCCGTCCTTTACGTGCCTCTGTGCTTCGGAAGGCACGTTAAGCCCGTTGTCCCGGTTGTTGTCGTAAGATGGCAGTCGTTAAAACCCACCAACCCGCATTGGACTAGCGTGGTGGGTTATGGCCCAATATCCCCACGTGCTATTGTCCACGTGGGAGGCCTGTGCCCAGCAGTGGGACGTTTATAGGCTGATGATGATGATGATTATAGCCTAAATTGTTGTCTAATCACATTGCTTACTTACTTACTAACTCCGCTGGCTCAGCAACCCAAAGTAGATGTTGGCCTCCGACACGAGATGACGCCACTGCGCCCTGTCTTATGCAGCCTCTTGCACGTTGTTAGGCCCTAGCAGCTCGAATACGTCCCTGGCTCTAATCGCATTGGCAATGTTTTATTGTTTAGTTTATGTCACCACCAATAGCTGTCACTATGCCATTTTGTGAATCACGCTATGGTTTCGTTTCGCTTATTAGCATACAAACAAAGCGAACGTATGTGGTTATATCAACGTTCTGGAGTCATAGTTTTATTTCTTTTGGTTTTTGGGAATTTGTATAGACTAATGAAGGTCCTTCGAACCGGGACGTTCGGCCCCGTTAACCCCTTGAGCACCGTAAAACCAGACACAATTAAAAATCAATTGTTTCGCGACCGCCGGCGGTCTTATGATCCTTGACCTATTACGCAACTATCCAAGTTAATATATGGAAAACCAACATTTGTAAAAAAATAATAGGAGCTCCACCGAGCTTCGGAAGGCTCGTAAAGCCATTAGTCCCGGTTGTTGTCGTAAGATGGCAGTCGTTTAAAATCCACCGACCCGCATTGGGCCAGCGTTATGATCTCCCCATGTGCTGTGGTCCATGAGGGCAGCACTGTGCCCAACGGTGGGACTATTAGGGCCCTATTTCATTAGGACACCATGGTGGCGCAACCAACACAATGTATAGGGCTGTATGGAGGGTATCTCACCTGGCGACCGCTCGGTTGTGCTAGAGCTGGATACATTTTGATGGTGGCGGCGACTGGTTGCGCCCTCATGGTGTCCTAATGAAATAGGAGACCCTTATAGGCTAGATATTTTTTTTTTTACATACATACTTACATTATAATCACGACTATTACCCCGTAGGGTTAGTCAGAGACTAGGCTATGAGGACAGGTAAAGCTGTCCTCTACCATATTCCAATTTTCACCAAATAGCGAGTGCACATGTGCTCAGCGTAACAGGTGGTGAGCCCATCGCCGCTCTATGCTGTTGGATGTATGCGCAGAGTTTAGTCCGTTAGTCGCCTTTTACCGTGGGGGTGGGGTGGTAGTATTTGTTTACCGCTACGCGACAAGGTTACTCGGTTATTAGGTGCGAGTGGCACTAATATAGTGTATATAATGGAATGGCATGTAATGTCGTTTCGCAGTTCTGCGCGCGCGTCGCTGTCGTCGTCGGAGTCGGGCTCGCCGCCGCCGCCGCCCGCGCCGCTGCCGCCCGCGCACAACGCCGCGCGCGCCAGGCGCTTCCGCCCGCTATCCATCGCGCCCTAGGTGGGTCACGGCCCCAAACCTCCACTTATTCCCCTTTTACCAGAACAAAGTTACCATCGAAGTACCAGGATAACATGAAGCGAGAGGAGATACATATTAAAAGAAGTTTCCTACGCACAACACCGCGGCCGCAGCTTCCGCCCGCACTCCATCGCGCCCTAGGTGTGTAATAAGCCCGTTGGTGGGTCAAAACCTCTTCATATTCCCCATAAGTTATAAATAGGAAGGTGAACTCTTCATATTCCCCATAAGTTATAAATAGGAAGGTGAACCCTTCATATTCCCCATAAGTTATAAATAGGAAGGTGAACCAGTTTGAAAAGTTACCATCGAAGCACCAGGGTAGCATGAAGCGAGAGGAGTAAACAAATCAGGTTATCCACAGCACAGTGGTTTAAAGTACTTTGTGTAAGTAGTCTAACCCGGATTGTCAGAAGAAACGTTATTTAACCCCGGTTGACGAAAAAACTATGTTTCTATCGCAAAATATAAAATGAAAAATTATATCTTATATACTTAATAATGTTTTTATCTTTTTCAGGAGCTAACGATCCACTACGACGTGGCAACGAAGGGGCCCTTCTGACATACAGCCAAGTATAACTGTTATATATTATATAACGCCTTATATCTTAATGCCGAATGGTCTATATAAAATATGATTAAAATTTCATACAGAGTATATAATCAAAAGTAAATATTTATTTGTTCGAGGTATACTATGTAACTTTGATTATATACACTATATAAACGAGAGAATAACAAATTAAACATATCTAAACGTGTGTTAACTCAAGCTAATTGTGATTCAAGTTATGTGTGTGTAATCTAAGAGACTTCGTGCAATTTTGGATATTTTTGTGAAAACTGCAATTAATGTTTATAGATACTTGAAAACATTCATAATTGAATGTAAGGCCATTGTACATTATAACTTAAAGGTAAAAATAATGCACTCTATCTCTTAGACTATATCACACATTCAGGCAAAGACTTACATGTAAACATTTGATGATGTAAATACAAACGTAATATGTAACGAATAATCTATACGTATATATTACTATATATATTTAAAACTATCGAAATAAAATAAAAAATAGAAAGTTAGCAAGCTTGATTGATGTTCATAAAATTAAGATGTTTACAAAATAAAAATCATATTTTATATAGATTATTGTGATATTACAATTTAAAAAAATTGCTGAACCAGAAAAGATGAAACTTGTGCTAAAATGTGCGCGCACTGCTTTAAAAGTTTAGTACAATGTTTTTGAAAATTACTCTTACTGTTATATATATAAATATATATTTCTAGTTCAATGAATATTTTGAGGAATCAAAGAAATGTGATCGTGACCTGAATGGAGTAAATAAGCTATTTTAAACCTTATTGTGTTGTGGATAAGGGCGCTGATGGCGTGACGCGATGTTGTTGTCTTCTAATTATGTCCTTTGATATTACTGAAAGTGACTTTTGAATATTTTAAACTATTTTTTGTATGTTACTTTTTTGCGGATTGGTGATTACAAATCTGGGCATCGAAAAAGCCGACTTGGGCGTTGAACCCAGTACCTCCGCATATCGAGCCGAGAGCTTTATCGCTCGGCCACCAAGGCAGATCTTCATATAAAAAAATACAAAACTATTAAACATACAACCGAATTGAGAACCTCCTCCTTTTTTTGAAGTCTGTTAAAAATATAATCATACATACTGACATACATTCACGAGCACAATCCCCGAAGGGTTAGCCAGAGACAAGGCAGTGAGCACCACAAAAGCAGTTCACTGCCACAGCCCATGTTTCATCTAATGATAACTGCACATGTGCTCAGCGTGACAGGTGGTGAGCCCATCGCCGCTCTATGCTGTTGGATGTAATGTGCAGTCTTCAGTCCGTTAAATATAATAATTTTTTGCCTTATTTTATCTTTAAGTTTTGATCAATTTTCTTACACGTTGTATATAAAAAGTCACTTTCCAGTAACGCCGAAAACATTGTGAATGCTATATAAAGATAGCAGATACACACAATATTTATATAACAAAATAATTTATAGATCTCTCTTAGATAGGGCATGACTTACTATATTTAAAAAAATGGCTTTTAGTACCAAACGAATTGGTTATACGAGCAAAAAATGTATAATTATAATAATTGACTGCTTTCTTATGTCCCGCTGGAGGAAAAATACAAAGAGCGTAGGTACTGAATGGTCGAACCGATATTTGCGTTCAAATGAAATAAGTTTTAATGCAAACGTATTATAAGTCCATTTTTAAATTGATAAAAAATGTTGACACTGTTATTAAGAAACATATTTTAATTATACTGCAGTCAGGTTTGTTTTTCATAATAATTATGGTACTACAGTATTACTTAATAATTTGACTGTAAATTGCTAAAATATAAAGAAACAAACGCATCCAGTGAGACAGAAATATGTTTAAAAGTAACTGCATTCAGATTTCATCTAAAATCATGTGAGATTCTTATAATCTAATTTAAGGCTTTATGGCTTAGATCCCGATGCCGTCTCCTAGAGGAGAATACTAAAATATATCACGTGACCTGTCAAATGACGTCACAACGTAGTAGCCTCGGTATAGACGCCAGCACTTTAACCTACCTCAAAATGACGAATTTCTTTAATAAATTTTGAACTTAGTCACTAGGGGTATAAGAATCAAAATCGATTGACCTAGTGTGTGCCTCAACAGTGGGACGTTTGAAAGCAGTTTGTGATAATTTATTTATACACTTACTCCACCCGTTTGGTGCACACACACTTACTTGTATATAAAGACTCAAAGCTCACTATTAGTTATTTTCTTTTTCAATTTTAGTTAAGTACATTGGACTTTTTGTATCTCAATTGTGGTATATGTTATTTATTTGATTGTTTACTTTACTTAATGCGGTGCTTTAGTTTTGTTTAAAATAAGTATACAAAATTTTATTTAAAAAAGTGTTGTCGACAATTTATCTATGTGTAAGCTATCGATAGTTTTCACAAATGATAATGTTCTTAGAAAATCTGTAACATTATCTATTAGGCATATCAATATCTGCCGTTTATGTGGTATAACATAGCAATACTATCGATATAATATGGCAATAATGCTATAGACATAGTATTACTGTCGATAAAATCTAATGTCGATAGCATTGCTGTTTCGATATTAATTGTCGACACACTACTATGGAGAAATATCATTAAAAATGTTTAATTTATAAAATTTTATTATTAGTTAGATACGAAGTGTCATCAAATTATTTATGAAACGGTATGTTTATCCTTTTGTCAGGCAGTTGCCAATTAAATCGCACATCAAATTGAAACGTATGCACTCTTAAATAAGGTTGAAAACTAATGAGAAAGTGCTGCTTCGTCTGACTAAGGGATAACCAATATTTTTTGGCAGAAAATTGAAAGTGTTTTTGAATGATCAAGAAAACACTTTCAATTTACGTAGATTGATTTAATTTATCGAAAAGAGCTTTGAAGTGTGTTTCTTGGAACATGGGAACCATCTTTTTGTGTTATCGTCGCTCTTTTTAATTAATTAATTGAGAGTGGATGAGTGGTTTATCTTTTTGCGAATAATTTTCTACCAAGCGTAAAAAACTATCATTGTTTTCTACCAAAATACTCGAAAATAGTAGGACAATCAGGTTTGGTTGTTTTTGAAGTAATTTGCGAAAACTAGCTAACTACTAACTACAACTATACCAATTTTTGGTTAAATATGAGATGCTAAATGAATGTAAGAACTTGTTCCTACCATATTTAAAGCAATAAAGAGTTATTCTATTATATTCTATTCTAGGCCGCAAATTACTAAACAGGACTTTTTAGTTTACGAGAAGCTACCTGACTTATGTATAACACACTGCATAAAAATATATAACACACTGCTAATAATTATTATGGTATGACTGGTAATATGCAATTTATTCAAATGTGATGCTTTTATTTTTAAAACCTCAGCTTAGGATAGCTAAAGACGTGGCGTAAAATAATTTCGGCCAAATGTAAGAAAAAATTTTTAATTTAAGACATTTTTTTTAAAAGATATTTATAATTTTACGTCCGATTTCTTTTAAGCAAAGGCTTTGTGTGACGGAGTCTTAGTTTGAAACGTAAGTTTAGAGTTGGAATAAAATATTTTGGTATTATTAGCAAAAAAAATGGAGGAATGGGCATTTTCGCTGCAAACCGGGATCTGCGTCTAATATTTATAATGTACAGTGAACAGCATATCTGGCAAGACACTGTCGGCACACTGTGTTGTGATAAGGTATATATTATATTGTAGATTTTGCGCTGAAATGATAGCCTTATAATTATGTCAATAGGTTGAGGTCCTATGCGGTGTCACTTGTGATATGCTGGCGACTGTACAGCAAATTGGGGCTATTAAATAGTAATAATAATTATAATAATTATGATTAAAAAAACGTTGAGCATTTTTTTTATCTTTTCATATTGATGTTGCACACATAGTATCGAGTATAGATTTCTTGTGGCTCTTGAAATGTTGTCGCGTTTTGTACTAAACTGGGAAACATGCGCAGTGTTTTGGACTAAAAAAAGATAAGAAATTGTAAAATGACGCGATAAAGTGTGTTATATTCCCAATTATAAATAGTTATTATTACAAATTAACATAAAAACTTTTGAAACAATCACGTGAGAAAGATTTAAAAATGTTTTAGTTCCAAAAACACCCGCTAGACGATAACACTTATCTTTTTATTACAAAAGCGAACATAAATTGATGATGGTTGATGCTGTTTCAATTTTGTGACGCGGTAACATTTCGAGAAGTTAATAACTTACTTATACAAATGTAAAAAAACCTATTATTTTATATAAATAATTATTATATAATTATATAAATACGTTACGTAGATGCCATTAAATTCTAGTCTCGCGCTGGCTGCTTAGTGATTAGTTAAAAATTGTATGTAATAATTAATTAATAATAATATAATATAATATTGTTTAATTAATAATCTAGTGTCTAAGCATTATTGATATTAATGGTAACGAACAGTTGGGCAATACGGTGGTGTTGCAAGCATGAAAAAAAATTGTTGATAAATAAATATGTATGAGCAAGCTTAAACGCAAAAAAATTGCTTAAAAACTCATTTCGTGGACGGTACTCGAGGAGTCTTTGGTTTACTCTCTGTCTCTCTCTCTCTCTCTATCTTGTCGATGGCCGTGCACGAGATACTCGGTTCTAGTCTATGATCGATTTCCGTCTGATAATAAAAAAAATAAGGCAAAGGCAGTTATTTTTTGTCGTTGGGGAAAGATGTGTAAAGTTGTTATGGTGTATAGGCCCTTTTCTAATGGATGTGGCAAACGAATGTTGATTTTGAAATGAGCAACAATAGTAATTGTTTTGGACTAAAAGTGGGTTAGACGTAAGCACCTTACCCAAAAACTTTTACCAGTTTTTTGCCCTCAATTTAAGTTACAGCCTCGCGTGCAAACTTGTTGGCTGACTTAGCTAAATGCTGGCCCACTGCTGGGCACAGGCCTCCATCATTGGAACCAAGTCACCCCGCTGTATTGGTGGGCGTTGGTTTAATCAGCACGCGTGCCAAACGCGGGCTGGCGATCACAACCGCGGGCGCAACATCAAAAACCTTCTAAAAACTTGACAGGGCTCTTTGCGCAGCAGTATTTCTTTTCTGATGTTTGTGACAAATATCCTGTGTTGTTTCAAGACGGACTAAATTTAAACGTGATTGAATACAGATGCTGTTTCGTTTTTGTTTATAAATGTTAGTTTTAAACCAGGTAAATCTGCGTTTTAGAATAACAACGTTATAGTTTTATCATCAGCCTATAAACGTCCCACTGCTGGGCACAGAGGCCTTTCCAATTGGACAATAGCATATGTGGGTAGATTGGGCATAACCCACAACGATAGGCCAATGCGGGCTGGCTTTCCAAAAGTGTGTAATTGTAAAATGTTTGACAATCAACATTCGTCGGCGCCATGGCGACCAACCGAGACGTGCAATGGGCTGGATGTAACATTTAATTTCTCAAAAAATGCACGCTTATTACAATTTATTTTGCCATATTTTTTATATTTACCGAAATATGCACAATGAAATTTAAAATAAAAGGTATTTGTCCTTGGATCATGGTTTTATTTATTATAATTGTTATAACAATTTCACAATTTCCTTTCTATAACATTTTTAAATAAATAAACAAACATGTGTGAAGCAAGTTCCTTCATATCAGCTGATATGATGGTAAGGACGATAAGGCCGAAAATGGAAGCGCACGAACCCGGATTTCTCAACCACTGAGGAACTGGCTATCTTATCTCTAATATGTCAGAATACAACAATGCTAAGGCGCCAGACTTTAGATAAGATGGTGGTAGCTAGCCAGGCTGCCACTGTGTGCGTCAGCACAGCTGTGCCACAGTGGAAAACAGACTTTTTGACTATTTATTTATTTATTTAATTAATTGGCACAACTACAGAATACAATTCAAAACATTCATCAGGTAATACAAACTAATTCTCACATTAGAACTGAATTCCGGTGATTGTTGCGCACAGCCTTTACATAGAATAAGTAGTTTAACAAATGAGAATAACAAATACTTAAACTTTTAACAAACAAAGTCTAAAAAGAGCGTTAAATAACAATTTCAAAAAATATATATATAAAAAAAAACAATTGAAAGAAATAAGGACAAATTCTTACAACATGATAAAACAGTAAATATGCTTGGAATAAATCATTAATTTATATTATCGATTGTAGCACGATGTTGACTTACAATTTTAATGTATGTGTACAGATTCTGAGAAAATATATCTAAGTTGCTTATATTATTGTTATAAGACCTACACATTCGATATAATGGATCATTGAAAGTAACATTATTATTGCAATAAGGTACAGAGAATAATTTAAATTTCCTCTTACTTCCACAAGTTTTGATTGATAAGTGGCTCAACAAATCTGCAGCGTCCCACCGATTATTAATAATTTTGTAGAGAATCGAAAGATCCTGAATTGAACGTCTGGACATTAACGTATTCATTCCAAAGAACTTAAGTCGAGCTTCATACGTAGGTAATTTACGTCTCATGCCTAACTTAGAGCTTAAATTACGCAGGATACGCCTCTGGATAGCTTCGACTCGATCAATATGAGTATTGTATTGTGGACACCATATTACTGAATTATATTCCAAGATACTCCTAACAAGAGCAAAGTACAGCGTCAACACACTAGCCGGTTTTTTAAACGGTTTTGTAGTTCTAAAAATAAAACCTATCACCTTATTGACCTTTGTCAACATATTTTCAATATGATACGTATAACTCAATTTTGAATCCAACCACACACCAAGATCCTTGACCTGATTCTGGAGATTTAATAATTCATTATTAATATTATAATTATATTTAATAGGGAATTTCTTTTTAGTAAAAGTAATGAGGCAGTATTTTGTTACATTCAAAGACATACCATTATCAACACACCAATTGTATACTTTATCGATATCATTTTGCAAAAATGCAGCATCTTCAATGCGAGCCACTTCATGATATACTTTAATATCGTCAGCATAGGCGATACATTTGCAGGAAATAGACTCAATGAGATCGTTAACAAACATTATAAATAAAAGTGGGCCCAAATTTGATCCCTGTGGGATGCCGGATGTGGACTCATAAGGAACCGAATCATAGTTGTGCACTGCTACGAGCTGTGTGCGACGAGAAAGGTAGGAGGTCAACCACCGCAGGAGTACCCCATGAATGCCAATGTGATAAGCTTTACAGCAAAGTATATAATGATCAACCTTGTCAAATGCTTTGGCGAAGTCAATATAAAGTGAGTCCACTTGCACATGCTTGTTAAAGGCAACATTTAGGTCATGCACATATGTAAGAAGATTGGTCGTAGTGTTGCGACCAGTGACAAAGCCGTGCTGACGACTACTAATAAAAGGTTTTAAATGAAAATATAAATATTTATATATTAAACTTTCAAAGACTTTTGCAAAGCAACTCAGTATACTAATCGGTCTAAAATTTGTTACATCTGATTTATTTCCAGACTTAAATATTGGTACAATTTTCGCAATTTTCCACAATTCAGGGAAATTACCAGAACACAAGCTAATATTATAAATCAAACATAGAGGCCTTGCCAGTGGTGATCTACAATTTTTAATTAACATAGGGGGTATCCCGTCAGGACCTGCACCCTTTGCGACGTCGACAGAACCAAGGGCCACCAAAATCTCACGTTCCGTTAAAGTTACTGAGGAGATATTTGTAGTTGTTTCCGGAAAAGTAGGAGTATAAGCACTTCTAGAAGTTTTACTATATACAGATGAGAAATGCCTCGCGAAGAGATTGGCTATGTCTAAACCATTATTTGCATGATCAGAGTTATAAAACATTTGACTTGGTAAAACATTTGTAGTGTTTTTTGATCTGGTATATCTCCAGAAAGCCTTTATATCAGTTTTGATGTTATCCTCTATCTGTTCTAAGTAAGTTTTATAGCATCTATCGAATTCATTTTTGGCTCTAAATCTCAGCAAAGAAAAAGTGTCAAAGTCACGTGGATTATTATATAGTTTATACTTAGTATGATACTTATTTTTTTCCTTAAAAATCTTAACTAATGAACGGGAAAACCATGAGGGCCAAGATTTATTGGTCTTAGAAGTTGGCGTGTGCTTTTCAATTATTTCCCACAAGTGGTTATAAAACACCTGTAACAAACTGTCGCAATCCAAGTCAGAATATTTATCCCAATCTATTTCATTTAGCGCGGCATTACATGCAAAGAAATTGGTTTTGTGGAATCTATACTTTGTACCGATGTTTGGTTTTAAGTGGTATTGTTTGCTATAATTCATAGTGACCTCCAAAGGAGGGTGGTAAACATCGATACGACTTAGCGGCTGGGCCTCTGTAACAATACAGGGAGGAGCCATGTCACTATGCCAGGAGTTAGTCGATAATTTGTCGTAATTAGTTTAAAATTAAAATTAATTATTAGTTAGATAATCAGCCATTCTGACGGAGACGTTATAAAGGGTTTTTTGTGGAACAGCTGCGCTGACGCGTCAGCGCAGCTGTTCACAAAAATGCATTATTTTTTTGCGAATAGCCTTTGAGCCAAGGGCACAGCGGTGACACTCCGTGTACGTGTAAGCTCGAGCGTCGGGAACCTTGAACGGAACGTGTAAACGCTAGGGTTCTTAAACTAATCACACACTACGCAGATACGGTAATATTTTATCTGCGTATAAAAACTTATTTATCTGAAAGCATTACACACTAAACAGATACGATAATATACGAGACGATACATTCACTCGGAATCCTTCACACTGATGCCGATACGGCAGATGTTATCTGCAGATATATTTGTATACGCAGATAATAATCTCACCATCTGTCGGTATATGTCGGTGCTCACAGATACTGTACGATAAAATATAAATTATCTGCGCTGTGTGTGTTGCTTCATATGATTTATATAGAGAACGATATTGAAAGATATCTGCTCAGATACAGATATCTTACCGTATCTGCGTAGTGTGTGATTAGCTTTAACGAAATGGAATTTAGACTTGTGCCAAAGAAGACGTATATGTTACATAGTATGTTATGTAATGTAAACCTGTGCAAGGACAATTATGTAGGAAAGTGAAAGATAGGTTCAATTTAAAATCAAATTTTAATATATTTACAAATTGCTTATTTTAATAAATTTTCTGATTTTTCTATTACTTTTATAATTTTTATTACTACTACCTACCTATACTTCTTACGATTTTATTTCATATTCTCGTAGTAGTATTAGCAGTTACTCCATTAAGTAAGTAAGTAAGTACCAATCTACCAACAAATTCAATTCAAATTTAAATTGTTTACGCTCACACCAATTATCTAGCTAGACCAAGATGAGTATTTTTTGAAACTCGTTAATATGGTAAGACAACGGATAAATATACATAAACATAGAAAAAATACCAAGACCGGAACTCTGTTTAGAAAAACAGTCTATCGCTAAATTGACCCGACCGGGAATTAAACCCGGGACCTCGGAGATGGCACGACGCTAGATCCGGCGGCGTGCTAATCACTTGACCACGGAGGTCGTCAACCTAGTTAGGTGCAAGCACAAGTTAGGTGCAGGTACAAGTAAATTGTAATAATATAGGTAAGTACTTAATAATTGTAGGTGACTAGTAGAATTGATATTATAACAGGTACTTGAAGACTTAATTAAGTAAATAGGTACCTACTTACCTACGTACGTAGACATACAGACGCGGGGGGACTTTGTTTTATAATAAGTAGGTAGGTAGGTAGTGATGAATGATGTTAGTGTTATTATTATTACGAGTACCTACTTACCTACCTACTTCAAACGTCGAGTGATTTAGGTACCTTCATTCATGACGAAAATGAACTGAAATTATAAAAAAACTGCTTCTGACGAAAGTGGAATCTGACGGACGTTTACTAAATCTATATACTATGTGTAAATCGTGTAATACAGAAAGTATTACACGATTTAAACAACTAGGTAAGTAATAGAATATTAATATTAAGAAGGCAATTACTTTTCTGGATCGCTGGGCAATGAGAAGAAACTTTTATCAGTTTGTTTATGGTTATTACCACAGCCGTACACACAACAATAATGAAAACCGGACATGATTACTCGTGCGTGCGGTGCGCAATACAGACACTCGCTCGCTCGACTCAGCCCTCAGCCGTGGCGGCCTCCAGACCGGCCGCCCACACCCCGCGCGCCGCGCACGGCCCCCGCGCAGATCCAGACACCCACACATAGTCGCGACCGATTTTACGAGCACACATGCTTAAGTGTTGCTTCTTTTCACGGTAGTGAATATATATTCTCTGCCAGGGGGCCATAATGCGCGCAGTATCGTTATTTTGAATTATTTTGCGTACTAGTCTATTGTTAAAAGTGTAATTTATTTATGTGACAGTATAGTGAATAATTACAATAAGTTTTTATATTATTTCTCGATAGTTTCTGATTCTACTCGATGTGCTTTGTATGACAACTATTAGAAATAGACAACCAGGAGGCGGGGCCAAGCGGCACGTCACGAGTGACGTAAGCGTGGTGAAAGACGCCAAGTGGGGGCCAAAGCTGCGGCGAGCTGGCGAGGAGCTCGACACTTTTTCGGCGGCATTCGTTTGTGCTGGACGTATTTAGCGGACACGTTTCATATAATTATTTAATGTGTCCATGTCTCCAGCTTCCTCATTCGACATAGAGAAATTCTAAGTATGCCATATTTTTGTGCATATTATGTGCAATCAAACGTTTCAGTCCTAATTTTTGTGCCACCACAACTTCGTTACTATGAGTTGTTTTATGTGTGTAAGCTGGAGACACGTGTCACCAGCTCGCACACGCCCGTTAAGACAAACCAGTGAGGATAGGGTTTTAGACTATAGCCAGAAATTTTGTGCATAATTTGTGCACTAGGAACAAAAAAAACTAACCATCACACTCAAATACTGTTGAAACTACGATCATAAAACTGTGTGCGAGCTGGAGACACGGGTCTCTGGCTTGCACAACTGTATCTTCGTAATTGTTTAAGCTACGGTTATGAATTATTCCTCAAAATTTTGTGCCAAATTTGTGCATAAGGCACAAAAATTTTCAAAACTTTAAGTCAAAAGGTTTTTGAGTTACGAACCGATAAGTATGTGTAAGCTGGTGACACGTAACACGGGCTAACACATGGTGAATTACTGTAACTGTTTAAGATAGCGTTTCGTTTTAAAGATCAACTAATACGTTATAATTTGTGCAAACACGAGGCAAAATTTCAAATCTCTGGGCCTCCTAGTTTAAAAATTATAAGCCAAAAACTGTTTTCCCGCCAAAAAATTCAAAATAATCGCTCGGAAGTGGCTAAGCGCACCGTTGCCGTTCCGTGCGCTACACGATTGCAATCGAGTTTGAATTTAAGAGCAAGCAATATTTAGAGTCATTTTAATTTGTGCTTTCGATTGTTTTAATTTATGTGCCGAGAATTTTAGACTAGGAGCCGTCTGTTAAAGCGATGCGCGACCGACGCGACTAATTTAGTTTCACTTTAGGTACCCAACTAAAGGCCTTATCAAACCTGCTGAGCACGGATCTTTTAACGGCCGATAAAGTGACATTTGACGATAAAATTTGACAGTTCAAGTACAGCCGATGTCAATTTGTCGACCTCTAATGTTACTTTATCGGTCGATAAAAGATCCGTGCTCGCACTACTGAGCGGTATTCGCTGCCACTTTACCCACAGCGGTAGCGAATACCGCTCCGGTTTGAACAGTAAGGCCTGTTTACTACCCTACTTTTTATTTTAAGGCCCCCGTACTAGTGTTGTTGCAATAGCGATAGTTTTACTATCGATAGTTGACCTTGAAAAATAGTCGATAGCGTGAATAGTCCTATCGAAAATATCGAAATGCTGCTATACTATCGATAGTGGAAACTAGGTAATACTATTGAACTTGGTCGATACTATCGAGATACGATACTATATGTGCTAAATGACCTATCCCTTTCGGACCCTGTACTCACTTTTGTGAGTATGACTTTACGATTTTTTATACGCTTACTCGAGATCGGTAAGCGGACGGGGGCGAGCAAGCACGAAAGTGAGAGTAGTCGCTTAAGCCTACGTATTTTTTTGCGGCGACAGTTTGCATCTCTGTTGGTCAGTGAGCGTCCGAGGCCACGCGAGGTTAACGTGTCGCGACCTGTCGTCGTGGTGATTCCATTTTTCGTTCTGGTAAGCATTATCAGTGTTTGTTTTTGTTTTATTCTGTTTAGAATGAGTGGAAAATAACCTTTGAGATTAAAAATAGTGGATAACTGATAATTTTCAATGGATTTTTGTGCCGCAAACTTAAACCTCACAATTGTGAGGGCTCGGTCTGAACTTTAAAATTTGTAGGTATTTTCATACAAATAAAAAACTGTTTTGTGCTTTGTTTTAGGTATTGTTTCGATATTGAATAATCACTATGCGTAGAATTAATAGAGTACTTGATGATGATGCTATTTTGGACGTAATGAATGACTCGGACTTCGGTGACGACTCCGATGAAGACGAAAATTGGATGCCCCCAGGGGAAGAGACCGAGAGCCCATCTGATGAAAAGCAGGAGGAAGATGTTATGGCTCCAGTTGCGGCAGCACCAGCTGCAAGAAATAACTGGAACAGACGGACTTTTCGTGGGAAACCTATGCCTTCAGTTACTTCAACCGTGGAAGAGGTATGCATTTTGTTTAGTAATCTAGTTTAGATAGTTCTTTGTGCCGTCTTACTTTTTTCAACACGTTGTTTTAATTTTTTTAGGTATTATCGCCTGCTGAATACTTTGAGAAGTATTTCACAGAAGAAGTTTTCGAAAACCTCGCACTGTACACTAATATATACTACCAATCAACTAATAACGAGGTGCTGAAACATCCGATCACTGCAGCTGATGTGAAAAAATCCTTGGCTGTGTGAAATATCCCAGGATCAAAATGGCGTGGCTGCAGCGATTCAGGTTGCCGTATATTACAGACGCACTGACGAGGGACAGGTTCTTTCTGATTAGAAGCAATTTACACATTGTTGACAAGGCAGCTGTTCCAGCTCAAGAGAAAACTCAAAATCGCCTTTGGCTTGTTCAACCACTGATTGACACGGTTCGGAGCAGATGCTTGGAGTTGCCCAGGAATTATGGTACATACTCAATTGACGAGCACATGGTCCCTTTTCTCTGAAAAAATTCGTTCCTGGAAAACCCAGACCAGTAGGCCTGGAAAACTTTGTGATTACCTCGTCAAGAGGCTTGATATTAGATTTTGAGATATACCAAGGAAACACTACGCCTTTCCCTGACACTACACTTGGCACTACACTCTAGGCCCATCTGTTGTACTCCGATTGATATCTACATTACCTAAAGGTTGTTTTATATTTTTTGACCGGTATTTCACGACCATTCCCTTGATGGAAAAAATGATTGTTGAGCAAATTGATGGCACTGGGACTCTGATGACCAACAGATATAAAGGATATTCATTTAAGAAAGATTCACAAATGAGGCTAGATGGCTATGAAGAAGTAGTGAACGCAGAAAGAAACGTTTGCGTAGTTGAATGGAAAGATAATAAATCCGTGTTGATGGCTTCTACTTGCCTCGGTGATAATGATAGTAATTTCAATAATGTGTAAGTAAACACCTCCTATAAATGTAAAATAGTTATAATACCGCATATTTTATGTCAATTTTGACGGTTTTTATGATGATTAAAAGCTTAATTTCTTATATTCATGGTCTTATTTATCAACCCTCACAATCGTGAGTGTACCAAGATTTGGTCCGATCCCTCACAATCGTGAGCATCCTGAAAACTCGGCTTTCAGTTTTCCTAGATTTTTTTCAGCAGCATATTCTTCTTCAGCGACCCCATATTACCTAGAAACAGTAGGTTTCATTTTGAAATACCTTGCCATTTAGCATCAGGTCTGAAAGGGCTATGTAATTACCAGAAATATTACCTTTTCTGAGCATGCAATAGTATCGATCGAATAACGTTCGACTATCGATATTGAACAGCTATCAATCAATTGGTTTTTTGCTTATACTATCGATAGTATCGATACTATTGATCTTTAGCAATAGTATTACTTTTTCTATTAATCGATGCTATCGATAGTATCGTCAAGGGCTTATAGTTTCGATAGGACTATCGAAAGTATGACTGATTTTCGAGGTCACGATAGTATCACGATACTTTCGATAGACTATCGCTTTCGCAACAACACTACCCAGTACACATTGGCGTATACACAATGGCGATTGCCGACAGTGGGCCAACATATGATAGACTATCGCTATCGCAACAACACTACCCAGTACACATTGGCGTATACACAATGGCGATTGCCGACAGTGGGCCAACATACGCCAATGTGTATTGGGTAGTGTTGTTGCGATAGCGATAGTCTATCGATAGTATCGTGATACTATCGTGACCTCGAAAATCAGTCATACTATCGATAGTCCTATCGATACTATCAAACCTTGACGATACTAGCGATAGTATCGATTGATAAAAATAAGTAATACTATGGCTAAAGATCAATAGTATTGATACTATCGATAGTATCAGCAAAAAACCAATCGATCGCTTGTTGTTCAATATCAATAGTCGAACGTTTTCCGATACTATTGCTTGCTCATAAAAGGTGATATAGCTGGTAATTACATAGGTCATCTATCACATCATATCATTAGATATACAATACTCACTCGATAATATAAAAAATTCGTCGATAGTTACTGAAGCAAAACTATCTATACTATCGAAACGCGTCAATAGTTTATAGATAGTATCGATAGTATCGTATCTCGATAGAATCGATAGTATCGACGAAGTTCAATAGTATTACCTAGTTTTAACTATCGATAGTATCGTAGCATTTCGATAGGACTATTCGCGTTATCGACTATTTTTCAAGGTCAACTATCGATAGTGAAACTATCGCTATTGCAACAACTGGGGCCTTAAAATAAAAAGTAGGGTAGGTTAGTTAGGTACCTATAGTGAAACTAAATTAGTCGCGTCGCGCATCGCTTTAACAGACGGCTCCTAGTCTAAAATTCTCGGCACATAAATTAAAACGATCGAAAGCACAAATAAAAATATCTCTAAATATTGCTAGCTCTTAAGTTCAAACTCGATTGCAATCGTGTAGCGCACGCAACGGCAACGGCGCGCTTAGCCACTTCCGAGCCATTACTTTGAATTTTTTGGCGGGAAAACAGTTTTTGGCTTATAATTTTTAAACTAGGAGGCCCAGAGATTTGAAATTTTGCCTCGTGTTTGCACAAATTATAACGTATTAGTTGATTTTTAAAACGAAACGCTATCTTATACAGTTACACTAATTCACCATGTATTAGCCCGTGTTACGTGTCACCAGCTTACACATACTTATCGGTTCGTAGCTCAAAAACCTTTTGACTTAAAGTTTTGAAATTTTTGTGCCTTATGCACAAAATTGGCACAAAATTTTGAGGTATAATTCATAACCGTAGCTTAAACAATTACGAAGATACAGCTGTGCAAGCCAGAGACCCGTGTCTCCAGCTCGCACACAGTTTTATGATCGTAGTTTCAACAGTATTTGAGTGTGATGGTTAGTTTTTCTTGTTCCTAGTGCACAAATTATGCACAAAATTTCTGGCTATAGTCTAAAACCCTATCCTCACTGGTTTGTCTTAACGGGCGTGTGCGAGCTGGTGACACGTGTCTCCAGCTTACACACATAAAACAATTCATAGTAACGAAGTTGTGGTGGCACAAAAATTAGGACTGAAACGTTTGATTGCACATAATATGCACAAAAATATTGCATGCTTAGAATTTCTCTATGTCGAATGAGGAAGCTGTAGACATGGACACTTATTTAATTACGATAGTAAAAGTTTTGCTTTTGCATAGAGTATTTCTCGTTTCTTTAAAAAAAAACAACTTTACTTCTAGTTCATAAAATCAGAAGTGGGATAGTCCACCAGGCCTAGCTATTAGCTTTCTGCCTGCCTTATTTAAAATTTTCAATTCTTATTATTTTAACGGTTTTCCTGTTTTTTATATAGCGCGTTGTGGTTTTAGATCATTTAAGTGTTTGTTAAAGTACGTTGTGCGTATTTGGCAAGTTTTATAACATTCTACCACCACAACGTTATTGGTGCGGCGCGTTACTTACGTAGTGCGTTTCGTTATAGCGAATTGTAAAATTATTTAGTTACGGTTTTTATTTCTGAATTTAGTTATTGTTTAATAGTGAAGTAACGATTTTAGTTTCGTTCACTAATAGTATTGCTTATAACTTATTTTAAAACTCAAAAAAACCTGTTTTGCCTGGCAAAATAAAAAATAGGGCTTCACTCGCGTCAATCTTACATAATTACAAAAGAAACAAATGTTTTATGTATCGTAAATGTATTTTTATTATAGTAGGTACAATAAAGAATTTCTATAGAAGTTATGGCGTGGGGGGCACGAAAATCTCGAACTTCTATAGAAGTTGTTGGCGGTAAAAAGGTTATATTGACCCAAGTGCCCATACAAAATGGGCAATTCTCCTTGGAGACCAATAAACATTATTATTATTATTTTTATTATTAGTTGTCATGCTTTATCATTATCACACACTTTGTCCGAACTGGGATTTGAACCCTGGACCCCCAGTTATGGAGCCGAGCGCTTTACCGGGCCCACGGGTTAAACCTATTATTTGATAATTCAAAATGTTTAATAAATAAAATAATATACATTATTGTAAATCAAAATACATTACTAATTAAAAAACCCGAAAACTGATTGTCTTCATTACGAGGCATCACAGAATCACCATCGTCCCCATCACTATGATATCGTTTCACATGAACGTCTACTAAAGCTCTCCTCACCGACGTATAACTACTTTATTCACAGATAAATGGCTTATTGCCTGTATGAAGCGTCTCGTGGTTAACTAAGCTATCTTTAGTGGCCGCTTTGTACTCACAATACTGACATTTTCACACTTTACCCAAATGCGTAGAGGAGTAATGCTTGTGCAAATCGTATTTAGTCTTACTAGCGTAATCACATTTCACACATTTATGTACACAATGGCTTTTCTGGTGTAACGTGTATTCGCATCTGAAGTGCGTTGTAAAATCGCAGTGCTGACATTTCATAGAGTCCTTAGATTTGCTACGTTCATTGTGTAGTGCAATTTGGTCTTTAGTTTTCGTTGAGAAATTGCAATTCACACATTTGTAGGGACGATTTTGGCTGCCCGTATGCTGCCTTTGAAAGTGGCGTTGCACGGTAGCTTTGTATCGTGACGTGTAACTACACATATGACATTGGTACGGTCTACGCTTATCTTCAGACTCTAGAACTTGTATGTTTTTCCAATCTAAACAATCTGGATCTATAACATAGTTTGGTTCGACATCACCATCAGAGTCTAACGATTCTAATTTGGCTTCCAAATTACTGTTCCCTTTATCCATCGTTTCTGAACTAATGTTTTTCGTATTAATGCTATTCTCACTGTTATCTTTGGGGGACAGTTCAGTAATGTTTGTTGTATTAACAATATTTTCATTATTCCGTTTGGATGAACTATTATTTTTCTTATAAATCTCATTGTTATGCGTCGATTTATGTGTCTTCAATTCGCACATGTAGTAAGTTTGGAAAGAGCAAAACGCACATTTGACGGCTTCATCCTTCTTTCTCTGCGTGTGTTTTTTAAACCGCCAATTGGTGTTCGTAGAGTAATCACAGAGCTCACACTTAAACGCACTCTCTATGACTTGATTATGTTTTATCGCTAAGTGCCTTGTGATATGACCTTTGAACTTCGTTTCGAATGGACACTGGTCGCAATTGAAGTAGAAGCTCATTTTATTATGCGTTTTAGAATGTTTCGAAAAGTTTTGTCTGTAAGATGTTTTGTAGTCACAGCGGGCACACTGATATCGCTTCTCATCTTTATGTTTGCTATTGTGCGATTGTAAGTTCCATATGTGATGTGTAGAGAAATCACACAGCTTGCATTTATACAATTTTTTTTTGCTATGTATGGCCACATGTCGTTTAAATGTAGTGTGCCACTTGCTGGTGTAGTTGCATATGTGACAAGCAAATGCTTGTGTTCCACTATGTTCCCTGATGTGTAACTTTAGACTTCTTTTGTATCTTGTTGTATATTTACACATATCGCATTGATATTGTTTGCCTCGTTTCTTTCTGGTTTTCTGGGTGGGCCTGAAATAATTAATACGTAATAAATGTTATAATGCAGTGTGTTTGGTAAGAGGTATTTAACTGGGCTTTTGTTTAAGTGCAAGAACACTAACATTTGTTTGAACTCGAAGCAACTCCAAATCTATATCAATAAAAATTAATTGCCGCAATGTTTTTACGCGCATCAGGTCAAAACGGCTCGATCGATTTGGCTGATTTTTTTTGTTGTGTCCGAATTGGCGATTTACCGAGATAAAAAAGAAATTGGTTCGCAATGACTTCATAGATGGCACTTAGCATAGATTAGTTGGCGCTTAATAAAAGGAGAGTCCATGAGTCAATTATTCCATTCCAAGAATAAATAAACGACTTAAAAAAAAACAGAGAATCTAAAAAGAACAAAATGATTGTGTTGTCTTAAATAACTAAATTTAATCCCCATAGTTAAAATTATACTTACTTACATACTTTTGAAGTTGGTGCCAAGCCTTAAAATATTTCTAGCTTTTGGTTACACACAATTTAAATAGGCGGTTTGCTTATGGAAAACACGTAAACTTACAGGTAGATATAAAGATGTGTTGGAAATTGTCTTATAAAAAATTAGAAGAAATTTTGGAATATTTTCTTATTCATTTAATTTGGCTTGGCACCGTCTTCAAAAGTATGTAAGTATAATTTTAACTGTGGGGATTAAATTTAGTTCAGACCAAAGCGATCGACGGGTGATCTTCTAGCGTACGTTTCTCACGCGTGGGGTGAAGCGATGGACAAGCATGGCGAATCCCTGGCAGTTAGCCTTGATATCGCCAAAGCTTTCGATAGAGTGTGGCATCGTTCCCTTCTTTCCAAGTTGCCGGCCTTCGGTGTGCCGCCCCGTTTGTGCGCCTGGCTTGCAGACTTTCTAGAAGGGCGGAGGATTCGTGTCCTTTGTGAGGGTAGTTCCTCCGCGTTCTACAAAGTCAATGCCGGAGTGCCGCAGGGTTCTGTGCTCTCACCTACTCTATTTTTTCTGCATATTAATGACATGTTGTCCTTGGGCAATATTCATTGTTATGCGGATGGCAGTACGGTGCATGAGCGCTACTTGGGATATCCTGCGGCAAAGCAAGCCGATATCATGATGAAAAGGCAAGAACTGGTTGCCAAACTGAACCTGACTCTCGATCGTGTCTCTAAGTGGGGATCTAAAAACCTGGTCGAGTTTCCTTGTTTGTTTTTTCTTTCTATTCCTTGGGGGATGGAGCACTCGCGTCCGTAGGTTTTACCCACGCTACCCTACACGTGTCTCCCGGGTGGTGCTTAACGAGTACGAGTACAACGCCGAGTATTGGGCGGCGGTAAATAACCCGACCCGCTGGTTCCCAGGGCGGCCACTACAAGCCGTGAGGAATAAATAACCGCAGAACAGAGTAGACTACTCGCCAACCCGCAATGGTCAGCGTGGCGTTTTAAGACCATATACCTTCCATGAAAAAGTACACAAAAACAAGGCCCTCAGTCCCCAGCAGTCCTTCTGGCTCTGGCTACGGCAGCGGTCAGAGAACTAGGAGGACAGAGGGTGCTAAGAATCGCTGGGTTAAATGATCCGGCTGCTTCAAAAACATTTACTTGGCTACGTACAACGTTAGGACTCTACTTACGGACGAGCGCTATGAAGAACTAGAGTCCGAAGTCCTGAACAAGATGAAATGGGACATCATCGGTCTCAGCGAAACACTGCGAAGAGGCGAACAACTGATAAAACTCAACTCTGGTCAATTATTTTACTACAAAGGGAATGATAACAGGTCCCAGGGAGGAGTTGGTTTCCTCATCAACACTTCCATGGCTAAACTCCTAAAAAACATGCGCAATATCGACACGAGTAATCTATGCGACCTTTCAATTTAACCGGCGCTACTCCATGAAGGTGATCCAAGCTGACGCCCCCACAGCTGACAAAAGTGATAAAGAATCAGACACCTTCTACGAAGATATCACAAAGGCCTTGAATGAAAACCCAGCACACTATTCTCTCGTCATTGGTGATTTTAACGCCAAATTAGGAAGAAATCTGGAACAAGAAGAATTTGTGGGAAGTTTTGGTTTGGGCAAAATAAATTGCAGAGGGCATACTTTGGCTAACTACCTTCAACAGCAAAAGCTCTACGCCATGAATACCTTCTTCAAAAAACAAGATCAAAAACTTTGAATTTGGAGAAGCCCAGATGGTAAGACGAAGAACCAAATCGACTACATCCTTACCAATAGAAAATATATTGTCCAGGACGTCAGTGTACTTAACCAAGTCAGCGCAGGCAGCGATCACCGAGTTGTTAGGGCACGTGTTGCTCTCAATATACCTACGGAGAGAGACGACTCGTAGAAACTACTAAACCTCCGAATGACAATGCATTTCTATTCGCTCAAACGGAATATTTCCAGAGAAGACTTGCCGAAAAATTAACCCCGCAAGAGAACTGGGATGTAAATGAGATTAATCGCCAACTTGTCGATGCTATAAAGGATACAGTTTTGGAAATAAAACCCAACACAAAAAGCAGACCCAGAATGTCCCAGGACATTACCACGCTAATGGAAGAACGAAAACGATTGTTAGCATCACCAGACCAACAAGGTATAAACTCTCTAAATAGCCAAATTAGACACGCTATTAGGAAAAAACAGAGTGAAAAGAAACATAAACTGATCCTAGACACAATAAAAAAGCATCGGGGTCCTAAAGTGTTCAGAAAGCAGCTCAAGCGTGGTAACAACCAAATTCATAAACTCACTGCTGATGGCGTCCGACTAACAACAGACCGGAGGGAGATACTGGAAATAACGGAGACGTATTATTCGCAGCTGTACAGCTCCCAAAAGCCACAACCGCCTTCTTCCGTGTCAGCTAAGGATCCAAGAGCTAAACTTGCAAGACACAAAACTGAGGACTTACCAGAGGTGAGTTTATATGAAGTCAAGCACGCGCTTAAAATAATGAAGAAAGGAAAATCGCCTGGTGAAGATAGGGTCACGTACGAACACCTATTGCTCGGTGGAAAACCTGTAGTGAAACAACTCCAGCTCCTATTTAATAAAGCGCTGTTTGAGGGAATAACCCCAGAGGCATGGAAAAATGCGGTCGTAATTCTACTTCACAAGAAAGGAGACATCACCAATCTTGGCAATTACCGGCCCATTTCATTACTAAGCCATGTCTACAAGCTATTTACGAAGGTGGTAACTCTGAGACTAACCACCAGGCTCGATTCTGCACAACCTGTCGAGCAAGCCGGATTTAGGACTGGTTTCTCAACAATTGACCAGATCCATACTGTGAGACAAGTCGTGGAAAAGTGCACCGAGTATAATCAGCCCCTAGCACTGGCCTTCGTAGATTACGAGAAGGCGTTTGACACAGTTGAGCACTGGGCTGTTATACACTCACTCCGGAGATGCCAGGTCGATTATAGATACGTGCAAGCAATCAATGATGTGTACAAGGCAGCTACCCTTCAGATAAAGCTTCACGACCTGTCGAATCCGGTGCCCGTCAGGAGAGGAGTCAGGCAGGGTGATACAATATCGCCCAAAATGTTCACAGCCTGTTTGGAGGACGTATTCAAGCTTCTCGACTGGTCCAAGAAGGGCATTAACTTCAACGGAGAACATCTGTCACACCTACGCTTTGCAGACGACAAGATCTTGTTTGCCAGCAACACAGAGAAACTGCAGATAATGATAGACGAGCTGTATTCCGCATCTTTCAATATCGGCTTGAAGATGAACACTTCAAAAACCAAAATTATGTGTTGCGATGCCGACATTGACTATGTTGTGGTCCATGGCCAACAGATTCAAAGGGTTGCGGAGTATACCTACCTGGGTCAGGCTTTGAGTCTAGAAAGTATTGGACAACATCGCGAAATAAGCCGTCGCATCCAACTTGGGTGGGGAGGAGCCTATGGCAAACTGAAGGAGGTATTTAAAGACAAACGAGTAATACCCCTTAACCTCAAACGTCGAACTTTCGAGCAGTGCGTCCTCCCTGTGATGGTCTATGGGTCAGAAACTTGGTCACTCACTAGACAGCTTATCCACAGTTTGCAAGTCACCCAGAGGGCTATGGAGAGAGCTATGTTGGGTATTTCCCTCCGCGATCAAATTCGCAATACAGAAATCCGCAGTAGAACACAACTCACCGACATAGCTAAGATTATAGCCCAAAGGAATTGGAAGTGGGCTGGCCACATATGCCGCAAGTCTGACGGACGATGGGGGTTGAAGGTGCTAGAATGGAGGCCACGGAACGGGCGCAGAAACGTAGGAAGACAGCCCAGGAGATGGACCGATGACCTAACCCAAATAGCGGGGAAAGACTGTATGCGAAAAGCCCAGGATCGCACCGTTTGGAAAAGCATGGAAGAGGCTTTTACTCAGCATTGGGTAGAAAAGGGCTGAAGAAGAAGATACGTAAGTACTTAATTGCTTATTAAATATCTTTATTAATAAAACTTTTGCATTCACAATGCTATAAGATAGATATAGGATAAAATGTTTACTAGAAGAGTAAACTAGTTTTTACTAGTTTCCTTTTTTTTTATAGCAGGAGGCAAACGAGCAAGCGGCTCACCTGATGGAAAGTAATCACCTACCGCCCATGGACACCTGCAAAACCAGAGGAATCGCAGACGCGTTGCCGACCTTTAAGGAAGGAATAAGCTCGTTTATTGTAGATCCCTAAGTCGTAACGGTCCGGAAATACCGCCGCCGAGAGCTGGTTCCACAACACTGTAGTTCAAGGCAAGAAATTTCGTGAAAAACGCACAGTATTAGACCGCCATCCAACAAGGTGATGTGGATGGAATGACAGTCGATTGCGTGTAGTGCGGTGTAGGAAATCAGCGGCAGGGATCAAGCCGAACAATTCCTCAGAACACTCCCCATGATATATGCGGTACAATATAGAGAGACGCAACGTCTCTCCGAAGAGCCAATGGATCGAGACGACCTGAAATAACCACGTCGTCGACAATTCGAGCAGATCTGCGTTGAATGCGGTCAAAAGGAAGGAGTTGGTATTGACTAGGTTATGTCGGCCTCAATTCGAGACACGACTTAACATGTTCTCGGTGTCAGTCACAAGCCTATTCCGGCTCTCGATGACGCTTTCCCGAGAAATATTAGCTCGTCCGGTGTAGAGCGTATTCCCAGTACTGTCGTCCGCATAGCAATGAATGCTGTTATGCAACATGTCAATGCAGAAGATACAGAGTAGGGGATAACACACACCCCTGTACTCCAGCATTCACAGGCTTCATGTCGGAGCACGAACCGTCGACTACGACTCTGATGTGAGCATCTTACTTAGGGTGGATTCGACCAAACTGGAATAAGGTGTTATACCTAGATTAAACGCCGAATTTGTATAGAGTAATCTCGGAGAAGTCTTATTCCAGTTTGGTCGAATCCACCCTTACTGAGGTAAGTATGCTACGCCCAGTATTTTTCTAGTAAACATTTTATCCAAAAACAGCTAAGTATCTTAATTTAATACATTGAAGTTGAATAGTATTCATTTTGCAGTTTTGTATGGAACAGCTGATTTTGTTTGCAATGTTTTTTTTTTTTTTTTTTTATAGCAGAAGGAGGCAAACGAGCAAGCGGGTCACCTGATGGTGACACGTAACACGGGCTAACACATGATGAATTACTGTAACTGTATAAGATAGCGTTTCGTTTTAAAGATCAACTATGTTAGTGTTGCTTTCATTCAAATAGTAGTTGCTTGCACCTAATGGTATGGCTCAGTTGCAGGATTATGTATGCCCTGTATATAAAACATGCTTAACCGAGTCGCGTAGCGGTGAAAGAATACTTCCACCTTCTAATTTCCTTTAGGTGTCGAAAAGGTGACTAACGGACTAAAGACTGCACAAACATCTAAAGCATACAGCGGCGATGAGCTCACCATCTGGCACACTGAGCACATGTGCAGTCGCTTGTTGGTGAAAAGTGGACTATGGTAGAGGATTGCTTTTGCTGTCCTCATTGCCTAGTCTCTGACTAACCCTTGGCGATAATAGTCGTGATTATATAATGTATGTATGTATAAAACAACAAAAGCAAACTCTTCATTTCATCAAAACTTAAAGTAGGTATTAAATTTTAAAAACAAAATTGTAAGAAAAAAGTTTAAAGGAGACTCAAATCAGGGAACAAGCCCTGGTGTCCATGTCTACACCTTCCTCATTCGACATAGAGAAATTCTAAGCATGCCATATTTTTGTGCATATTATGTGCAATCAAACGTGTCAGTCCTAATTTTTGTGCCACCACAACTTCGTTACTATGAGTTGTTTTATGTGTGTAAGCTGGAGACACGTGTCACCAGCTTGCACACGCCCGTTAAGACAAACCAGTGAAGATAGGGTTTTAGACTATAGCCAGAAATTTTGTGCATAATTTGTGCACTAGGAACAAAAAAAACTAACCATCATACTCAAATACTGTTGAAACTACGACCATAAAACTGTGTGCGAGCTGGAGTGGAGACACGGGTCTCTGGCTTGCACAGCTGTATCTTTGTAATTGTTTAAACTACGGTTATGAATTATACCTCAAAATTTTGTGCTTAATTTGTGCATAAAATTTTCAAAACTTTAACTCAAAAGGTTTTTGAGCTACGAACCGATAAGTATGTGTAAGCTGTTGACACGTAACACGGGCTAACACATGATGAATTACTGTAACTGTATAAGATAGCGTTTCGTTTTAAAAATCAACTAATACGTTATAATTTGTGCAAACACGAGGCAAAATTTCAAATATCTGGGCCTCTTAGTTTAAAAATTATAAGCCAAAAACTGTTTTCCCGCCAAAAAATTCAAAATAATGGCTCGGAAGTGGCTAAGCGCGCCGTTGCCGTTCCGTGCGCTACACGTTTGCAATCGAGTTTGAACTTAAGAGCTAGCAATATTTAGAGTCATTTTAATTTGCGCTTTCGATTGTTTTAATTTATGTACCGAGAATTTTAGACTAGGAGCCGTTTGTTAAAGCGATGCGCGACGCGACTAATTTAGTTTCACTACAGGTACCTAACTAACCTACCCTACTTTTATTTTAAGGCCCCAGTACTAGTGTTGTTGCAATAGTGATAGTTTCACTATCGATAGTTGACCTTGAAAAATAGTCGATAGCGTGAATTGCCCTATCGGAAATATCGAAATGCTGCGATATACAATCGATAGTATCGTTATATATAATAGTGAAAATTAGGTAATACTATTGTACTTGGTCGATACTATCGATTCTATCGACATACGATACTATCAATAGTATTGATACTATCTATAAACTATCGACGCGTTTCGATAGTATCGATACTATCAAGTGAGTATTGTAAATCTAATGATATGATGTGATAGATGATGACCTATGTAATTACCAGCTATATTACCTTTTATGAGCAAGCAATAGTATCGAAAAATGTTCGACTATCGATATTGAACAACTATCGATCGATTGGTTTTTTGCTGATACTATCGATAGTATCGATCGATTGGTTTTTTGCTGATACTATCGATAGTATCGAAACTATTGATCTTTAGCAATAGTATTACTTATTTTTATCATTCGATACTATTGATGGAATCATCAAAGGTCGATAATTTCGATAGGACTATCGATAGTATGACTGATTTTCGAGGTCTCGATAGTATCACGATACTATCGATTGACTATCGCTATCGCAACAACACTACCCAGTACACATTGGCGACTTGGCGTATGTTGGCCCAATGTCGGCAATCGCCATTGTGTAGACGGGGTAAATTGCGCGCCACTATCGATAAATTGCCCGCGCCTGTACACCACTACCTCGTCTACACAATGGCTATGGCCGGCAGTGGGCCAACATATGCCAATGTGTACTGGGTAGTGTTGTTGCGTAGAATCGTGATACTATCGTGACTTCGAAAATCAGTCATACTATCGATAGTCCTATCGAAACTATCGACCCTTGACAATACTATCGATAGTATCGATTGATAAAAATAAATAATACTATTGCTAAACCTCAATAATTTCGGTACTATCGATAGTATCAGCAAAAAACCAATCGATCGATAGTAACAGTTGTTCAACATCGATAGTCGAACATTTTTCGATACTATTGCTTGCTCATAAAAGGTAATATAGCATATGGTAATTACATAGGTCATCTATCACATCATATCATTATATTTACAATACTCACTCGATAGTATCGAAAATTCGTCGATAGTTTCTAAAGCAAAACTATCGATACTATCGAAACGCGTCGATAGTTTATAGATAGTATCGTTTGTCGATAGTATCGATAGGATCGATAGTATCGACCAAGTTCAATAGTATTACCTAATTTTTACCATCGATCCTATCGATAGTATCGATAGTATCGTAGCTTTTCATATTCATATTCATTTATTGCATCTTAGGATATCGATTATATCGGATATCGATTATCGATAGGACTATTCGCGCTATCGACTATTTTTCAAGTTCAACTATCGATAGTGAAACTATCAGTATTACAACAACACTAGTACTGGGGCCTTAAAATAAAAAGTAGGGTAGGTTAGTTAGGTACCTATAGTGAAACTAAATTAGTCGAAGATATTAAAATCAGGCAGTGTGATGTCCGTGCGGAAATGCAGTCAATCGATGTCCGGAAAGCTAACGGTCCTGATGGCATCCCAGCAATAGTTCTGAAAATGTGTGCAGCGGAGTTGTCCCCTGTGTTAACGCGTCTGTACCGTCTCTCGCTCTCTTCGGGTTGTGTGCCGGAATCTTGGAGTGAAGCTAATGTGCAACCGATCCCTAAAAAAGGAGATCGGTCAGATCCGACTAATAACCGCCCTATCGCCGTAACTTCAGTGTTGTGTAAGATCATAGAACGAATATTGAACAAACAGCTTATTCGATACCTAGAAGATCACTCCCTAATTCACTATCGTCAATATGGGTTTCGGCCAAAACGGTCAACGGGTGATCTTCTAGCGTACGGCACACATCTCTGGAGTGGCGAGTCACTGGCAGTTAGCCAAGGCTTTTGATCGGGTCTGGCACAAAGCTCTTCTCTCCAAGCTCCCGGCATACGGTTTGCCCGCTCAGTTCTGTACCTGGATTGCCAGCTTCCTGCATGAGCGTAGAATCCGTGCCCTTTCGGATGGATGCGCTTCGCGGTTCATGTCAGTGAACGCTGGTGTTCCTCAAGGCTCCGTTCTATCCCCCACGCTGTTCCTTCTGCATATCAATGACTCTTGGAAACATTCATTGCTATGCAGATGATAGCACAGTGCATGGGGGATATAACGGGCACCTAACGGCTGGGCGGGTAGACACCGAAATGAAGCGAGCAAATCTTGTCATTGAGCTCGATCGGGTGTTGGACCTCATTTCTAAATGGGGCTCCGATAATCTGGTGGAGTTCAATGCCAAGAAAACACAGGTGTGCGCGTTCACAGCGAAAAAGTCGCCATTCCTTCCCCTTCCCTCTCTTCAGGGTACATCTCTAGGCCTGCAGAGCAGTATTAACATGCTCGGTATGGATATCCGCTGCGATCTGAACCAAAAGGACTACATCGAAACCGTGATTAAAAATGCCTCACGTAAACTCGGTGTCCTGAACAAGGTGCGGCGATTCTTCACGCCTGATCATTTGTGTCTATTATACAAGACACAGGTGCGGTCTTGCGTGGAGTATTGCTCTCACCTTTGGGACGGCTCCGCAAAGTACCTTCTCGATGCCTTGGACAGATTGCAGCGCCGCGCTGTGCGCATTATCGGCAATGCAGAGGTCACTAAAACTCTCGAGCCTTTGCAATTGCGTAGAGATATTGCGTCACTCAGCGTCTTTTACCGTTTATACCATGGCGAGTGCTCTGAAGAACTCTTTGACCTCATCCCTCCTTCTCCCTTCCTCCATAGGAGTACGCGTGCTGCTCTCCGGAGTCACCAATTTACGGTCTCTAACATTCCATCACGCACAAAGAAATTTGGTGACTCGTTTCTTTGCCGCACTTCCAAAAGATGGAATAATCTACCAGCACACGTATTCCCTCCTACCTATGACATAGGGTCCTTCAAACGAGGCGTGAAGAAGCACTTTGTGGGCCGGCAGAGTGAGGATGACTGATGCTACGTCTCTTACGCTGCACCAGTTGTCCTCGCGCCTAGACCTCATTTCCACTTAACATCAGGTGGAATGGGGTCATTTGCCGGGCTTAGTATAAAAAAAAAGTCGCATCGCGCATCGCTTTAACAAACGGCGCCTAGTCTAAAATTCTCGGTACATAAATTAAAACAATCGAGAGCGCAAATTAAAATGACTCTAAATATTGTTAACTCTTAAGTTTAAACTCGATTGCAATCGTGTAGCGCACGGAACGCAACGGCGCGCTTAGCCACTTCCGAGCCATTATTTTAAATTTTTTGGCGGGAAAACAGTTTTTGGCTTATAATTTTTAAACTAAGAGGCCCGAGATTTGAAATTTTGCCTCGTGTTTGCACAAATTATAACGTATTAGTTGATCTTTAAAACGAAACGCTATCTTATACAGTTACAGTAATTCACCATGTGTTAGCCCGTGTTACGTGTCAACAGCTTACACATACTTATCGGTTCGTAGCTCAAAAACCTTTTGAGTTAAAGTTTTGAAAATTTTTGTGCCTTATGCACAAATTAGGCACAAAATTTTGAGGTATAAGTCATAACCGTAGCTTAAACAATTACGAAGATACAGCTGTGCAAGCCAGAGACCCGTGTCTCCAGCTCGCACACAGTTTTATGGTCGTAGTTTCAACAGTATTTGAGTATGATGGTTAGTTTTTTTTGTTCCTAGTGCACAAATTATGCACAAAATTTCTAGCTATAGTCTAAAACCCTATCCACACTGGTTTGTCTTAACGGGCGTGTGGAGCTGGTGACACGTGTCTCCAGCTTACACACATAAAACAACTCATGGTAACGAAGTTGTGGTGGCACAAAAATTAGGACTGATACGTTTGATTGCACATAATATGCACAAAAATATGGCATGCTTAGAATTTCTCTATGTCGAATGAGGCAGCTGTAGACATGGACACCAAGCCCTGACAATCACAAGCTTTACAGCTTTTATACTTACAGCTTTTAAGTATATTTTGTGCTAGGAATCGAACCCAGGCCAGTCTTGAGACTTAATACCTACAATATATCTTCAGATTTATTTACATTACAATGTAAATTGTTTTTTATAAATTGAAGTCAGTAAGAAGCCTAGTAAAAACCACAGCAGTACAAAAATACATAAATTATTTATAATGTTACCCTGAGACGTTAACTCATCACAATTTAAATACTGACTTTTTTTCCGGGGGCCCCAAGCTTACAGTTTCATTTTGTGACATTTCCTCGATTTCCACCTTGACCCAAACGCTTGCAAACATGCTCATCATATCATCATTTTGGCTATTCTCTGAGGTCTGTGTAGAAACTGCAGGCGCGCAAGTTACTTTTTCCATTCTATTCTCAGACATTTTTAATAGTAACTGTAACAGAAGCAAAATAAGTCTTTCAGCATCGTAGCGAATGGAACCTGCGACTTCTGCCTTCCTACTCTGGGAAACATAAATGATATATTATCAATTAACCAATCAAAATATATTTAGTGAAGATTCTACATTTATTTCTTAATCTTCGAGTTGCCGATCCTACTTGATAATCACATTTTATTAGGCCCTGCCAGAATACCAGCGTTGTTGCGATACGTTCTGTTCGTAACGACACGAGCTGAGGCGGGGTCCTGATTGACAATTTTCTTTTTTGTATGTAATATGTTTTTTTTATCTTTGTCAATAAATGTTTATCTTTTTTTATAGCAGAAGGAGACAAACGATCAGTACGACGAAAGGATGTTTTTTCGCGGTAAATGGGCATACTTGTGTTTTGGAGGGGTAAAAGTGGACTAGGTTATGTCGGCCGCAATTCGAGACATGACTTAACATGTTCTCGGTGTCATTCACAAGTTTATTCCGGCTCTCGATGACGCTTTCCCAAGAAATATTAGCTCGTCCGGTGTAGAGCGTATCCCCAGTACTGTCGTCCGCATAGCAATGAATGCTGTTGTTATGCAACATGTCATTGATATGCAGAAGAAACAGAGTAGGGGATAACACACACACCCCCGCGGGACTCTAGCATTCACAGGCTTCAGGTCGGAGCACGAACCGTCGACTACGACTCTGATGCTACGCCGAGTAAGAAAGCTGGCAACCCACGAACACGATTTCCCAGGAAGCCCGTATGATGGAAGTTTAGAGAGAAGAGCCCTATGCCATACCCTGTGAAAGGCTTTCGCTACGTCCAAGCTAACTGCCAGTGCCTCCCCTTTACTCTCGACTGCCTCCGCCCATCGGTGAGTAAGGTACACTAAAAGATCACCAGCCGAACGACCGCGACGAAACCATACTAGCGATCACTTAGTAGCTGGTCTGGCTGGTCTTCTAGGTACCTTAAGAGCTGGCGGTTTGTAATGGACTCCATTACTTTAGAGAGTAAAGAGGTGATAGTTATTGGCCTGTAGTTGGACGGATCTGAGCGACCGCCTTTTTTGGGAATCGGGTGGACAAGGGATGTCTTCCAAGAGCTCGGGACGACGCCACTGACGCCAGTAGTGTAAGAAAGCAGGAAAAGGCGCGTTAGAACCGGCGCCAACTAAGGAGCACTCGACCGAAGCACAATGGGAGACCTCAGACCCACTCGAATTATGGATATCAAGGGAAATAAGAGCCTTACGAACTGACCTTTGTAGGAACTGAACGTTTGGCATTGAACAAGCGCAATGCGGTATGGTTGGTAGAGTTTTCCCCATCGTCCAAGGTCGAGTTTGATGCGAAAAGAGTGCCCAAGAGATCGGCTTTCTCTTTTGCAGAATAGGCCAGGCATCAGTCTTGTGCAATGGTGGTAGCGATGGCTGACAAAAGTTCCCTAAGATAGCTTTGGTGAGAACCAGAACGCACGCGTGCTGAAGGAAGACGCACTAGCCTCTCGCCAATTCTACCTATGAATGATGACTTCACCTTGGCAATGTCCTTCTTAAAGGACCCGGCAGCAAAGTTGTACCTCTTTCTGAGCGCACTGGTGTTTGGATCCTTTGATGACACCGCATTAGCCCAGGCTTGGTAATGTTGTCGCTTTTGGCGAGACGCCATTTTGCAGCAACGACAAAATCATGGTTGAGACCTGCCGCCAATGGGAATCAAAGAGTTTGGAATGAAAAGTTCCATTCCCTGCAGTATCACATCAACGACAGAGTCAGCGGCGACATCAGGATCATCCAGCGAGAAGCAAACTCGCCACCACGGGTAGGACGCAAAGAAACTTCGCATCCCATCCCTGTCCGCTGACCTATAATGCCAGACTCGACGGCTGGCCGCTGGTTGCGTTTTTGAAGTTTCTGTGAGAGGCACAGTGCTACGAATCAGACAGTGGTCAGATGAGCCTAGTGGTGCATCAACAGAAACTTGATAGCCGTCTGGGTGTGAGGTCAGCAGAAGGTCCAATAAGGAAGGTGCATGGCCCTCCACATCTGGAACCCGCGTAGGCTCGGTTACCAATTGGGACAGACTATAGGCCAAAGCGAAGTCATGAACGGCTCTACCCGCGTGGTCAGTTGTGCGTGAACCAAGCCATTCGACGTGGTGGGCATTAAAGTCTCCCACCACAATCACGGGCGAGGGATCCGTTGGAGAAGGGAGTCTGTCGCCGTTTGGACGGTCTCGATGAGTTTATCAGTTCCGTTGTTACCGCTGTGGGACCTTTACAGGCACGCGTAGACGCGAGGATGACGTCCGCAGTCGACGTGCAGCTATAGGATGAGGAGGTCCCTATCTTTAAGATTGCCGAGGCGACGGACGCACATATCCTCCCTGACGTAGGCACAAACACCGGCTCGTGGCACAAATGCATGTTCCAAGTTGTAACCCGGGTAGCGCAAGTAGGAGATGTCAGGAGGGGGGATATCTGCGTCTCAGCGAGGAAAAGCAAGGCCGGCTTCTCCGTCTCGAGGTGGTAATGGACGGCGCTTAAGTAAGAGTGGATTCCTCTGATGTTGCAGAAGTCCACGCCAAGCGCAGGAGGGGGTACCAATTGTCTCGCCTTTCTCCTGCCTGCAGCATGCCTTGACTCGAGCGGACTTTTGCCCTCCCAGAATATGTAGGGCAGCCTGAGCGAGAACGCTCGAACGAACGAACGAACGATTCCGACAGTGCATGTATCGTTACCCCCCTGGGGTAAATATAGATTTAAGTGCGCTGCCATATAAATTGTGAGGGGTGAGGGGGGAGGGGGGGGGGGGGCCCTCCGGAACCCTCACTCGCCGGACGAAACACAACAGTACAAAGTGCCATTGTTTCACACGCCGAATATTCGTGAGAGGGTGGTATTACGCCGGGCGAGCCACCACCCATATACCACCCATTCAAAACGTCTTTTTTTAGCTGTGGAAAAGAATTGGCACAACAAACTCTACACAGCTAATAAAGAATGCTACCATCTATATCTGTGATACTTCCACTCCCTCCCTTCTCTTGGGTGTCGTAAAAGGCGACAAACGGACTAAAGACTGCATATACATCCAACAGCATAGAGCGGTGACGGGCTCACCGCCTGTCACGCTCAGCACAAGTGCAGTCTCTATTTGGTGGAAAGTGGACTATTACTACTAATCCCCCAAGGGTTAGTCAGATTGCCATAGTCCATGTTTCACCAAATAACAACTGCACATGTGCTCAGCGTGATAGGTGGTGAGTCCATCGCCGTTCTATGCTGATGCATGTATTTGTAGTCTTTAGTCTATTAGTCTCCTTTTACAACACCCACGAGAAGAGATGGGTTGGTATTGGTAATATTCTTTTCACGAGCCGCCACAGCCACACACACTGCTCGAATGCCATTTAATGTGTTGTTATTACAACAATAACTTTTTTTTTTATTTCATACAAATTCAGTACAATCAATAATCTAAGGTTGGGACCAACAACAATAACAATTACCAATTATCAATGTTAGGTAGGTATCGGTAGTGTATATTTTGTACCGCTGATGGGTTCCTCTCTTCCTTAATTGCACTTTTTCTGTCTGTTGCTGCAGTAGGCAAGTGTTTATTTTAAAATGTAGATTGTTAAAGTGTATGATCCATCACTTTGTGTATAATCACAATCCACAATTGTCCATTTTACCTACTAAATAATAGTATAGTTACGTAACTAATGCAAACCAAGGTTCATCAGTAAACCCACTTACAATTCAATTTCTTATTTGATGGCTTGCTATGATTTATCCAGTTTCTACCGAGTTTACCTGTAACAATAACAAATAGGTGGGTTAGTAAGTGAGTGAAGCAGATAAAGATTAACAATTACAATTTAATATTTTTAGTGTTAATGTACGAACACAAGACATTGACAAAATCAGTATCTACGAACGCTAATACGGATTTAAAGTTAGTAGGCCGAGGGATACACGGAGGGAGAATGGAGTATAAGGAGGGGTTATTTTTAGGGAAATTAAAAAATATATGTTTTGTTAAACCTTCGTCAAGCCCACATAGTCAACTCGACTAATTGAACATCTTAGTCGGGTAGCAGATGATGCGCAGGAGCGGTTTCCATCGGCGGAATTGGTGTTTTTGGGGGACTTCAACGCCCACCATGAGTTGTGGTTAGCTTCCTCCAAAACAGACCATGCTGGTAGAACTGCCCACGCATTCGCTCTCACGCATGACCTGACGCAACTGGTGAACCAGCCCACCAGGATCCCAGACATAGTTGGCCATGCGCCCTCCTTACTCGACCTTCTGCTGACGAGTCGCCCTGCTGGATACCGGGTGGAGATTCGAGCTCCTTTAGGTTCCTCGGATCACTGCTTGATATCCAGCACAGTGCCCTTGGCATCGCGCCCGCCAACAGCGGTTTCGAAACGCCAGATTTGGCACTACGCGTCGGCAGACTGGGACGGTATGCGGGAGTATTTTGCATCCGTCCCTTGGAGGCAGCGCTGCTTTAGTGGAAAGGACCCGACCGCTAGCGCCACTGCCGTTGCTGATGAGATAGTATTAGGAATGGAATACTATATTCCACACTCCTATGTCATCAGCAAAGGCAGACGCAACCGCTGGTTCAATCGCGAGTGTGCCAGCGCTGTTGAGAGCAAACAGACGGCATACCGCGCTTGGATCAGAAGTAAAGCTCATGGGGATCCCGAAACTCGCTAGCTAAAAGCAGCCTATAATAATGCCACCAAGTCGTGTAAGAGGGCCTACATTAGAGCGGATGCCCAGCGCGTTGCACGAGTAGGCCAAGAACTCCTGACGCATCCTACGGGCAGCCGTAGCTACTGGCGTCTGGCCAAAGCCGTGCCATCCAACTTCTGCCAACCCTCGCTGCCACCACTGAGATGTCCTGACGGAACTTTAGCTCACAAGCCGCAGGAAAAGGTCGATCTCCTGGAACTCTTTGCGGCTAACTCCCGGATCGATGACTGTAATGCACAGCCACCCTCAATTCCTCACTGTGGCCACACAATGTCTGATATTAAAATCAGGCAGTGTGATGTCCGTGCGGAGCTGCAGTCAATCGATGTCCGGAAAGCTAACGGTCCTGATGGCATCCCAGCAATAGTCCTGAAAATGTGTGCAGCGGAGTTGTCCTCTGTGTTAACGCGTCTGTACCGTCTCTCGCTCTCTTCGGGTTGTGTGCCGGAATCTTGGCGAGAAGCTAATGTGCAACCGATCCCTAAAAAAGGAGATCGGTCAGATCCAACTAATTACCGCCCTATAGCCGTAACTTCAGTGTTGTGTAAGATCCTAGAAAGAATATTGAACAAACAGCTTATTCGATACCTAGCAGATCACTCCCTAATTCACGATCGTCAATATGGGTTTCGGCCAAAACGGTCAACGGGTGATCTTCTAGCGTACGTCACACATCTCTGAGGTGAGGCTATTGACAAGCGTGGCGAGTCACTGGCAGTTAGCCAAGGCTTTTGATCGGGTCTGGCACAAAGCTCTTCTCTCCAAGCTTCCGGCATACGGTTTGCCCGCTCAGTTCTGTACCTGGATTGCTAGCTTCCTGCATGAGCGTAGAATCCGTGTCCTTTCGGATGGATGCGCTTCGCGGTTCATGTCAGTGAACGCTGGTGTTCCTCAAGGCTCCGTTCTATCCCCCACGCTGTTCCTTCTGCATATCAATGACATGCTTCCTCTTGGAAACATTGCTATGCAGATGATAGCAGTGCATAGGGGATATAACGGTCACCCAACGGCTGGGCGGGTAGACACCGAAATGAAGCGAGCAAATCTTGTCATTGAGCTCGATCGGGTGTTGGACCTCATTTCTAAATGGGGCTCCGATAATCTGGTGGAGTTCAATGCCAAGAAAACACAGGTGTTCACAGCGAAAAAGTCGCCATTCCTTCCCCTTCCCTCTCTTCAGGGTACATCTCTAGGCCTGCAGAGCAGTATTAACATGCTCGGTATGAATATCCGCTGCGATCTGAACCAAAAGGACTACATCGAAACCGAGATTAAAAATGCCTCACGTAAACTCGGTGTCCTGAACAAGGTGCGGCGATTCTTCAAGCCTGATCAGGGGCCCAAGTCTGCTAATTTACGAATGGCTTAATTGAATCGCAATTGTATCGCATTGTAATTGTTTGACACATTTGGTATTCTTATATGAGTAAGAGAATAACAAATGTGTCAAACAATTACAATACGATCCAATTGCGATTCAATTAAGCCATTCGTAAATTAGCAGACTTGGGCCCCTGATCAGTTGTGTCTATTATACAAGACACAGGTGCGGTCTTGCGTGGAGTATTGCTCTCACCTTTGGGACGGCTCCGCAAAGTACCTTCTCGATGCCTTGGACAGATTGCAGCGCCGCGCTGTGCGCATTATCGGCAATGCGGAGGTCACTAAAACTCTCGAGCCTTTGCAATTGCGTAGAGATATTGCGTCACTCAGCGTCTTTTACCGTTTATACCATGGCGAGTGCTCTGACGAACTCTTTGACCTCATCCCTCCTTCTCCCTCCCTCCATAGGAGTACGCGTGCTGCTCTCCGGAGTCACCAATTTACAGTCTCTAACATTCCATCACGCACAAAGAAATTTGGTGACTCGTTTCTTTGTCGCACTTCCAAAAGATGGAATAGTCTACCAGCACACGTATTCCCTCCTACCTATGACATAGGGTCCTTCAAACGAGGCGTGAAGAAGCACTTTGTGGGCCGGCAGAGTGAGGGTGACTGATGCTACGTCTCTTACGCTGCACCAGTTGTCCTCGCGCCTGGACTTCATTTCCACTTAACATCAGGTGAAGTGGGGTCATTTGCCGGGCTAAGCATAAAAAAAAAACATTCGCAATTTCGCATAAGGAAATGACTTTCACCCTAATCTTAGCCAAAAAACTGGAGTACACACGTGTCTTAATCTAAGTCTGCAAACAACAGAAGTCACTCTCTTATTGGCACTGCAATATTTAAAAAACCATGGTGTATGGGGAATGTCTAGTTGGATGTTGGCGTAGTGTGAACCTTTAGAAACGCTGCTCAATTTCCAGTAATCCGACCAATTCAAGAAAAGGTCTTTCTTACGGATTAACTTGCGTTTAATTTACTATTTACATAGTTTTTATATTATCCTGACGTTTCGAACCCTTTACAGGGTACCGGACACCCGGAAAGGGAGTCTCCCTGTGACCACGGACCCTGTAAAGGGTTCGAAACGTCAGGATAATATAAAAACTATGTAAACAGTAAATTAAACGCGAGTTAATCCGTAAAAGTGTTTCATTTCAATGTGTAGTGCTCGCTTAAACCTCAGTAAGCAATAGGTATTTCTTAGCTGTTAATGTGACATCGTTGGTGTAAAAGCCAGAATGAGTAAAAGTGCCGTTGACAGTGGCTTGCTTAGCGCAAGCATCAGCAGTTTCATTGCCTTTAATGCCTACATGGCCTGGAATCTAAACAAGGACAATACGCAAATCTTGCTGGTAACACTGAAATAAGTAAAATTGTTTTAATTTTTAAAATATATTGAAGTTTAGCTTTGCAGTGGAATTGGTTACTAATAAGTGCAGTGCGATGCGCGCTCGGAAACGGACGCGCTCCATTGTGCAGTAAGAATTACTAAGAATTTTTTAATTCACGATTTGCGCGGCAATAGCCGCTGCACGTGTTTTGACTATGAGCTCCCAACTCTTAGCCAACGAGCTGTCGTCGTTTGTTCAAAACGCCATCGACACCACGGACGAGGTCAGCATCTTGCAGATCTGCAAGTCCAACTTTAAGGAGGATGAAATTTGCAGTGGCAAGGCGCTGCTCTACCAGACCGTCAGCAAAGCCAGCCAGTGCCATCTCCTCGGAGGGATTGAACAGAAAGGAGGCTCCAGGACATCATCAGCCTGCTGAAGGAGACCGACCCGGACGACGTACCTACATTCGTCGCGAAGGAGTTAAACAAACTGCTTCCCGTCACATTCGATCAGGTCATGTCACCAGGCTACTGAAGGACATCAACTTCCTGAAAGCGAGCCTGGCCGAGATAGTGGAGAAATTGGAGACCTCCAATAACACCGTTAGGGAGTTGCGTGCCCAAGTAGTGTTTGAAGCAACACTACTTCGGTAAGTAGAATACCCGAGGCCTCTCATGTCAATACTCGTCGCGGGGCGCAAAACGCATCCATCTGCAGTTTCGAGTCGGCGCATGCGGATGCGTCACCGGCCGCTGTTACCGAGCGCGATGCCCCGCGCCTCGCCGCTTGCCCCTCCGCCCCGGTGGGGACGTCACGCGTTTGCACGTCAATACTTCAACGTGCCGCAGCACCTGTGGCCGCCAGTTGACCTGTCGGCGCCGACCGCCTCAAGAGAGGAAGAAAATTAGCCATGAAGTCATCCTGGAGCTACTTTTGCGGCACCGCAGGTTCACCATCGTGACGAGGTCTTTACCACAGTGGAAAGGAAGAAGAAGCCCGCCTGACGCAACCTGTGCGGTGTTGCACCGACTGGACCGAACCACCTGCTGCGTCCAGCTATACCGACGAGACATTGCTGTACGTGTCCCGACTTCATTACTCTTCGAAGGCAGAGAATAGTCTTTGGTTTGGTTTTTGTTTATATATCTACAATATATACCTAAACAAAAACCATCCTCAGTTAACGGTTTATCTCTTAGTGAAAACCGCATAAAAATCCATTGCGTGGTTTAGGAGAATGGTGCGGTGCCACAGACAGAGGAAGACGGCGACTTTACTTTTATAATACACTCGGCGTCACAAAAATCGCACCGTATCAAAATATTCTTAAAAAAATCTAAAACCTCGTTTAGAATAGAGGATAGTATTGGGTATCGTTAGAAAGCTAAAGAAGAGGAGCATCCAAAAACAATTGAATTAAATTTTCTTTTATTGGAATTATACAAAAAAAAATATTCAAAAAGCAATAAAAATCCTTAATTACGTTTTAGATGACACAGATAATTTATACAACAAAAATTTACAAAAATTTGCTTAAAACTAAACTTAAAATCTAGTGTTACCCCCCCCCCCCCCCCCCTTGCCCTGATGACGGCTTCCATACGGTCCCTCATCGACCTAACCAATTTCAGGACTTCTTCTTTAGGGATATTGGCCGATTCTTAATAACAGCCTCTTCGAGCTCCTGAAGAGACGAGATCCCTAGACCGCACCTTCCGTTTAAAATCGTCCCAGAGATGCTCTATCGGGTTCAGGTCTGGACTTCTCGCTAGCCACTGCATGACAGAGATTTGGAATCTTTAAAGGAACTCCCGCACAATTGCTGCAGTGTGAGCGCGAGCATTGTCATGCATTAAAGTGTACTCCTCGCTAATTAAATCGGCATAAGGGACCACATGCACTTCATAATCTCTGCCACATAGCGGCGAGCAGTCAGCGATCCTTGCCCACGAGCACCTCCAGTCCGGGAGACGCAGACAAGGTCGGTTTTCCTGTCAGCCGAAATGCCGCCCCAGAACATGCTGGATCCGCCCCATATTCCACAGTCTCCTGGATGCAGGCTTGGGCAAAGCGTTCACCCTGTCTTTTGTACACTCTTCAGCGTCTATCGTTGCAGAAGAGGCACACTCTCGTCTCGTCAGAGAAGAGAACAGTCCTCCATTGGTCAAGAGTCCAATTGACGTGGTCACGAGCGAACTGCAAAGCGGGCTCTACGATGTGCTGCAGTCAATTTTGGACCCGTAGCAGCTCTATGGGCCGCTATTTTCTTCTCCCTCACTCTTGTGTACCTACGCCTGGCGTACTCACCATGGAATTCTGTTATTTCAAGAATGCCAAAAAACTGTGCCCAAATAGTACCAAATAGTGCCCAAAGGAAATAAATAGTACCCTTATGGTTCAAAAGTTATAGACATAGTTTGGTGAGTACGCTAGGCATAGGTTCTACGCCTAGCGTACTCACCTCGTTTCGCGAAAATAGAACCAGCAATGGCTCTCATTTCTATCTTAATAAATAGTACCGGAAATAGTACCCTCTAAGAGTGTAATTGTTATTTGACTTTTACACTAGAAAGTCGTTAAATTTGATAGCAAACTTCTACATACAAAAATTACGTGTGGTACAGTCGAGCACAGTGAATGGTAAAATATTATTTTTATTACCAAAGGAATTAAGATTGGAATAACTATGGAGTTCATTAATAGACGACGACCTAAAATAAAATAGGTACATATTTAATAACAGTAAACCAAGGGTGGCCAAAAAAGGGGGGTCTTGAGTTTGGTATGTCTGTCTTTGGCACCGTAGCTCCTAAATATCCTAGATTTGGATGCGGATTTTTTTATATGAAGGCTGGTTTTTAGCGGTGATTCTTACTTCGACTATAAATCTAGTGATAACTGTTATAAATCACAAAGTTTGTAGTCGAGGGTGAATGAGACCCACTCCAACTTATATCTATGTATCAAGCATTGCTTATTTATGATTGGTTGATCGTGAATGACAGCTCGCCCGCAACTTTGTCCGCGTGAACCCCTTACCCCGTGACGAATTTCCAAAAATGTTCATTTTTATGCAAACCTTGTCCCGACAATTACAAATACAACAAAAAAGAATTAGCCAAATTGGTGCAGCCGTTCTGAAGTGATGCGCGTACAAACATTTTGGCAATTGATTTTTATTAATATAGATAAATACCTTCATAAATAGCGACTGCACATGTGCTCAGCGTGACAGGTGGTGAGCCCATCGCCGTTCTAAGCTGTTGGATGTATGTGCAGTCTTTAGTCCGTTAGTCGCCTATTACGACACCCAAGGGGAGAGGGGTGGTAGTATTCTTTCACCGGTAAGTACGCGACACAGTTAAAAACTTTATACAGTCCAGAAAACTAAGAATATGATTTAAATTGTTATTCTACGATTAATAAAAAACAATAACGTATTTATGTAGGTAAGTATATATAATATATTCAAACTGAGTAGGTACGTACCTAGCTAATGAAAGATCAACTGCAAATCGACATAAACATAAAATGCTATTACAGATGAAATATACATAGGTACTTACTTACTCATTTAAAGATCACTCACATCACAATGAAACAAAATTCACAAGTTTTTTCATTAATTGTTTCACAAATTAACTATTCGCAAACCTTTGCGGTTGCGGTGGCAAGGCAAAGTAAACGACTAAAAAAAATCGGTTCCAGAAAACTATGCGTTCCCACCGCGGCGTCAAGCAAATTGTTGTGAATTGCAATATTGATCTTTAGCACTCTCATAATACAGGTCAGTTTGTAAGTAACTAAAGTAAGAAGTGTGATAAGCGCCATCTATTGTAACTTGTTCATACTAAGATGCATCGCTGTCGCGCGTCGATAAGTTGCACTATGATCAACAAAAGTAACAGATTGTTCTCGCACAATATTGAGCTTTCAATTTCAGACATAAGGCAAATAGTTCCTTATTTAGAAGATGCTTTTACTTTATGAAATCCGGCAAAAATACGATAGTCAATATTTTGGAAAACATGGATCTTATTTATAAGGAAAATAATTACAATCAATTATATAACTGATATTAAACTTCCTCGTTACGTATATACACCTATTAATTTCAACAAAACTAAAAGTAATATGTAGTAGGTGCATAATACGAAATTTAATAATATTAAAATTATTATGAGTTCGCCTGTACCACATGTCAATGTATGTAGAAGTTTGCTATCAAATTTAATGACTTTCTAGTGTAAAGGTCAAATAACAATTGCACTCTTAGAGGGTACTATTTATTGAGATAGAAATGAGAGCCATTGCTGGTTCTGTTTTCGCGCAACGAGGTGAGTACGCTAGGCGTAGAACCTACGCCTAGCGTACTCACCAAACTATGTCTATAACTTTTTAACTATAAAGATACTATTTATTTCCTTTGGGCACTATTTGGTACTATTTGGGTACAGTTTTTTGACATACTAATTAATGTTGTAGCTTGCTCCGATTTCTCATACTGAGGTGAGTACGCTAGGCGTAACCTACGCCTAGCGTACTCACCAAACTATGTCTATAACTTTTGAACCATAAGGGTACTATTTATTTCCTTTGGGCACTATTTGGTACTATTTGGGCACAGTTTTTTGGCATTCTTGAAATAACAGAATTCCATGGTGAGTACGCCAGGCGTAGGTACACTCACTCTTCGTTTAACCGTAGAGACGCTCACGGTGGTTCTGCGAACTGCCTGGAGCTGCTGTAGCAACTCAACAGCATTGGAGAACCGATTTCTCAAAGAATTTGAGACGATGAACCGGTCGTCTCTCTCCGAGGTGGAGCGACGTCTACCGGATCCATGTTTCCGGATGTAGCCACCGGTCTCTATGAAAAACGGCTCAAATTCAGTCGCCGAGCGACATCACATCACACTGCCGCATCCTTGATTGCAATAGTGCAACTACTTGGGCGGCTTCGTCAGCAGTGGTATCAATTTTCCAGGTGCTTTTTCTTCTGAAAAATCTTTGCGTTTGTCCTCTTCGACGGCTGGATAGCAAATGACCCACATTCAACCTGTATGGGTCCTTTTATACCCAAAAAGGTAGCGCAACTAGCGCCCTTTGCGAGTAGTAAAAACTGCATTGTTTTTTCAAAGTACATTATTAGGTGGTTATCATTTTTTTATCAATAAAATGATACGTTTTTTATAAGTTTATTTAATGGTCTTTGAATAACATCAATATTTGTGGGGGTGTACGCGTATGTCAAGAGTTAATAACGCTTGAAAGTTATTTTTGCAGAGGTGCGATTTTTTTGACGCCGAGTGTATGTAATGATGAACCATCATCAAATCAAATATAGGTATCATCATCACCAGGTGATGATACCTATTTTTTCCACAAAAGATGTACATAACAAAAGGTAACAAAGGCCCGCGCGACCGGGTGCGTAATTCCGAAAAAAAATGCTTCTCAGAATGAGATTTCTGTTGCCTGTTAAAAAAAAACCACGTAACATTTCTAACCCCACCTTGAACTACAGAGGTACAGTACATACCTAATTGACCTAACCAACCGATCACCTTACATTTCTAACCTCACCTTGACCTACAGAGGTACAGATCTAATTGACCTATCCAACACTTTATTGTTGAAATTTTTGCATTTACAATGCTATATAGATTTAGGATAAAATGTTTACTAGGAAAAAACAACCAGTCTCAGGAAAGCTCGAACGGGATTCGAACCTGTGACCTTTGGATTGCCGGTCCACTGCTCTAACCGCTAAGCTACCGAGACCCTAGAAGACTCGTTTAATTTTTTCTAGTAGTTGATACCCTGCAATCCAGCGGTATTACGTCACTGTGAAGTCTACCCCCACATTCGAAAGAAATACTATTGCAAGTATTTAACAATCGATAAAGAAGTAATTATTATTATTAATAGTATTTCTTAGTTCATAGTAAAAGTTAATAGTAAAGGGCTAAGGACTGAGCCTTGGGGAAGGCCCTTCCATACTCTTCTAGGCGGAAGTGTAGAATTGTGCGAGCTTACAATAATCAACCTATAGAGAGATAAAGATAATATTTACAATCCTCTCCGGTATGTTCAGCTGTAGCATTTTCTGTCTGAGCATTGGGAGAAGAACATTGTCGTATGCAGATGCAGACTCTAGGAATACGCCTACCACTGATTTTCATTCCGAGAAAGCAATACGGACGTCACTCACAAAAGTACCAAGGCTGTCTATCGTACTTAATCCTTTGCGAAAACCAAATTGGGTTCTGGAAAGTTTCTTATTGCTCTCTAAAAACCATTCCAAGCGATTCTTAATAATATGCTCTAAAATCTTTGACAAGTGTTGGAAAGAGCGATAGGACGGTAGGTTAATGGGTCGTTACTAGGATTGCTAGTCTTTAAAATAGGAATGATAATTAGGGTCTTCCATTCATCAGGTGGAAAGCCAGACTCAAATATAAGATTTATAATTTTTAATAAATATTTATGTTTCCTTTCCACTTTTGACAAGAAACGAATACGGTATTCCATCAACTTTAGGAGCAGAGTCTTTAAGACCAGATAAGGCAGTTGTTAATTTCTCAAGGGAAAAAGGGTACTGTAATATGTCGGATGTTGTAGGTATGGCAGCCGAGAATGTTGTAGCTTCCTCCAAAGAGGGAGCAGATGGAAGGGCAATATTTTGACAAAATGATTCTATCCATGAAGATGTGTCTAAAGAAGTGCTATCTATAAATGAGCCACGAAACCATTTGATACTTTTCCAAATAACAATTGACGGAGTTTTAGGGGATAAAGATGAACAAAAAGAGTGCCATCCAGATTTCTTTTTAATTCTTAATAGTTGTACTGTTTCTGCTGCAGTTTTCTGATAGTTTAGGAAGTTATGTTTATTCATCGAATATGTATAGGTTCGCTCTGTTTCCTTGCGCTTTACATGCAGCAGTGCACTCTTTATCCCACTAAGGTGGAGAGGAGATATTCTTAGAGGAGGATTATTTTTATCGGGATAGATTTTTCAGCTGCAGCTAAAAGAGTATTTTTGAACTGATAATATTGTAAGTGGACATTATCCGAATTTAGTGTAGGAAGATTATGAACTTCCTCATCTGTATTAATCGTAAATTGGTTCCAGTCGGCTTGAGATACTACATATTTTTGTCGATAATTTATTGATAGGGGGTTCTTTTCGGGACAAAGGTAAAAAGATAAGAATAGGGTAATGGTCGCTTCCATGGAATTAGGAAGAACTTGCCAGGAAAGACTAGAAGTTAAACTAGCAGAGCAGAGAGTTAAATCTACAGCACTTTTCACATTCTGCGAAGGAGCTACCCGCCGTGTTGGGGAGCCATCATTTAATATGCACAGATTAAAATCGTCATCGTCATCATCTCATCCTCTTAAGTCTAAGTTTCTTGTATTGGGTTCTAATACTCAAATCCACAGGATCAATAGTTTTGCTCCGTTGGTACAAATAGGTCAAGAAACTATAGAACAAGTGACGGAGGCTCGCAGTCTTGGCGTTTTGATAGATGATAGGCTCAAGTTTCACAACCACATCGTTGAAACTTTTAAAAATTGCTTTTATAGGCTCAGGGTCTTGTATCAGGTCCGAAACTATTTAAATATAAACATTAGAATAAACATTTGTGAGTCCCTGATACTTTCAAAGCTTAATTATGCTGACACGGTTATAGGTGGGTGTATCTTTACCTATTCCAAGAAATTAATTCAACGTGTACAAAATGCCTGTGCTCGGTTTTGTTTTACCATCCCACGTAGAGCTCATGTTACTCCATACCTCAATCTGGGTAATCTTATGACTATGGAGACCAGGTGTTCAATTCATTTTGCCTGTCTTCTTTTTGGTGTTGTGCAAACATGAATGCCATCGTACCTTTTCAATAATTTACATTTTTTTACATTTTCGGGGGTCAAAGTTGCTCGCGTCCGTAGGTTTACCCTTGAGACCCTACACGTGATCCCTGGGTGGTGCTAAATGAGTGACACTGACTGAGTGGTAGAGCCACGCTGCGTTGCAGCACGAATTGGGCCGGCTCGCCCGGCGTAATACCACCCTCTCACGAATATTCGGCGTGAAATAATGGCACTTGGTGCTGTTGTGTTTCGTCCGACCAGTGAGGGTACCGGAGGCCCCTCACCCCCCCACCCCCCCCCCCTTCCTCCCAATTCCTATTCCTTCCTTAAACCTATTCCTCCCTTAAAGGCCGGCAACGCGTCTGCGATTCCCTTGGTTTTGCGGGTGTCCATGGGCGGCGGTGATTACTCTCCATCAGGTGACCCGCCTGCTCGTTTGCCTCCCTTTTATAAAAAAAAAAAAACATTTATTTATTTATTTTATAAATGGGGTAGGGTAATGTAATGTTTATTGAAGTATTGTTGCAGAGTTTTAGTTTAGTTGATATTGTTTTTACTAGAATGTTTTGATATAAGTATATGTTTTTATTGTTTTTAATTTTTATTTTACCTTTTAGAATTATTTATCATAGGCGAAGTCAGTCACAGAAAACAGCATAATATATGGTATATTATGCTGTTTTCTGTTGTTCTCTAGGTTTCCGCAGAAGATCAGCGTTGGGGCATCTTTGGTGTCTTGACTAATGCTGAGTGGATACCTTTTCTGTGTCACAATAACATAGTTTTGTTTAAAATTGTATATTTACATGTGTGTGTGTGACACAAATAAATTATTTTCATTTCATTTCATTGAAAAATTCAGATTAAAAAGTTATAGGATCCCCAGATTACATTACATATGTAGGTTAAAGTTACCTAATATAATAACTGGCTGAGGAATGGATGAAATTATGGAGAATATGTTCATCAAAATGGATAAGCTGGGAATTGGGATATAAAAGATATAAAGGTAATGTCCATGACCTGGACTGCCACTATATTAAAATATCTTTATTATGGGATGAGATGGTAAGTTGAGAAAACTTGTTATTCATGTTATAAAATTTGCAGTAGATACCAGCCTTACAGTTGCTTGTCATCCCGCAAACGAGCATAGCCTGACATCCTAAAATTGGATCCAGGTCTAGGCTACATCTGGATGGCAAGAATGACGGGCTTATGGGTATTTGAGATAAATTAATTCTGCTTTTTATGTCTAACACTCCTACTGTTCCACTGAAGGATCAGAGTGAATTTTATTATTAAGAGAAGAGAGCTCAGTATGTTTTTGCCTATTATTGTACTCTAATTGTATGTCATTAAAACTTTGATAAAGTTAATTAAAGTAGATAATTTATTGCAATAATAACATTTCTAACAAATTGTCATTAGGTAATTGTCATCTGGTGGAACTGAAGGCGTACTTGAATAAGCACATCTATTTGGAAGAGAAGATACTGGGGTGGACGAAATTTCATTAGAAGTTCCTGTCATAGCCATGGCTGGACGCAGGAACCCTAGAATGACAAGGGATTTCCACTGTTTTGCAGTAGGAAGTAGTTGAGGGATAGGATGTAGTCCTTGGGGATGAGTTGGATTGGGTCTAAGTTGGGGATGAAGGGAAGATACATGCCGAGTCTACAAAAGATATTTTGTTGGGGCAAATCTAGCAGACGCCTCCATACAAGAGATGCTCTCCTGTGACAACACTAGCTTAATTGATTTTTGCCTTTCGTGTTCTGGACGAGAAAAATATGTCGCTAAATGATTTTCAGAGCATAAAATACATTTTAGAGGAGCTTGGCTTAAACATGCTTCACCTTCATGTAAGTCTGCACATTTTAAGCAACGGTTAGAACTGCACGTGACTTTACGTGGCCAAATCTACAGCAGTTATTACATTGGATTACAGGTTAATGGTACATTTCAACAGGTAAAGAGGTAAAATAACAATAAACATATTGTGGTATCTTTTTACCTGTAAAAGTTAAAACAACTGTTTGGGTCAGTATCCAGGTAGGAGCAGAGCCAACAGAAGAGGACTTCCTATGTAAGCATCTGCTCGGAACACTTTTCCAAAACCCCGGGATATTTTTGATCAACTTTTCCATAGTCCAATCAACAGGTACTTTTCTGACAACTGACAATACCCATGCGCGACACATTAAATGAGGGAATATTTACCAAATAGTTGCAGTCATTCAACACTGGATGATTCAAGAAAGAAATAGCAACTGCTGCAGACTTAAATTCCAAAGAGATGCAATTTCAACCAACCTTCACTCCATCTGAAATTATATTTTTAATGTTGTTAGGAGTGCAAGAATTTGCCTATCTGTACTGCTCGAAAAACAGTTCCCTGTGTAATTCTTTCTTTTTAGCTACATTAACAACAAAAGGAGCGATATCATCTTCGAATAGCTTATGTTGCTGTTCATATATTCCAGAATGGTAAGTATAATATGTGTTTGAGCAGACACAGTTGGGTAACCAATGTTTTTTACTGGGATTAAGGGACTATCACCAACCCGGATTGGGCCAGCGTGGTGTGTTATGGCCCAACCTCCCCATGTGATGTTGTCCACGTGGGAGGCCTGTGCCCAGCAGTGGGACGTTTACAGGCTGATGATGAAGAAACTATCAGGGTCATTTTGGACACGCTTTCTATACATGCTTCTAGAGGTTTCTTACGATTGGGTATCAAATATATCCGGAGAAAACACACTGCCCCCTCCGGGGTCCGGAGGGTCAGTATCCATAACAGTTAGGACAGCACTAAACACTGACTACAATCACCAACAATAAACTATCGGTACACAAATAACACACAAAAATATTTGAAAAGCACAAAATAATACAACAGGCGACACTCTGACCCAACTGTTTTACAAAAACACTTGTATCTCGCAGTGAACCTAGAAGCAGAGTCAAACCCATTTTCAAAATAGTTTTAGCAGAAAAATAATTAAGTAAGTCTATTTTATTTTAAAAATCACGAAATTACTGACCTTATAACACCGGTCAGAGTGTACACCAGTTCCGAAATCTTTCTATAAAAATACCTATTGCTCTACAAAATGATGAAGAGTTAAACAAAACAATTAATACAATGTAGGTAGGTAAAACTAAAAACTTATTTGCTCAGCGGTAGGTAAGGTAAGGTAAGTAGTGATGGGCGATTGTGAATGACATTATTCGAATTGTTCGATTGTAGAAGTCATTCGAATTATTCTAATAACTTTACAAATCGTTCGATTTTGAATGTAAGCGAGAAGCGAATAAGAATGTATAGCGTCGTCTCATTCCTTCCGATTCAAATTTCATTACTACTAGTTTATCTAGTCGAATATTCAAACCATCGAACTAACTTGTACGAGGGAATAAAAAGATAAACGAAACAAGTGTGTGTAAGAGAGAAAGAAAGAAGTATAAACAATAATGGCGTTTGCTCTTTTTGCATTCCCGCCAATCGCGCCATTGCATTATTCGATTGTACCAAATAAAAGTAGACTTTATGTCATGTCTGATAAATACCAATTTTGAATGGCATAGTGAATGAGTGAACTAGCTATTTCATTCGAATCTGCGAACTAGTGATCGATTGTTTTTGTATTCGATTGTTAATATTAGTTGTATCAAACCATTCGATTGTTCGAATCAGTAACAATCACTCATCTTTGAAGGTAAGTAATACAAAAAATTACAAGAAGAAGAAGAAGATAGATAGGTAGCGATGTAGCGATAGAAGAGACGATAACATGCATCGTATTGAACCGATGTATTGTTAATACTCAAAGATCGAATACCTATACATCGATGTTTTTCATTCGATGTATCGGATACGCAAAATATGACACTACGGCCACATTTTATTTAAAAAAAACCGATAGAAGGAAAAATTAAGGATTAAGTAAACTGTTGGTTTTACATAGCATTGAAAATAAATTTTGAGATTTGTAATGGACAATGTCCATTTTATACCTGTTTTGTTTTGAGAATGTCAATTTCACTAATTCACTAAGTCTAACCATGCTTTAATAGTTTCCCTTTAAAGTCAGGAAAAAAACAATACTAAGTTTTACTTCCTTAATGTAGTAACGAATTCTATCTAGGTTTTTGAAGGCACTCAGCCACTAAAACGTTTCGTACCGCCTCTTTATCTGTTAACGTTAAAAGTAAATCCTTGGTCTCCTTTTTAAAAAAAAATTAACCGCTTATCGTTTTATGAATAATTATTAATTAATTCATCATTATCAATTGATGGAACGGCTTTACTTACCATGGGTAAAAAGAAACGTCTTTCTGACTTGTCAGTTGTCAGCTCTTTCTGTCACTGTTTTGTGAGGTTGTCTGTCTGATTCACTACGCTATTTTTATTTTAATGAAACTTACGTACATAAAGTCTTGATAATATCTTCTTTAATAATAAATATGTGTTGTGGTTGATTAATTGAAACAAAAGTGGTATAAAACATGTTTAGCTAACTCATTGTCAAGTTTTCAAATGTATGGGCCGTGGGCATTGTCCTTTGATTTTTTAATAATTATTTTTCCATATACCTGATTTTCTTTTAGTTTCGGCTTCAGCTTAGAATAATAACGCTATAGAAACCAAGTTCGCGCGCCTATTTTGAAGCACATTAATTGGAGCCAGAAATGGCACCAAACGCCGGACCGCTCCGTAGTGTTCAATGTCACAGCGCGCCGAACGTGTCTCGCGAAAACAAAAAAAAATGACGGTTTGTGCAGTTAAATTGTGTCACAACACATCTGAAAAACAAAAGAAGTGTAATAACATCACTTTTCACAGGTAAGCTTTCAGTATTTCATAGTATCTTGTAGTTAATTAGGTCAAAATATAAACGTACTGCAGTGTGATTCTCTAAGTTAAAGCCTCGGTAGCAGCGGCCTGCGCAGTGCTGTCTCTTTCATATTCATAGAATTGGAAAGAGACAGCAGATCACGGCCATGCGCGCACGTCACGCGTGTGTGAATCGGTTTAGTGCTTCATTTTTGACAGAGCGCTTGTATGAAGACTATCTTTCTATAGCGTTATTATTCTAAGGGCTTCAGTTTCTTGTAGGCTATTAGACTAGTAACAAACACTAGTGTAGTTTTTAAATCACCTTACCGCCCAAACAAGCCGATTGAGAAAAAACAATCGATGTTTTGGAAACATCGTTGTATTTCTCAATACATCGTATCAAAATCGGTGCAACAAAACTATGTATTACATCGAAAAAAGAATCGATGTTTTTTTCAAGTGTCCATACCATAGAGCGTTGGTTGAATGCTCTAAGGTCCATACCTACGATAGGTAGGTTAGGCTTGTTGAAAAAATATCGATAAATAAATATATTGAAATTTTTTGTTCAATGTATCGATTTTTGGTTGATATTGTTTTTTCGATATATCGATCCATCGATTCAAAATAATCAATTTAGAAATTTGCATCAAAATCGATATTTTTTTTATCTATTATTATGTCATCACGATCTAATTAGATTTGTAAAAATACAAGGCTGTAAAAGGTTTAAAAATCAAAAACTTGTTGTTGTGCTGAATTTCATTAATCATTAGACACAGATTACTGTGGTAGTGAGTGCGTAACTGTCACTGCCAGTGCGTTGCTTCAGTCAAGTCATGTGTGCATGTGTGATGCGTATACGCAACGGAAATATTTAACACCTACGGCTTCCTCCGTGCCGTCAGAGAGATTGGCTTCTACTGTAAAAATGGCGGTTCCTAACAACAGGAGCCGGCTGAGACAGCGGCATAACTATCAGGTTCACTGTCCTAAAATACAACCATAGGTTAATGCATTGAGTTACAATAAACTAGAGGAGACACCGAGAAGCAAGTTTGTACGTACTAAGGTGCAGCCCATGCGCTGTAAACGCCTCAGTGATTGCGCTTGATTCAAGTGATTGTGGACCTTGCGGCTGCACCTTAGTTGCGCACAAACTTGCATCGCGTTGTCTTTTCTAGTTTATTGTACCTCAATAGGTTAATCAATTGTTATGTATGGCTTATATGTGGACTGCGGGGCCTGCGGGACTGCGAACCGGTGAAAATAATAATTTAAAATAAAAAAAACTGTTTTATTACTAGGTTAAGCTGACCTAAATTTCTTTTTAATTGATTTAAAAAAAACAGGTGGTTCTCCTTTTTTTAAAGCCGGTTAAAAATTTGACCGATGTAACGATATTTTTTTCGCGATAATCGAGATTGATATTGATATTTTTAAAAATATAGATGTATCAATATATCGATATTTTTTCATTTCCGACATCCCTAGGGTAGGTAGTAGGTACTAACTAAGCTAACGTACTATCTAGTGTTGCCGCTCGATAGTCCACTATTAATAGTCTATTGATAGACTAACGCTCCCGTGCTCGTGCACGATTAACGACCAGCAGGCAGAGGTGGCGGGATGTCGTGCGGCGGGCACTGTCTGCTGCCCAACTTACCGGAACGTGATAACCACGACCACTCTGGCAAGAGTGAAGCGACTAAGATGATGATGATGAGACTAACGATAATAGTCTATCGATAGTTGAGCAAAAGCATTAGTATCAATAGGCCTATCGATGGTATAACGACACACAGCAATACCATCATTATAACGAAGCTCAATATCGAAGTCTCGATATATAATACTAAGCTAGATACTAAGCTCAGTATCGATACCATTGCTGCTGATTATTGCAATAACAATCATACTATCGATTGTATCAATACTATCAACACAGCCTACTATCGCTAGCGCAAACATTTATACGATACTATCAATAGTATCGATTGCTGTTACAATAGTCATTGCCGATACTATCGATAGTAATTATGTTAAAGAGCTTCAATACCTTCGATACTATCGAGAGTATTGCAGTATACTGATACTATTGTACCAAACTGAGCAATTGATACTATCGATAGTTCGGCAACACAAGTACTAGGTATCTATAGTTAGTTTCCTTTGCTCTCGACCAAATATTTGGTCCGAGATTAATAACAACATTGTTAATTGTAACATCAATGAAACAAAGAATTTGGCGACTGACTGCTTTATTAAATATGTAGACTAATCAGTGAAAAAGGTATCTAAAAATTAAGATCCAATATTCACTTAAAACTTTCTTCTCTTTCAGTAGCACCTACTGATGATGCAGATAATACTTATAAAAAGTTTTGAGTTGCATTCGGGATTAATTTAACAACACATTTAGGCAGAAAATTATTCAATTAAATAACTCTAAGAATAAGTTCAGTGACTGGGCGACACCAGGTATTTGTACAAGTAGAAGAAAATTGTATGAGTTAAAATCTACTTCTAAAGATCCAAACTTTATTGAATATGTTAGAAACTATTCAAAATTATTTTAAAAAAGTCTGCATAAATGCTAAATCAAATTTTATTTTTAAAAAAATTGCACTTACGAATAACAAAATAAAGACTACATGGAATGTTATCAACCAAGAAACTGGTAAAACAAAAATTAAGGTTCGTAGTCAAAAGTAAAACAATAGAATCAGATGGCGCAGTCATCGGTGCTTTGGGGATTTTTTCTCTAGGATACCTATGGACATAACTAGTAATATTATACTGCTGTCGCTCTCCTCGAGTCAAGTGTAGTACTATTATTTATTCTGTGGTCAAGTGTTGATAAGTGCGGTGACAGTTTTAGTTTTAGACATTTAAACAATGGCACCATTTTAAAAGCTTTTAAAACAATAATTATACTTCGGGTCTCAACCGAAGACGATTACTTATTACATGCAGCAGTACATGAGATGGTGCTATCTTCTTCACACTTTTAGATATATCCTTAAAAGAAATATCTTATTTCCGTTCCCTGCACTGGCAACCCCGCGTCACGAGACGTCATTACGTGTTTTTGTGTTATCGGAATCACACGTACTTTTCGTAACGAAATTAAATTTGTATTTATTAAGATGGGAAAATGTTAATGTTTGAAGTTGAGAGACAGTGATCATTATGGTATTCTTCGTAAAGTAAAGAAATCATTATTAATTCAAAAAACGTAAACGTTTATCATCATCGGTGTCGGTAAATAGTGATAAATGTCGTATCAACGATATTACGACACGCAGGTATTGGAAAATAACGCTAATTTACCTAGAAAATTAACTATTAAGGAATGTATCATAGTTGTAAGGAACTAAGATCATTTATCATTAAAATTATCTACCCTTATTTTAATTGGTTTTTCTTGGGTTCTATAATAATGATTGTAACAAAATTAAAAGCCATTTACAACAAGAATTTTTTTAAATACTAAACACACACTTAGACACCACTGTTACAGTGTTTAACTTACTAAACGTATGATGTGTCGGGGAGATATAACTGCTCAACTGTGTTGATGCTTTATTTTACTCAATGACACTGATTGTCCTTGATTTTACTCCATACAAGCCGTATCGAGGTTACTTACACCAATTAGACAGTGCTGAGGTTCTATTTTACTCCACGCAAGTCGTGTCAAGGTAACTTACTCCACTTTAACAGAGTTGAGGCTCCACGCATGCCGTCTCGAGGATACTTACTCCACTTTAACAGTGTTGAGGCTCCACGCTAGCCGTGTCGAGGATACTTACTCCACTTTAACAGTGTTGAGGCTGCACGCAAGCCGTGTCGAGGATACTTACTTCACTTTAACAGTGTTGAGGCTCCACGCAAACCGTGTCGAGGATACTTACTCCACTTCAACAGTGTCGAGGCTCCACGCAAGCCGTGTCAAGGATACCTACTCCACTTTAACAGTGTTGAGGCTATATCTTACTCCAAGCAAGCCGTGTCGAAGATACTCACTCCACTCTACCAGGGTTGAGTGAGGCTATATTTTATTTCACGCAAGCCGTTTTGGGAATATGTACTTAGTACATTTTAACAGTGTTGAGGCTTTATTTTACTCTACGCTAGCCGTTTCATGGTTTCTAACTCCACTTGAACTGTGTTGAGGATTTTCTACTTCACATAAACCGTGAGAGGCCATACCTATTTCACCCTAACAATTTCACGTTTCCACGACCTCTGTGGAACAAAGCAGAGTCTCAACATTGTTGAGGACGTGGATTCGATTCCCACCTGAGGTGGACATGTTTTCAACAAATTTGGTGAAGGCATCTTAAACTATGTCACTGATGTTTACAATGACTCAACCAGTAGCGGCAGAAACGAAGCTTGGCCATTCGCGCTGCTTGCAGCGCTAGCGCCTGTGCCCGTGCCAGCTGCGCCACTAAGATCTTCGATCTGTCCCCGTATATGACGGTCAGTCCGACGATAGACGACGCTTTCATTGGACACCCATAGATTCTACAATTTCTCAGAGAAGAACCTCATAAAAAATAAAGGGTTACTCATATTAATGAATAAAAAATAAAAAAAAGTACTTTCCTACTTAAATAAATGGAAAATATAATAATAATAATAATAAAAAAATGGTAATAATGTACATAAGCCTCGAAGCTCCAAAACTAAATTAGGAAATCGAAATAATAATAATAAGCTCTGTTGAAGGTAAATATCAATAAAAGTTTTAAAACTTCACTTTCTGAGTATAATCCCGGGCTGATGCCCGGGCTGAAGTTGTGATCAACTTCGAGGTTGTTTAAACTCTCGGGGGGGCGCCACTGCGCCTAGTAGTATCATCAGCTATCGAGCTACGATCAAGCCCACCAGCACCATTCACACCGCCGAGGGACTGCCGAGGTTCCGCCGGATATCTGACAGGGAGACGTTGGAGTCAGAGCTCCCGCAGTCGCTTGACCTATTTTTATGACTGAATGACAGAAAGTGTGAGCTCACTAGGGATCGTAATGTTTTACATTGGATTTGCAAACCTATACAAAACAACTATACCCCAAAACAATGTCTGTTACTTACTATCTCAATCTATGTAGATGAAAATGAATCGCCAAATGTGTTGCTATGCGCACGAAAACGGCTTAAATGATTCGTTTAAAATTTAAAGCAGCTTCAAAATAATTATATTTAAAAGTATCGAACTGCCCTTAAATTATTAAATCACAACTACTATTGTCAACAATTGATATTCAAGATGCTTATTTTTAATTAAGTATTTAGCTTGAGGTTGAAATTAATGTTCTTCTGTTCGGCCTATTTGTGTTTGCGAAATTACTGGAAACGGTTCTAGAACAATTGCGCATAATATGTGAATTTTCTACAATAATTGTTTAGTTTATGTTTTGTACCTACGCACGAAAAATAAGCTAAAACTATGACGAGTGTGTATTGAATAATAAAACTACGAGTACAAGCACCTTTTTGGAGTCATAGGGTTTGTCACAAACACTTACAAAAGCATTACTAAAAAACCGAGCAACAGAACTTGTTTTTATACACAAATGTATATTAAGGGATTTAGATGAATTCAGGAATATTGACTACGGCATGCACAGCGGCCGTTGCGGTTTGAATTATCTACCTACACCAAGTTGTTTGAATAAAAGAAGTTCTTAATTGATTCAGAAACTTTTTTGTATTCGCATCCTACATCCAGTCTTGTGAACACATTATACGGATATACTTAGATACGGAGTAGGTAACTCTCCTACCATGCATTTTCTTAAATTATTAGTTCATTGGCAAAGCCATAATTTGACCTTACAAACCCTTACAAACGTAGAATGCATCACGAAATCCTGACCAAGCTATAAAAAAAAAAACACTTACATTTAATATAAATTGAATAAAGGTATTGTTGTGGTTAGATTAGAATTTACATCCTTATTATACAATGTGGCCCAAACTTGTTGTCCAAGAAAAAATGTTCTTCAGCCCTAAATTATATTTGTTATACCTTATTTCCTTTCAAGGCGAGCCATCCACTTTTAGATTGCCTTATCCAGGTGGCGCCAAATTATTAGTGAATCGCTGACCAGACGTGGTTTACTACGAGCATCTTGAGATATATGTTTACATCTCTTGCAACAAAATCAGTAACATTAAATCAGTACTGTATTTGATAATATCTTGGTAGCTTTATTCGAAAAATAATAACTTAAATCTTTTCAAAGCTGATAGTTATAAAGTTATCATTTCTAACCAAAAAGTTTGAGGAAGGTTCTAGGTTGTTTAAATACGCATAGGTCCACTATACCTGTCATCTAAGGGAAGTAATTTACTTTACATGAATGACTGTGTTTAACACAGATTTGTTTAGTGTACACTACCTAAGATTTATTGCTCCAAATCAAAAATACAATTCAACATGGGACACAAATGTCATGTTAATTAAACCATATTTCCGGGACTATCCTTAGAATCAGATCATAGGTAATCATTGATTTGTCACTTATGATTCTTACACTATATTTTCTATTATTTCTGCTCAAAAAACGCAGTCTATTAGTTTAATCAAAAATAATATATCAATACAAAATTATGTGATTGTGATTGAAATTACTGACTTCATTTAGACTTCAGGCCCCGATTTTGGCAACCGCTCATCAGATTGTCCAATATTTGTAAGAATCCCAGTTATTTGTTGCTGGCTGTGCCAACCTCATAAAAAGGCGGTCACAAACATTTGTTGCAAATAAAAAAAAAAAAAAAGAAAGAAAAGTAATCGTATACAGTAGACAGCTCGGACCAGATATTTGGTCCGAGGTAGACAGTGACGTGAAAAAGGATTCCAAGACAGTGGTCTAGTGGACGACATGCCGATACCGATATTTGTCTGTATTTGGAGCTCACAGTCACGTAGTCGCTCGGCATTTGCTGCTCACACTGCTCATAGATCTAGTCTGGAGGTGTTTCGCAGAGTTGTTGTGGGCTGAGTCACTTAAATGTATTTGTTAATACTGTTGGAGAAATGTTTAGGTACAAATCAGAATGAATTTTTCAATGCAGTATTTACACAACAAAATAATAATACATAATCAAATAAATAAATGAAATTGTTAAAGTCATTGTTTAGAAAACGACCAATGCATCGATAGCCATTAAATGCATCTTTTAAGGTTTAAAGGAGGCTTATGCACCTATAAAAAACTACCTACATAATTGTAAAGTTTAAATTGACATAATTTTTTATTTTTATTGTGTTAACATTACAATGCTCTGAACATCTGCATGTAATAAGTAATCGTCTTCGGTTGAGACCCGAAGTATAATTAAGAATCAAACGAACTTACCTTGTGAAGTTTGATTCCAATTATGCGAGGGTCTCAACCGAAGACGATTACGTCAACCCATCCCTCCCAACCCAAAAAAAAAGAAAATAAAAAATTGTGGAGAATAACACAAAATTCTCTGAAATAATGACGTCTCGTGACGCGGGGTTGCCAGTGCAGGGAACGGAAATAAGATATTTCTTTTTAGGATATATCTAAAAGTGTGAAGAAGATAGCACCATCTCATGTACTGCTGCATGTAATAAGTAATCGTCTTCGGTTGAGACCCTCGCATAATTGGAATCAAACTTCACAAGGTAAGTTCGTTTGATTCTTAAATATTAAAAATACAGAAGATCTGTGGGGTATCTCTACAAATGTTGCTTAAACAATTATTAATTCATTAGCTCCTCAATTGGCCGATATTTTCAATAGGTGTCTTGAAGAAGGAACTTTTCTAAATTTAATGAAGCATGCTAAAATCATTCTATTGTTTAAAGCTAGTGACAAAAACGACCCCTCTAACTTTAGACCAATTTCTATATTACCAGCCTTTAGCAAAGTTTTTGAGGAAATTATTTACAGTCAATTACTGTCTCATTTTGCAATTAATAAACTTTTTCATGAAAAGCAGTTTGGTTACGACTGGATACGGGCTCACGTCGGAGTGAAATGGAACGAGAGAGCGGATGAACTAGCGAAGGAAGCCGCCCTCCAACCGAACACCAGAGTGGACTATAACTGCAGTCCCATCTCGTTCGTTAAACGTCATATACGGGCGGAAACAATCGAACAGTGGGACTGCAGGTATATAACCGAAGCCACAGCCGCGACCACCAAGGTCTTTTTCCCGAACGTGGTGAAAGCACACAGTGTGGTGAGGAAGATGTCCATCGACCGCTTGGCCTCGCAGGTCTTGCACAGATTTAAGCGCAGGGACAGCCCCTCGTGTGCCTGTGACCCGGCGACGGACGAGGACATCTTCCACATCCTACTAGAATGCCCAATACACATGCACGATAGGTACACTCTGCAACACAAAATTGACACCACACTTAGTAAAGACACCTTGAAGGAAATAATTAGCAACAAAAAAGAAAGAAAAGTATATAATAAGTAAGCCAAGAAAATTGTGGAAATAGTTAGCAGGAGAAATAAGGACCCGTAGATAAGATGGTATGGAAAAGCAAGATCACACGTAGCAAGATGTAAAATTAAGAAGAAAAAAAGTAAATAAGAATAAAGTAACGAAATGTAAATAAGAAAGGAAAATATACATGTTTTAAATAAGAGAATGAAAGAAGAAGGTATTTTAACGAAAATGTAATAAATAATCATATACTTGGAAGAAATATATGTAGGAAAATGTAACATAAGAACAAGGAAATGTATTAGTTTGTAAGAAAATAGGTAATAAATATGAAAAAGTAATGTATAACATAATGGAATAGGAATTTTAGAAAATAAGAAAAGATGTTATTAAATATAAGTGAAATTGTAAAATAAAAGAAAGAAAGAAAATATATTAGAATAAGGAAATATTGTAATACTTAAAGCAAAAAGAAAAATAATTAAAAGTTAAAAAAGAGAAAAAAAAGAGAGAATAATAAAATGAGCTCATGAAGCTCCAGTTTATTAAAAAGCCCTTGCAAAGAAAAAAATAAAAACAGAAACCGAACATAAAATCCTGCAAAAAAGCGAGGAGCAGATGATTATTAAAAAAAAAGGTAGATCTACAACTGACACTGGAGTTGCGCTTCTTAAACACATTTTTGACGCCTGGAAGGGTAAGCAAGATGCAATATGTATTTTCTGTGATCTCTTAAAGGCATTTGATTGCGTTAGTCTTCGATCAACAATGCCAACTAGATAACGCGTCACGTACAAAATCAAAGCTCAATTCTGTCCACGTGAATATATACTAATACAGCTACATTTCTTTACTAACAAACTGAGACAAAAGTTATCAATCAGTTTTAAGTTCAACCTAATTACAACCATGGCCCCCAGTTATAAAGTCACAAATCTTCTAAGTATTATTGGCGCGCGCATCTATTGGTCAACGTTGGCCAAACATTTGTAGCGTGGGTTGAAATCGGTAATTGTTTTCAAAATTTAATGTTATTTGTTAGTTTAAAGTATAATTTATTCTACATGTACTTACCGAAAGTAAGACACTCCGGCCGTTAAATTGCTTTCTCGGGTATTATTTATGCAACTTTTAAATACACATTGAGGCGTTGTAAACGTGTTTACATTTACCGTGTTTCAAGCAAACTAGACAAAATAAACGCTCGCTTCTCAAGTGTGCTGTTATTTACCGAGACACATTTTAGCGCCGACGTGATATCTAGTTGGTATTGTTGATCGAAGGCGTTAGTCATGAAACTTTAGTTAATAAATTAGGGCATTATGGTGTCTCAAAAATAGCAATGAGCCTTATACAATTATACTTGTCGAATAGAACTCAAAAAGTTGTTATTAATGGTGCTGTATCTTCAGGAGCACCCATAACTATAGGCGTGCCCCAAGGGCCAATATTGGGACCATTACTTTTTTTAATTTACATAAATGACCTGCCCTACTTTGCTAGAAACTTGTGTGAGACTGTACTATTTGCAGATGATACGTCGCTTATTTTTAATGTTAAAAGAGGGCTTGAAAATGTTGACGATGTAAATAGTGCACTTTCAAAGGTATTAGATTTGTTCACTATTACTAATTTATTACTGAATTCAGCAAAAACAAAGTGTGTTTAATTTTCTTTACCATGCAAGCAGGCATGCAGCATGCAAGTAGGCATGCATCATGCAGCAGGCATGTTTTCTGAGACGGCTCCGGCGCTGCGGGACTCCGGCGGTCCCACACGAGCTTATCGTCGCAGATGGCTTTCGCACACCACCGCAGCTTCGGCTTGCTGGCCGACTTCGCCGGCCAGCAAGCCGAAGCTAGTTAAACCCACCTGCTCCTCAGCTCGTGGGCCGCCTCATCCCTCCGCGCCTACGCGGGATTAAATTACACTCTAGCGTAGGGCAGACAAGTCTACGTGGAGTCGGTTTTGCTGCGATTCGTTTCTGTCACTGACTATTTTAGCACAACTATAACGAAAACACAACGTATTAACTTTTTATGACAATATTTGAAATCAATTTAGAGTTAAAATGTTATTTCTATTTTTAAGCAAAAATTATATCAAATGAAGTTATAGAATATGATTATTCTACCAATATAGCTTTATAGAATAAGTTGTTAGAGAATATGAGTATTATATCAAATGAATAATATACTTACTGTTGTTATAGGAAGTGTATTTAGAACAAGTAAAAATTATATCCAATGAACGTTATGTTCTTTGAAATTAGTTCATTTGTCATTATATAAAATGATACGCACCCAAAAAAACCCCCCTGTATCCTGTAATCTGTATGTCCGTGACATCGATGTTACGATGTTTCGATGAGATGATATTGATTTGATTAACATCGATTTGCAATCTCCTATCATCATCGAGTATCATGGATCATCCCTACCTGGGATAATTAAAATGTCGGACTTCTTGGCGGGAAAGTGAAGCGTCATGACTGTAGTTTTGTTTTATTTTCTAAAATTTGTGTTTTTTCGAACATTAATGTGAAATAATAGTTGATTATTAACCGTTAAGTGTTTGTGAACGTGCATGAGTGTTGGCAAATGAAACAAAACAGTGCAACATCACTTTTCAAATTCTCCTAAGAAGTCCGTGTGAAACATCAGTAAAGTCCCACATCTTTACTGAGGACTTAAGGGGTTTAGGGGAACATCATTTATCATTCATCATCTTATTCACCACTCATTATCATCAAGGGGGATAAAAGAAATAAAAATACTAATGACTAGGCAGTATGGTCTCTGATCTTAGCCTGTTCCTTCACGGAACAAATATAAATATATAAAAAAAAATGAAAATGTCATTTAAATGTCACTCATTTAATTGTGTAATGTCAAAATCAAAATCAGCTTGTTGAAATCGCCATTCCGCTGTAGTTGTGTTTTGATTTTGAAACGACAACAATATATTAAAATCTAATAAAAATGTATACTGAAGTAGACGTCTTCGTTGGTAATTATACCCTAATCGATCCTGAAATTTACCAGCTTTGGATTGAAGGGTACTCATGTAAGTATTTTGAATTTTATGTCTAAATCAATAAAGCTACACAACAGTTTCCTGTTGATAAAATCTTATTAGATTTTTTTTATCAAGATTCTTAACACTATTTTAAGTACTGTACTCGCAAGAGTCTAAATAATATTAATAGTCATTTGCTGTGGTTTCTTCGTCCTTTTAAAGAATCTAATAATAGAATATGATGATACATGTCTGTTAAAATAAAACTTGCATAATTTCTCTTCTGACAAGTAATTCTATACCATTTGATTGAAAAGATAAATTTCGTACGGTTCTAACTAGATCGGTACTATTTATTTATGTAGTACTATTTATTTACATGATATTTTTGCTACGTAACAACTTTGACTCTAAACCGATTTTTGTACTCTGACTTTTTATTATTAAATTATATTTTATTCTTAATTCCCAGATCATATGCGAAGATGGACGTTTTCCAACTCATACATACATACTTCTAGAAGTCATGTTGTTCAAAAGCTGTTTGGCTGTCTAGATTAGTTACTAATTCTCCTATAGTAATCGTAGCCAGTTCTTCTGCATTGGGCCAGTGTGATGGGTTATAGCAAAGACAAAGCATACTAGAAAATTTATAGGAATTAGTTACGGTTAACGTGTTTAAGAGGTCGAAGTCACGGGCAGGCTGCTAGTAGTAAATATATACAGGGTGTCACAAGAAATAGTGTCAAGCGGAAGCCAAAGGTAGAGCAGCTCTAAGGGCACCCGAATCACCCCCAAGAAACATACATTTCTCAATTTTCATTATTTTTTTTTTTAGTATTTTAAAAAACTATAGTTAGATAAATTTTTCAGTTATTTGACTAGAAATATTGTGGACATGCCTCATTTTATAGACCAATATTAAAAATTAAACACCTTTGTGTTCTATTAAAGTCACAGTGGGCAAAGAGTTTTGAAAATTTTCAGAAATGCATTGTCCGAAAACCATTGAAAATCGCAGAACATACCTGGGGGTGATTCAGTGGTTTGTGAGCTGCTCTACCTTTATTCTTTTGCTTGACCCTATTCCTTGGGACACTGTGTAATAGTTGTATGTCCACAGCCAGTGAAGCGGTGTCCACACTACATCAGCGCAATGTGGTGAAGCAGACCGGAGCATCGGTGGAGCTCATAGCCAGCGATGTGCTCGATCACTACAGGTAATGCACTGCTTTTTCGTTACATAATTTGTATAAATTACGGTAGTTGAGAATGTATGTATGCATAGGCTTACCATAATTTTGGAACTCCAAACCGGGACAGGCGGGAGATAAAAAAAAAGTGACACCGAAGAAAAACACATTAGGTACTTATTACCAAACAATGTTTTATTTTGTTAAAAACAGATAAGTAAATAAAGTAAAGGGAAGATTGATACCTACAGTACCGAAAGGCCACTGCAGCAGAAAATGACATTGCTTTAGTTATTAATTACAGAGTTACTTGAGTTACTTCTATGGCATTTAGTACATTCGTTTTTCTTAATATATGTTCCGACAGTTTACCGGGACAAAATGCCAAACCGGCCAGGACCGATGCTTGAAACCGGGACAATCCCGGTCAAACCGTGAAGTATGGTAAGCCTATGTATGCATGCAGGTATCTGCATGCATACAAAGACGAGGCTATCAAGACTGCAGAAGCAGCCCACTGCTATAGTACATGTTTCACCAAATTACTACTGCACATGTGCTCAGCGTGATAGGTGGTGAGAACATCGCCGCCAACAACTTTTTGAGATAGTTATTATTAAAGTTTATGGTAAAATTAGTAATTATTTAAATCTATGGACAACACAGACCACGCCCACACAGTTCACGCTTCAGCAAAAAACAACTGCACAGTCTGCACGTGTGCTTAGGTGGTGAGCCTTTAGGCCGTTAGTCGCTTTTACGACACTTAAGGGAATCTCTATTCCCTTGAGAGGGGTTGATAGTATTATTTTGATGAGGCCATTGCCGCTCTGCTGTTGGATGTATGTGCAGTCTTTAGTCAATTAGTCGCCTTTTACGACACCCAAGGGAAGGGAGGGGTTGGTAGTATTATTTTGTTGAACCCATCGCCGCTCTATGCTGTTGGATGCATGTGCAGTCTTTAGTCCGTTAGTCCCCTTTTACGACATCGAAGAAAAGTGAGGGGTTAGTAATATTATATTGATGAACCCATCGTTGCTCTATGCTGTTGGATGTATGTGCAGTCTTTAGTCTGTTAGTCGCCTTTTACGACACCAAAGGGAAGAGAGGGGTTGGTAGTATTATTTTGATGAGCCCATCGCCGCTCTATGCTGTTGGATGTATGCGCAGTCAAAGTCAAAATATTTTATTTGCAAAGAATAGGTATAAACAAGATGTCAAATATAAGTATAAAAATCGCTATTCAATTAATAAATATTAACATGCAAAAATAATTGATAATTAATAATTAATTAAAGAACTCATTTAAGCTATAATAACATTTTTCTAACAACCATATACGTAGCTTTCTTGTCATTAAACTTATAGGTCCCTGTTTAAATTGATTTGGGATTCTGTTATATACTTTCATGCACATAGAGTAACAACTTTTTTGATAAAGAGCAGTGTTTGGGCGGAATTCTAAGACAAGTCTATCACTGTTTCTTGTGTTTCGAGGAAATACATCCTTGGCTCGGCGCTAAAAACCCATTATAACTCGGATTCTATTTACTCCCTCGCTAAAGCTCGGGAGTAAAACTACCTCGTATATAATGGATCATTTTAGCCCCTTGTATAACAATCTACTATTTATGAGCTGCCACATGCACTCAGCCGGCAAGTAGCTGTCCCCATACTTTATTTTTATTTAGTTTAGGGTGTTTGTCCACATGGATATGCCAGCCCCATTGTATCCGAACTGGTGGTAGATTAGGTAGGTATGTATAGGTAGTTAAGTTAGTTGATAAGATTTAACTACTGTTGGTTTACTTTGTTTTAATACCTACTTATTTTTTGACATCAATAAGTACCTGTGAAGGTGGTACTACTTATGCAGGATGTTGAATAAAAGTGGACTGTATTACATAGACGGATTTGTATTGATTAGATCGCGGCGCCTCCGTGCGCCCAGTGTTGCCATAGCTAGAAGGTTTATATTGAATAAATAAAGCATTTAACTTGTATCTTCCAAATTACACTCTAAAATACATGAAATCCTACTTAAAAAATAAAAAGTAATAAAGTATGATTATTTAACCGCGTCGCATAGCGGTGAAAGAATACTACCACCCCCTCTCTTCCCTTGGGTGTCGTAAAAGGCGACTTAACGGACTAAAAACTACATACAACAGCATAGAGCAGCGATGGGGTCACCACTTGTCACGCTAAGCACATGTGCAGTCGCTTTTTGATGAAAAGTGGACTATGGCAAAGGATTGTTTTTGCGGTCCTCATTGCCTAGTCTCTGAATTACCCTTTGGTGATAAAGATAATAGTCGTGATTATATGTATGTGTGTATAATAATGAATTGCTACAGGAATCGCTGTTCAATCATCTTTACCCCCGTATACTTGTTTCAGGACCTTCGCGTTGCTGGAACGCCTTCTTACAGTGCCCTCGAAGCTGTCCGAACAGATGATCTTCCAGATAGATGAGCCAACCAAACAGATGCTCATTGAGAAGTAAGTCTGTTTTATCTACCGTCATACTTCAGTAATTTTGTGCATAAAATCTACGAATTATATAAAAAAACCATCGTTCTTTGATCTTTCTATCAGTGAAATTGCATAAATATCCTTTGTATGGAGAAAGTGGAGCCACAGACACAGGAAAACTTCGACTTTACTCTGTAGTGTGCAATGTGTGGCGATCCAAAAGTGGCGATTTGTGCTGTGTATACTGTATGCAGTTCGTCTCCTTTTAAGTTAGGAGAGCTGAACACATTTTTGGAAAATACTTCTGAGGTTGCGGTAGATTTAAGTGATGTACTTGTAGTAGGTGATTTCAATATGGGTCATATAGGTTGGTCTAAGTCTGACAATAACGGGTGGTTAACAGCAACAAATTATCAAAATGCGCTCTGTTTTGCACTGAATGACTTTATATCCCTGATGGGGCTGCACCAAGTAAATTCTGTCACCAATACTGGTGGGAGAGTTCTGGATCTTGTATTAACAAATTTGCCGTGTAATGTCTCTAAATGTGATTGTATATTAAGTAAATTAGACCCATACCACCCACCTTTGCTTGTAACTTTAGATTTAGTAACCAAATCTTGTTTAGATAGTGTGCCTCGTTTAGATTGTAACTTTTATAAAGCAGACTATGATAGAATTGTAGCTAGGTTGTATGATGTGGATTGGTTGGAAAGTTTTAAGAGGTCTGAAGATGTTGATCATATGGTTAAAATATTTTATAATAATTTAAATCAAATTATCGATGAGTGCGTTCCTAAACGCAAACCTCGTAAAATCGCTTGTCCAGTTTGGTTCACGTTCGGTTTAATAAATGTTTTAAAAGAAAAGGAGAAACTAAGGCAAAAAATACGTAGGTTTAACAACCCTAGGGATATCTACGAATTTAATATTATTTGGAAACGATGCAATAAACTGTATGACGTATGTTATAAAAATTATATAAAAAGTATAGAATGTAACATAAAAACACATCCTAGGGTTTTCTGGACTTACATTAGAAATAAAAGATGTTCGTCTAACTTTGGCATCCCTTCTTCTATGCACTATAATGACGGAAATACTGTAACAGATGGCAACGATATAGTAAATTTATTTGCGACCCATTTCGGATCGATTTATAATGACAATCAACTTATCACAACTGATCCTACAAATTTCGAATTGGACTCCAACGTATCGTATACTGTCAAGCTAAATAGTGTAAGACTCAGTCAAAATGAAGTGTTGAAGAGTCTAAAACGCTTGAATCCAAATAAAGGTGCTGGACCAGACAATATCCCTCCCCTCTTTCTAAAGCGGTGTGCGAAGCCTCTATCCTGTCCTCTTACACTTATCTATAATAAATCACTAAGTAGTGGTGTATTCCCCTCTGAATGGAAAGAGCGCGGATAGTTCCTGTCTTAAAGAAGGGTGACATCAACAATGTAAAAAATTATAGGCCTATTTCTATTTTGTCGGCTTTCTCCAAGATGTTTGAAGCTATGTTGTGCCCGATCATTACCAATCACACTAGGGCTCAAATCAGGTCTGAGCAACATGGATTTCAGGTTAAGAAGTCAGTGGTTACTAATCTTGTTTCCTATATAACACCAATTGTGGAAAAGGTTGACATGAATTGTCAAATAGACGCCATCTACACTGATTTTCCTAGTGCCTTTGATCGTGTTGATCACCAACTGCTTCTCAAGAAACTTTGCCATCAGTATGGTATATGTGATGAACTTCTTGGCTGGTTCACTTCATACCTCGCAGACCGTGAGCAGGTGGTGGTGGTGAATGGTTATGAATCGGATGGCTACATTGCGCGCTCTGGAGTGCCACAAGGCTCGCACCTGGGCTCAATTTTGTTTGTTGCAACCATTGCCGTTGCTCGATGTTTGCGGATGATATGAAAATATCACGTGAAGTTACGTCTTTAAATGATGCACAACTGGTTCAACAGGATTTGGACCGCATTATAATATGGTGCAATAATAATCATATGACGTTGAATGCGGCCAAGTGTCAGCACATTTCTTTTACGCGGAAAAAGAAACCATTAGTAATAAGTTATTTCATTAACAAAGAAAAAGTTAAGTTGGTGTCTGAGGTTCGAGATCTGGGAGTGTTACTTGATTCAAAAATTACTTTTGTACCGCATTACAATGCAATTATAAAAAAGGCGTTTAAGCTACTTGGTTTTATAAGGCGTAACACTAAAGAATTTAAAAACGTGTCATCAAAAATATTATTATTCAATGGTTTGGTCCGAAGTACACTTGAATTTGCCTCTGTAGTTTGGAATCCTGTGTATATGGTTCATTCTGCTCGCCTTGAATCCATCCAACGAGCGTTTACAAGGCATTTGGCATTTACCACACCTGGAATAGGATTTAGGTGTTCTTATGAGGACCGCTTGGCGTTCTTCAAACTTAACACACTGGCTCAGAGACGACGCATGCAGGACTTGTTGTTCCTTAAAAAAATTGTGCAGGGCTTTTCGATGTGCCAAGATATATTGAATAGGATCCTTGTTTGTGTTCCTCTCTTGCGTAGTAGGCGTAAAAACAGGCACTTTTTTAAACCCCCTTATTACAGAACCAATCTGGGTATGCACGCGCCTCTAAGTAGATTAATAAATACTTATAATGAATGGCATAATCTTTATCATCTTGACATTTTCCATGACCAACCCAAAATGCTCAAAGAAAAAATTTTGAAAGGCACCTAACTATTTCAGTTTTTGCTTTTTTTAAACCAATCTGTTTTAACTTTTAGTAACTTTTATGTTTTAGTTATATTTTTGGTTTTTACTTTATTTTAATTTTAATAACGCACAATGTTTATTCTAGCATGCTGTGCATATCTGTAATTGATATAAACATTAGGATAATATCTTATCATGTAATTGTAAATGCTTGTGTTTATATTGTTGATGTGCCTAATAAATAAATAAATAAATGATATTAGCAAAAAAAATTAAATGACCAGACAATCATAATTGTTTATACTTTTAAGTTGTTGTACTGATGCTTGTGTCATGTTTTATATATTATTATTTATTTATTAGGATTTAAAATTAACAAACAAAGATAATTTACAGTTTAGGAGCTATTTATCTAAAATATGTGTACAAGTTTAAATGCTAAGCGTACAGCCGAGGAAGTTCCCGGCCGACCACTTCCGGCGATATTCGTTTGCACAAGATCTACGCGCACGCTGCGGCAAATATGTGCACGCGCACGCTACCGACCGAGTCGACCGGGAACTTCCTTGACTGTATATGTTACAGTTTATCTACTCTAAAACAATATACAATAATGTCTGTATAACATTAGCATTGATGCTGTATAGCGTTTGCATCGATGCCGTGTTGCTTTTTTATAAAAGTATTTCCTTGTTTTAGGTACTATGAGCTAGATGACGCGGTCATTAGAGAGCTGCTAGGCAGGAAACTGTCCTCCAGACACCGGAAAGATTTGGATGAGGTATGTATGCGTATATGGTATACAACATAATGTTATGGTGTTGTCCATGTGGGGACGACGAATTAAGCTGATGACTAGCTGTACCTGGTATGCGTGCGATGCCACAATTTTCCAGGAGTTTCTAATCCAGTAGTTTGGCTGTGCGTTAATATTATGTCAGTCAGTAAGTCAGACAGACAATCAGACTTCTGACAATCCGGGTCTTAGCTATCGTGGCCTTATCCAGCCCGCCGAAACTTTTTACTTTGAAGGCCAAAGGCGCCCATTCAATGTCAACAACTTAGGTAGGTAGTACGTCATTAACATCCGATCTTAAAATTTTTACAAAAATTAAAGATCAGTTAAGGAACAGGCAAGCTATGTTATAACCTTCGATCAACAATACTGTTAAGGTTAAAACGTTATAAATATTATTTTTATGAAGAAACGGGATTTTACCATGTTTTTGTTTTGAGTCTCCGATATTTACTCCGAATATTTACACGGAGTTACTCCGTGATCATGGTGCATGCAACTGCGCCGAAATATGGGGGACTCAAAACTAACAACTCAAACATGGTAAAAATCCCGTTTTTTCATAAAAATAATTGTAGTGACCATGAAAGTTTCAAATGTTATAAATATTGTCTGAATAATTTTAACGCAAATTTCAGCACTTTTCATTTTGTATTTTTGTTCGCAACAAAATTTCCGATTTTATAACATTATGCTTGCCTAGTTCTTAACTGAATTTGAATGGTTGTCAAAATATTAAGATGGGAATTATAATAATAGTGATAATGATGATGTCAGGTATCGGAGCGCTCAGGCGCGCCGCTGCGCTGCTGCCGCCGCCAGTTTGACAACGTACGGCGCGTGTTCAAAGCAGTCGAAGAGATGCCGGGCAGTGTGGTAGCCAATATACGCACCACTTTCCTGCTGTCCGAGCCGCTGGCCAAGTGAGTAGCTCATACATACCTACATACATAGATTCACGAGTATTATCACAGAATAACTAATAGTGCTACCGTACAGAAGGTTCACTCTCTAACGACTTTCACGCGAAATTCAAGCTTATTGCGTGACCCGAGCGTTCATATTCTGTTAAGCAACGCTTACTCGATATCGATTTGACGTCATGACGTCACAGAGCTTTGGTTTCCTTGCGCACGCAGGGATTACTCGTGTTGCGACCCGGCGCTCGGTGTTGGTGCCCTCGCGCTCGCGGCAACCTAGACTGCCATACGCCAAGGCCAAACTGCGGAGGCGCGACAAACCAACCTACCTAAACTGCGGAGTGACACCCCCCTGCTATTATCCCCAAAGGGTGAGATAGACTAGGCAATGAGCACCGCAGAAGCAGTGCACTGCCACACTCCGCGGCACACCAAATGGCAACTACTCAGCGTCACAGCGTGATAGGTGGTGAGCCCATCGCTACTTGTATGTATGTGCAGTCTTTAGTCCGTCAGTCCGTCCTTTTACGACACACAAGGGAAGAAATAGGTTGGTAGTATTTTTTTTAATAATGTGCCACACAGCTCAACCATGCTGAAGCTGTACCATGTGTTTGGTGAGTGGTCGGTAAGCGCGCGCTATTGACCCCCAGGCATTTGTCGGAAAAGTACCAGGCAACCATGACTGCGTAAGTCACTGACCATGCGAACGAGCATACGGCACCAGCAAGGTGACCCACGCTCGTTGCCAACCCTATGAAAGTCCCCTTATGATTATGAAAAGTATCAGGCAACCATAACTGCGCAGAAGTCATTGAGCCGGCGAACGAGCATGTATAACACTACTATTTAGGGTATCACATATATTTAGGCAAACATAAGATACGGGATGTTCACGCGGACGAAGTCACCGGCGCGGTGCGGCGGGCCCCTATTTAAATACAAAGACTATCGTCCTTTATCGATCTTTCTGTCAGTGAAAACCGTGTCAAAATCCATTGCGGGGTTTAGAAATGGAACGAAGAAATAGAACCATCCTCAGTTATTATCGCTCTTACTTTTAGCACAGATTAAAGAAAAGTTAACAGATACTTCACTCAGTAGAAAATTACCAATACCTATAATAGCCTACTAATATTTAAACTATAATAACCTACCGCGCGATCCCACAGCAATCGCAGGGCTGCCTCTTCGATAAAATTAAATTATTATAAATAACTATTTGTGTATATTTTATTGAGAACAGTGAATGTATTCTGACTATAGGTGGTAGTTTAAAATTGTATCGTTTATAAAATATATTGTTTTTTAAATTGGTGCTGACATCATCATCAAAAGTAAATAGCGGTCAGTGTGTAGGTAAAATAAAAACTACTACTGCTCAACAAACTCATCTACTGCACATAAGTACCAGACGGCATCGTAGGTACGCGTACAAGCGAATGGAACAATTAAAATTGAACAACGTGCGTGCGCTTCGCTTGCGACAACCGCACTGAATTTGGCCCGCAAACGGCCCGAGACCGCTCGGCCGGGCGGTAGGTAATTATAGCGCGCAAGTATATGGAGTGACGGAGGCCTGCTATTAGTAAAAACCTCATAACAATCCATTGCGTGGTTTATAAGAATAAAGCGGAGCCACAGACACAGCAGGAAAATGGCGACTACTTTTTGCATACATCATGCATCCCGGCGGGGTAGGACAGACCACAGATTTCCATTTGCTATGTTCCTGACACACATTCTTTGCTTTATTTAATCTCTTAACGTTCTTCATACATGCTCGCCGGTTAAGGGCACTCTTGACCTCTTTAATTTTTAATATGTAATGATTTGAAAATGATGTTGCTCTCGTCAGGAAATACGGTGCGGTAGTGTTCATAGCGTGCATGCGCTTCGAGACGGCCAAGCGCAAGCTGCAGTACTTGTCCTTCAACGATTTCTACCACTGCGCGCAGGTAATTCATTATTTTTAGCGCATACATTTTCCCCACACCCCAGCTACGGTTGGCTGGAAGAGATCTTTTCTTGAGATAAGTTCACCTATGTGTATGTCTTGTGTAACCACCAAGTATATCAAATACATCTCTCCCCTCCCTAACCCATTTTTCCAATGCCACCACATACACACACACACACGCACGCGCTCAGATCCCTTCCCTGTATCCGCTAAAATAGACGGATGGCAACATTGGCGACCTATCTTTTGTACATATATACATACTTATAATCACGCCTATTACTCCGAAGGGTTAGGCAGGGACTAGGCAATGAGGACAGCAAAAGTACTCCTCTACCATAGTCCAATTTTCACCAAATAGCGACTGCACATGTGTGTCAGCGTGAAAGGTGGTGAGCGTGAGCCCATCGCCGCTCTATGCTGTTGGATGTATGTGCAGTCTTTAGACAGTTAGTCGCCTTTTACGACACCCAAGGGAAGTGAGGGGTGATAGTATTCTTTCACCGCTATACGCGACATGGTTAATTAGTAGTATTTAAGTTCCTTTATACATATCTGTATGTAATTCTGTGTGTATGTACAGACGCCAGCTGGTCAGTTAAGCTACCATATAAAGACAAATGTCTCCAATAGATTTTAAACTCTGTCACTCTCCTTTTAGAATCAATATCGATTTGAGAAATCTTCCAGTTTTGGGTAGGTGGATATGCTGGCGTGTGTACTTCATATAGGTATCAAATATTGTATCCTTGTCTGACATTTTTCATACTTTTCATTTAATTCAATAACAGTGCACACCTTGCTTTTTTAAAATCTGTATTTATTTAAAAATGTACGCTATCCTCCCTTTGGCAGGCCATAATGAGCAGCTGGACGTACAGCTGCACCGGCCCGGAGTACTACGACACCGAGATGGACCGCGAGTTCCTGCTGGAGCTGAGGGAGCTGCGCATACTGCTGGACAAGGAGAAGGAGCATAAACAGTATGTATGGGACCATACATACATAGGTGTACATACAAATTGTCTCACATGTATGTGCAATAAAGAATTAATCTATGTGTCTTGTTGTCTATCTTTCTATCCATACATACATACATATACGCACGACTATAACCCCTTGTAGGTAACTTACATTTAATTTACATTATTTTTATGTAATATATTTACATATACATTTATATAATAAATCTATAGTTACATAATGTTTATCTTATTCTAACTTATCCTATATTTACATACTTACAATATAAATCTACATCTGAAATAAAACTTAATTTATAGTGAATAATAATATTAATACTTAAAAGCTATTTAATATAAATTATATAAATAAATCACAAACTACTTACACAATAATACGAACACAACATAATTAACATCATCCGAATATTTCGTCGGACGGCTGATGCGCCCGCTAATTGTAGTGCTAAGGAAACACACAGTAGCAAAACCTGTCCGGCCGATTTCGCAATATTTCGCTCGCTGCGCAGGCGCAGACACTCCGCGGCCGAGCGCCTAGTCGAGATCTATACACCGCGCGGAGCCCGTGTTTCTCGATGCACGGACCGCTGCTTTCGTTTGCCTTCGCTTGCTTTGTTTACGCTTATAAATACGCTTTAGTTATTAGCCCTATAGTATTAGTGTTATTGTTGTAGTGCCGTAATTTGTGCTTTCGCTTGTTTAGACTATCTATCTTTCTTCTGTTCTACCTTCTGACTTTTTAATGTATGTGCATTGTGTGTGTGGACATTACACTGATCTGTAAGTACGCTGGACATTTTTATTTGGTGTTAACCTCACGTACCTAAGCACCCCATAACTGGTGACCCCGCTTTGAACACAATAAGAAGATGGCTAGCGACAGCGATGATTCGGCGAAAACCACATTTCGCGAAAGCTCCACGAGTCACGTACGCCAAGACAGCGCGCGCGTGTCCACTGTTCCGTCATCCGACATTTGCCGAGTTGGAGTTCGACTTGCACCATTTTGGCCAGACAAGCCTGCCATTTGGTTTGCTCAATTGGAAGGTCAATTTGCAATATCGAACATCACCGCCGACACGACCAAATTTTATTACGTGATCTCCCAACTCGACAACCAGTATGCAGCTGAAGTGGAAGATATAATCGTCTCACCGCCTGATAGCAACAAATATCAGAAGCTAAAAAGCGAGCTAATTAAGAGACTTTCTGCTTCCAAGGAGAAGAAGGTCAAGCAACTCCTCATGCATGAGGAACTTGGTGATCGAAAACCGTCCCAGTTCCTCCGTCACCTGCAAAACTTGGCAGGACCCGGTGTCCCTGAAGACTTCGTCAGAACTATCTGGTCCAGTCGCCTGCCACATAATATGCAGCAGATAATTGCATCGCAGACCTCCTCCTCAATCGAGACCCTGGCAGACCTGGCAGACAGAATCCAGGACATAGCTCCTCCAGCTCCTTCGGTAGCGGCAACATCGGCTCCGAAACCATCCGTTTGTGGCATGGAAGAAATGGCCCGCCAGATCGCCGAGCTTACCCGCCAAGTACAAGCTCTCACAGCAGACAGAGCCAGATCCCGAGACCGATCCCGCCATCGTCATCGAGGTCGATCATCGTCTTCCCGTAGACCCGACTCACGCCACAGAAGGCACCCACTCTGCTGGTATCACGCCAAATTCGGGAACAAGGCCCACAAGTGCATCAGCCCCTGCGACTTCAAGGCGGAAAACCCCACGGGCGGTCGATAATGGCGGCTGACGATTGCCCGAATAAAACTGGTCGCCTGTTCGTCACTGACAGTAGATCGAAGTTCCAGTTCCTGGTAGACACAGGGAGTGATCTTTGTGTCATTCCACGATCTACGTTTCGCGACCGTCGTGCGAAGACAAATTACCAATTGTGTGCAGCCAATGGTTCCATTATAGACACTTACGGTACTGTGCAATTAAATTTAAACCTTGGACTTCGTCGCGACTTTGTATGGCAGTTTATCATAGCTGACGTTACCAAGGCCATTATCGGCGTAGATTTTTTGTCATTCTTTGATTTAGTGGTTGATGTTAGAAACCAACGCTTAATTGACAATAAAACTAATGTGTCCGCTGTAGCTACCATTTCTTTTACAGACAGCCTAATCTCAAGTGTAAAGGTCTTGACTGGCGTCGGCAAGTATCACGGTATTCTCGGTGAGTTTCCTGAAATCACACGACCAGCGGGCACACCACGTCACATTACTCATCACACCAAACACTTCATTCGCACCACACCAGGCCCTCCAGTTTCATGTCCTCCTCGCAGACTAGCCCCAGATAAACTTAAAATTGCTAAGTTAGAGTTCGAGGCTATGATAGCTAACGGTACTGCACGTCCATCTGACAGTCCATGGGCGTCGCCTCTTCATCTCGCGCTCAAAAAGGATAACAGTTGGCGTCCATGTGGCGATTATCGACTTCTCAATTCCAGGACCATACCCGACAAGTATCCGATACGCCACATCCACGATTTTGCCCAAAGCCTAACTGGCTGTACCATCTTCTCCACGGTGGACTTAGTTAAGGCTTTTAATCAGATCCCAGTCACAAAAGAGGATATTCCGAAAACTGCTATAACGACACCGTTCGGATTATACGAGTTTCCGTTTATGACTTTCGGTTTACGGAACGCAGGCCAAACTTTTCAGCGATTCGCTGACGAAATGACCCGTGGCCTCGATTTTTGCTATCCCTATCTCGATGACTACCTCATCTTCTCCAAGTCTGCGGCAGACCACGAGGATCACTTGCGTCAGCTATTCACCAGAATGAAGAAATATGGTGTCCTTATTAACACCGCCAAATGCGTGTTTGGTCAGCCCGAGGTATCATTTCTTGGCTATACTATTTCACATTCTGGTGCTAAGCCACTGAAAAGCAAGGTTCGGGCTATACAAGACTTTCCTGTACCAAAGACAGTTAAACAGCTTCGGAGATTCTTGGGCATGATCAATTTTTATAGGCGATTCATGCCTAACGCTGCCCAAGTTCAAGCTCCACTTAATGACTTGCTGACCGGTTCTGTCAAAGGTTCACAGCCCGTACAAATAAGCGGAAATGCATTAAACGCTTTCGAGGAATGCAAGAAAAGCCTTTGTGATGCAGCTTTGTTGGCACACCCTGACCCTAAAGCCAGCTTAGCTTTAACTACTGACGCGTCAGATCTTGCAATTGGTGCGGTCCTTCAACAATATAAGGACGGTCATTGGCAGCCCCTAGCATTTTTCTCTCGCAAGTTGAGCTCAACGCAGCAAAAGTACTCTCCGTACGATCGCGAACTCCTTGCTATCTACCAAAGTATCAAATACTTTCGGTACATGCTAGAGGCAAAACATTTCACCATATTCACTGACCACAAACCGTTATGTTACGCATTCCATCAACGGAAGAGTAACTGTTCCCCACGTCAGTATCGGCACTTAGACTTCATATCTCAGTTCACTACCGACATTAAACACATAGCCGGGAAAGACAATGTCGTGGCTGACACGCTTTCCCGTGTCGATGAACTGCAGATCCCAGTCGACTTAGAAGCCTTAGCTAAATCCCAATCCTCAGACCCGGAGTTACATGACATACTACAAGGCGAAACTTCTCTACGCTTAGAGAAATTACATATACCTGGCAGTTCCACACTTTTGTATTGTGACACCAACACCGCGACCCCTAGGCCTTTTGTAACGAAACAGTTTCGCAAACAAATATTTGAGAATTTGCACTGTTTTAGTCATCCTGGCGCTAACGCTAGCAGCAAAATGGTCGCTCAACGATATGTTTGGCCCTTGATGAGAAGAGACTGTCGCGATTGGTCTAAAGCATGTTTGGCATGTCAGCGCGCTAAAGTAAATCGACATGTGTCCTCACCCTTAGGTACACTCGATTTACCCAAGGCTCGTTTCAAATATGTCCATATAGACCTTATCGGCCCTTTATCTCCATCTGCCGGTTACCGGTATTGTTTGACAGCAGTCGATCGCTTCACGCGATGGCCTGAAGTTGTCCCATTGACCGAAATTACCGCAGAGGCCGTAGCTAAAGCCTTCGTTACAGGCTGGGTTTCGCGATTCGGTTGTCCTCAAGACATTGTTACCGATCGCGGTAAGCAATTTGAATCAGCTCTTTTCCAATCCTTAGCTAAGCTCATCGGATTCCGACATCGGAAAACTACGTCTTACCACCCTCAGTGCAACGGCTTAGCGAACGTTTTCATCGACAGCTAAAGACGGCCATCACTTGTCACAATACGTCAAACTGGATTGAGACATTACCTTTAGTCTTACTCGGTATTCGTAACGCGGTTAAAGAAGACCTGCGAGCTACCTCTTCTGAACTTCTATATGGAGAGAGTTTGCGAATGCCAGGCGAATTTTTCGGTCACAAAACTGACTGTCACACAACTGACGTTAGAGACTTTGCCGCTCGTTTACGTACGTTCGCCGAAAATTTACAGCCCGTACCAACTTCACACCATACCAACAACAAAGTCTTTGTACACAAAGATTTAAGTACTTCTTCTCACGTTTTTGTTAGAGATGACACTTTACGAGGTACATTTCATAACGCGTATAATGGACCATATGAAGTTCTGAGTAGGAACAACAAAACATTTAAAATTCGTGTAAAAGGTAAGGATGTCATTGTCTCCATCGACAGATTAAAACCTGCCTATACACTTTCAGAAAAAACGCACACTACACGTCATTATGAGGATATAGAACCGAAAACTACCACTCCTAGTTCAGTTTGTACACGTTCTGGGCGACGGGTTAAATTCCCAGATTATTATCGCCCGTAGACACGGTCTCTGGAGGGGAGTGATGTAGGTAACTTACATTTAATTTACATTATTTTTATGTAATATATTTACATATACATTTATATAATAAATCTATAGTTACATAATGTTTATCTTATTCTAACTTATCCTATATTTACATACTTACAATATAAATCTACATCTGAAATAAAACTTAATTTATAGTGAATAATAATATTAATACTTAAAAGCTATTTAATATAAATTATATAAATAAATCACAAACTACTTACACAATAATACGAACACAACATAATTAACATCATCCGAATATTTCGTCGGACGGCTGATGCGCCCGCTAATTGTAGTGCTAAGGAAACACACAGTAGCAAAACCTGTCCGGCCGATTTCGCAATATTTCGCTCGCTGCGCAGGCGCAGACACTCCGCGGCCGAGCGCCTAGTCGAGATCTATACACCGCGCGGAGCCCGTGTTTCTCGATGCACGGACCGCTGCTTTCGTTTGCCTTCGCTTGCTTTGTTTACGCTTATAAATACGCTTTAGTTATTAGCCCTATAGTATTAGTGTTATTGTTGTAGTGCCGTAATTTGTGCTTTCGCTTGTTTAGACTATCTATCTTTCTTCTGTTCTACCTTCTGACTTTTTAATGTATGTGCATTGTGTGTGTGGACATTACACTGATCTGTAAGTACGCTGGACATTTTTATTTGGTGTTAACCTCACGTACCTAAGCACCCCATACCCCTAAAGGGTTACTCAGAGACTAGGCAATAAGGACCGCTTCATTGTAGTGAGACTCTCATGGACTTAGATTACCTCTTAGCGACTTATGCGATCCTGGTAAACAAGATATTTTTCTTTTCAATTATCTACACAATTTTTTGTTGGCGTGGTCTTTACACCAGTAATAATAATTGTAAAAAGCGAGTTAATGCTGGAGCGTTGAGGGAGCTGCGCATACTGCTGGACAAGGGAAAGAGCACAAATAGTATGTATGTGTCCATAAATACATACAAGCAGGGCACTGCCACACTCCAAGTTTCATTTTAGTAGGAGTAGGTTTAATATTGGCAATGAATATGGAAAGTACCAGGCAACCATAACTGCGTAAGAACTGCGCATACTGTTAGACAAGGAGAAAGTGCATAAACAGTATGGGGAGCACTTTGACTAACCCTTTGAGGATAATAGTCATGACTCTATTGAATGAAACACTTTTTACAATATTTTATTTACCTTGTAATGTATGTGAAATTTTGTGTACACGTTCACTTTGGATGACAATGCATGGTTATTTGTGTGACATCATTCTAAATCAAAGATGGCGGCACACACAAGATGGCGGACTAATTATTTTCAATGCATTTCTACACAATAAGGGTATCAAATGAAAGGGCTTGCTGAGAATAAGTCGAAAATTAAAGTGACGTCACTCTAAATACAATGATGCGTTGAATAATATGAATACACTGAGAAAAGTGTAAAGTGTACTGAAAAAGTAAAAAATAAATTAAAAGTAAAAAACCTTTTTAAAAAATAAACTTTTATTTAAATGTGCTAAAAAGAAAAAATCTACTTTTACTTTTATAACTTTTACTGTCAACTTATAACGTCATTACACAATTTATATGATATGAAAGGTTACCGCGAGATTTCAGTACCTACTTACTCGTATTTACTTAGACTTATGGAAATACGTACGTAGACTAATAACCTCCTAAATCTCAAGACGCATAATATTAATTTTATAAAAAAGCATTTACCTTCAAACATTTTTAAATATTAAGCCCGTCAACCTTATTTGCCTTGTCCTGTCTTCGCAGAGAAATATTTTTTTTTGCTTTTCAGTGTATAAAACTCATATGACAAATATGTTTTTATTGCAGTTTAATTTGTATGCGGTTGAAACCAAAGCTACTGGAAAAGTCTTATCAAGAATTGGAGTTGAATTTTAGGTAATTATTTTGTATGCCACTATTTTGAGAAACTTTCGTTCTTAAGCATCAGTCATCGCAATAGATACATTTATTTGCGGTCAATGATCTGAAACATATATATTATATAATATATGTATATGTAATAATATATTTATTTCACACACACCTATTTATGTATACCTACATTATTTATTTTTATTTATTTATTGCTATCTATTCACTTTTATTTAAATTCCGTAAAAAGTTTACACCTCCGATTTTCAAGTTTATATGATCTCTCCATCCGACTGGTTGTCTGGAAGAAATCGCTTCATAGCGATAAGACCGCCAAATTGTGACTATGTATTTTACCTTTTTTCTTGTTTTGTATGTATTTGTAAATGTAAACTGTTGCAATAAAAGAGTTATCTATCTATCTATCTATCTATTATTAATTATATTAATATATTAATGGAACTTCTCCTGAACTCCGTAATTTGTTAATTAATATGTTAATGCGTTATTTATAGCTGAAAATTATAATATAAGTATAAAAGTATGTAACTTTAGATTGGACACATAAAAATAATTTTATTTATTATTCAACTGATAAATAATAATCTTTTTAGATCGTTTTGCTTTTGTTTTCCTTCTAATTTTGCATTTATCTATTTGAGTGACTAAGGTATAAAAAGGTATGCGTAGGATGCCTTTAATAAGTAGTCGGCGTTAATTCCCGTCTAAACGTTTGTTTATCTATATGATTCAAACAGACCCGGGACCACCAGGTCACCGATTAGGGCTTGCTTGAAACTAGCTGCGATACGCAGCGGTTGATCTTACTAACTAAAATTAAATACTATGTACTCACCGAATGATGCGATGGGTGACCCGCCTTGCAACCTTAGGAGAGGACAGGGGTGAGGAAGGAATCAGGATGGTTGCAGCCCAGCTGCTGTGATGCGATGTGACGCCTGCCTAGTGGTAGCGTGCCTCGCCTGCCGACTCCTCGAAGGCTCGTCCAAATCGCCTCCGTACACACGTCCGTTCCACCGACCCGTGCACACTCAGTCCTCAGGCCTCCGATGGCATGGTAGTCCCACAATCACTCACGATAACGCGTGCTAATCCGCCAAGGATTTGCGACATATACGCTGCCGCCTGCGGGCGAATGTCCGATAAATTACACCGCAGCCTCCGACGGTTTACAAGGAGAATATTAAGATTTAAGCCGATTAACTGTTAATTTACAATCTCACGCGCCGATGTGTGGTGAGTTTCCCAACTGATCACATTGAATTTACAATAAACGCGAGCGCGGGTCCTGCCGTCAGGACTTCATACGCAACCAATTCTCGCGGGGTTTTCTAATCGATTTTCGAAGATTTGACGCTATTCCACCGATAGAATTCAACTAGCGTACCGTAAGCCGACCGTCGCTCGTCCGCCATTACCGAAAACGACACAATAAAAAAAATCAAAAAAAAAAAAAAACAAAAATATTTATTTCAGTAACATTTTCCTTTTAACATTAATCAAGGTAGACTCTTTCTTTTAAGAGCATGTAGCCCCTGTTACAGAAAGGGTCCCTCTTCCATAGCTTCTACATACATTATTTAGCAATGAGATATCAGAACATAATTAATTCTAATTAAAACATAATTAATAACGTGTGTGTGAGTGTGGGTGAGTGAGTGTGTGTGAGTGAGTGTGTGGGGGTGTGTGTGTGAGTGTGTGTGTGTGTGTGTGTGCGATGTTAACCACCCTATTAGACATCATGTTTGAGAAGCTTTTCAGTTTCATCATAGTCTAAAGTTTTAAGCCAAGCTGTGACACTTTTTCTGCATTGTTGGTAATTCAAGTGGTAGATTTCCAGGGTTTTATTTGTACGATTGTATAAAAGCGATGACAAGTATTGAAACTGGTTTTGAGCAAAGCTTGTGTATGTACGCTTTGCTAAAGCGACCTTATCCTTTCTTCTTCTCCCCTCAATAGCAGGATTATACTCCAATGCAACATGTTTCCTCAAAACTGTGCGTAGAATATATAACTTTCTAATAGAAAGTAAGTCTGCGATTGAGTATAGAGATAGAGTAGAAAATCTTCGGGATTTAAAATACATCACCTTTAACAGAGCTCTTTGAGCTCGTTCAATGTTTAAGAATTTTGTTTTCAAAGCCCCGCCCCATATAGTGACACAGTATGTTATGACTGATTGGGCCAACGACACATAAATCTGATCTAGCAATTTTTTGGTGGCTACATGTCTCAGGGTTTTGAATATCCACATCATTTTCCTCAGCCTACCTCCAACCAGTTCCAAGTGCGATTGCCATGACAACCGCTGGTCTATCATTACGCCAAGATATTTTGTGGAGAAAACTTTAGTTAGAGAGGGGCAAGTACAGATCGAGGGAGCGGATTGTATCTGACTGCAAGTGTGTAATTTAATATCATAGGAGCTGTCTGGTTGAGTTCTACTGTTGATTGAGAAACACATATAATTTGTTTTAGAAGTGTTCAAAGTCAGTAGATTGGCCCTCAGCCAGCCAGCAATAGTGGACAATCCACTCTCTGCTTCTTTCTTTAAGGTGTTCCAAGAGTTGCCAGTAAATACTATGGCAGTATCGTCCGCGTAAGAAAAGATCTTAGCATTTCTGATCTTCATATCACAAAGATCGTTAATATAGATCAGGAATAACGTCGGACCCAAAACGCTGCCCTGGGGGACGCCATAGGTAACATCAGCACAGTCGCTTACATTATGTCCTACCTTTACCCTTTGTGTCCTATCAATTAGGTAATTTTTAAAGAGCTTGAGAGATGTACCTCTTATTCCAATATTTTCCAATTTACTAATCAGGATGGGGATGGAAACGGTGTCAAATGCTTTTTTCAGATCCAAAAACACAGTCATGCACTTACCCTTATTATCCAGTTTGTCTATAATAAGAGAAGTCAAAGCCTCTACTGCATCCTCGGTTGATTTTCCAGTTTGGAAACCGTATTGCGAATCAGATAAGATTTTAAACTTATCAAGGTAGCTTTGTAGTCTTTTGTTGATGATCTTTTCTACTATTTTAGATATTGAGGGCAAGACTGAAATTGGTCTATAGTTGTTGACATCGTCTCCGCCCCCACCCTTGTATACTGGTGTTATTATCGACCTTTTTAGAGAAGATGGAAATGTGCCGGTCTGGAAGCATAGGTTAATAATATGAGTGATAACCGGTACCACCTCACTTTTTGCAATCTTGAGGAATCTAGTTGGAATGTTATCCCAGCCTGGAGCACTATTGGATTTCATATCCATCAACACTGTAAGGACCTCATCAAAGTCCGTATCAAGAAGGGCAAAGGACGAGAGTTGCGATCGTCCTGAGGGATCGGTTTGCGATTGCGAGTCATTAGGCCGTTTAATGGCAGTGGCTAGATCCTTTCCGACGACACTAAAGAAATGGTTAACAAAATTTATAGAATTATAAGGTGTTGATTTAATATTTAAAAGTTTAGTATTGTCTCCTTTCGACCGTTTCAAATGTGTAATGTTTGAAATATTTTTCCAGAGTTTCTTTGAGTCACCAGACGAGTCTCTCAACAATGTTCGCTCATAGTTTCTTTTCAATTTTTTTTACCAGGTTGTTGCAGAAGTTGCGGTACCTTCTATAAGTTACTTTAAGTATCTCATCATGAGGATTAAAGCGAAGTTTATATTGCATCTTGTTTCTATTATTTATGCATCTCAGCACTCCTGGAGTTATCCAGGGTTTAATAATGCGTTTACTTTTGGCAATTTTAATCTCCTTAGTATTATCTTTAAGCGACACACTGATTTTAGTGATCAATTTTTGTGTAACTATTTCAGGATCGTCGCACAACAACAATTCATTTAGTTTGTTTTCTTTTAGATCATTTAGCGCTTTCTCGTAATTTGTATGTAGTTTGGTTTTATTAGTTTTACTTTGATTTTCCGTCCCAGCCAAATGCAACAAGACCATGGCATGATCAGTAATAGTCGAATTGAGAACTGCCACCTGCGCAGTGATTTTTTTATTTTTCATCCTAAGCATAATGTGATCCAAAGAGCTATTCCCCCTGGTAGGCAATTTATGTCCTAACATAATGCCATGGATCCCCAACGTATCAAGGTAGTTTGACCTGTTTTTAATTTCATAACCTTGCTCAGTGTCCCTTGAAATTGTGTTAATATTTATATCTCCTGCTAGTACAATACAATTTTGCCTTTGTAAAGTTTCCAAATGGGTGTTTAAAGAATTGATAAATCCGTCCGCATTTGCGTATGAAGGTGATCGATATATTGCCAAGATAGTAATATCTTTTATTATTATTTGAAGACATGATGAGTCTTGTAAGTATATTTCATTAACATTGGCTTGGATCTTGTTCTTAATGTAAGCTATTACACCATCACTTTTATTTAAGTAACGGGTCGAGGAAAAGGTGCTGTAGTTAGCTAAATTTGGAATAGGTTTGCAGTCACTGAGCCAACATTCAGATAAAACAATAATATCAGGGTCATGTTTAAGTTGTGTAAGTGAAACAATTAGGTCATCAAAATTACGGTAAATACTCCTAATATTTTGGGTCACCAATAAAAAATCTTTTTCCTTTATCTGAAAAGAGTTAACTACATCTTTTATATCACAATGCGCTGAGCTAGCGACTTCAATTTGGTCTATTTCTGTAATGGTGCTTAGAGAATTTATCATTTTGTGTAATTTTGTAATACTAGAAGTGGTTGTAATAAAAGTTTTTGTGTAGTTTTTAGACCATGGAGTGATTTGTATATCTTAATATTTACTTTAATTGTAAAAGTGTCAGTGTAGTAACTTGTAACAAAGAGTTTGTTTGTTTTGTGTATGGAATTAATAATATGAATATATTGAACTTTAGGAATTATGTAATAATTATTGTAAATATTGGCATAACATAGTTTTATAGGTGTATAACTGGTGTGTGTCTGTGTGAGTGTATGATTGTATCTATAATTGTAAGTTTGTTTAGGGTGTATACTAATAACAATTATACAATTGTAAATATTGGCATAATATAGTGTAATAGGTGTATGGCTGGCGTGTGTCTGTGTGTGTGTATTATTGTATTTATATTTGTAAGTCTGTATAAAGTGTATACTAGTCATTTTTTCGTCATTTACGTGTATTTTATGTGTTAAGAGAATAGCGTACAAGTTTAATACTAAAGACATAGAATCTGTTAAAGTAAGACCATTTTTAAGTAGTCTCGTTACACTAAAAAGTACACGAAAATCCGTAATATAATCATTGACAACTTTTCTTAGATGGGTATTTTTAAGCATTATTATATTAAACAGATAATAGAAACGTAGTAAAAAAATTCGTAATAAAAAATAGTAATCACACAATATCAGAACGAACATTTTATAAGCTAGTCAATCTTTATGCATAAGCTGTTGAACTTGATCCTCCGATTTGATTGAAATGATGGGAGAACCTTCAGTTTTTCGAACATAGACCCTGCCATAGGCAGTCCAGCAGAACATGTATTTTTTAGATTTTGCAAGATCTCGTGCAAGAAAGTGCAACCGGGAACCCTTCGCAGTCAGCTGCTCCGATATAAAAATGGGTGTGTCCTCAGAGACTCGGAAACCCAGGTGTTTAGCACAAAGTTTAGATTTGGTTTTGTTGTTGAATGCTTTGCATAACTTCAAAATATCATTTTTCAATAGAGTTGATGAGGTTTCAACAATTATTAGTGAGTTATTTAAATCTTTTCTTCCGCGAGTTCTGTAGATGTCTTTGATGTCACTTTTGAGTACATTTCCGCCTATGGTCGAGGATAAGCTTAAGACCATTTGAATCAAGTCTGTTTTTGTTTCGTTTTTATTTTTGGGAACGTTCTTAATTTCAAAGTTACATTTTCGCCCTCCCATTTGCAAGTTTTCAACTTTCTCTTCTAGCAGGCTTATATATTCTTTATCTTTTTTGGCGTTGATTTCAAGTTGGTTAATTTTTTTATTTAATTCTGTGTTTTCAGCGGTAAGCAAGGCGATCGCACTTTCAATGTTCGAGTTAGTTCGCTTGATCTCCTGTAATGTCGGCGCAATGCTTCTTATTTCGTTTTGTTGTGCTGCAAGTAACGACTGTATAATTTCCTTAATCTCCTCCTTAAAGCTATTAAAGTCGTTCATCGTAACACTTTTGCTACGCGAAAAAACAAACTGTGGAGGCGTCACCTTATCTTGTAACTCAGGGCTACTTTCCGTGTTGCAGACAGACATATTAGCTTCTAGGCTCATTTTTATCGGGTATTATTATAGGTATATGTATATATTTTAAACAGGATCTGAGCAAAAACAACAACAAAGATACTCAATTTGTCACACTCACAGCGTCACAGCCCAAGTGTAGGTAATATTGTTGTGGGGCGCCCGCACTCAATCGTAGCGATGACGTCAGCTGCAGCTAGCGGTCGCTTATAACGGCGCAGTCGAGCTCTCTGTCCTTAGCCTAGCGGACAAGGCGCCGCGTCACTCACCCAAGAAGTCCGGGTTCAAACCACGCAGAACGGCAAAATAATTTTAAAATATTTCTTCTTGGTGTGGGGGCTTCAGCGGCGGTCTGGCGCAGAAATTCTCAATACGGGGCGAAGTCCGAGGCACCTCAATATTTAAGTATTAATTTAAAAAATAGATTTGCACACGTCCGATCTCTTTAAAAGCCACAGCGGAAGAGGAATAATGAAGTGAATGACATACGAATGTCAATGTCACCTGACAGTTTTATTTTTATACCCTGTTCATTGCAGGTTTGCAGTTTTGCAGTTCATTGCTGGTTTTAAACACTATATTAAAAAAAAGTCAATTGCCCAAATGTTGGTACGCGCATCACTCCAGAATAGCTGCACATCGTCAGCCTATAATCGTCCCACTGCTGGGCACAGGCCTCCCACGTGGACAATAGCACGTGGGGATATTTGGCCATAACCCCCCACGCTGGCCCAATGCGGGTTGGTGGGTTCAATAGCTGCACATATTTGGCTAATTCTTTTTCTGTTGTGTTCGTAATGGTCAGGACTAGGTTGTGTGAAATAACATTTTTGGAAATTCATCGTGGGATACAGACTCATGCCCGGGTTACACGAGGCTAGTTTTTCAAGCTAGGATAGCAAGCTAGTGTCAGTAAGCTAGCAAGCTAGTACTTCTGGCTTCGTGTAGACAGAACTAGCAAGTAAGCTAGTTTACAAGCCAGGACAGTTTTTAATAGGATGGAGTTCTATTTTTCAGGCTAGTGGCGCCCACCTCCACTGATTTTACTATCCTGGCTTGTGTACTATCTTCATGTGACAGGCGAAGCTAGTTTTCAGTTGGCTAGTAAGCATTAACCACGCGTTTCGTTTATTTTGGTAACTGCGACGTGTTTTTAAGGTTTAAGATGCCCAAATTAAGTACGGAGATCAATTTAAAGTTTGTACAACTGTACCGTGACCATGAATGTCTGTGGAACGCCACCCTTTCAAGTTATAAAAACAAGTCTAAACGTGATTTAGCACTACAAAAAATTTGTGGCGAATTAAAGACAGTGGGTATTGATATGACTATAAAAGACAAAAAATAAAATAAAAAATTTAAGAGCGACGTATTCTCAAGAACTAACAAACAATTTCGAAGTCACTCTTTCAGTCGAATAGTGTTTTCATTTTGGACGTGTGGTCACCTCAGTCACTGCAATAATACTAGCTTAAAATAATCTAGCCTCATGTAAACAGAACTAGCTGTTCCAAGCCAGGTCAGTAAGCCAGGACAGTTTAGTAGAGAACTAGCTTGCTATCCTAGCTTGAAAAACTAGCCTCGTGTAAACCCGGGCATCAGTCGCAGAGGGCTGCTAACTTATAATATATTGTTGTTTGCAGACTGTACACCCGCGCTCTAGTGGGCCTGGCGTGTAACCTGCACCGCGGCAGGGAGCTGAGGTCCCTGTTCACAGACCTTTTGGAGAGGTACGTAACTTACAAAAACATTATTAAAAAAATGTTTCATAAAAAAACATACACAACGAAAAAAGACACTATTTTGTTGGAAAATGTAAAAAAGAGCACAAGCAGGATTTGCACCTGCAGCCCTCTAACAATCCGGGTCAAGTGTCAAAAGAGTGCACATTCGAATCCTGCTCGTGAAATATTTTTATTGAACTTTTTCCAATTTATAATTTGTTCGCAACAAAATTTGCGTTAAAATTATATAAAAAATATTTATCACTATTTTGTCTTGCTACTTCTACACATCTAGTTGTTTGGTAGAGATCGCTTTAAAGCGATACGACCGCCAAACTCGTAACTGATGATGAAATAAAATTAATTAAAATATATTTATTTGCCAAGAACATAGTGCGTAAGAGACGTTACGATAGTAAAAGATCATAATGTTTTCTCCTCATGAGGATATGTAAAATGTAAATTTTTAACTAAATTAAATTAATAGATGATGAATATTTTTCTTCCCGGCGATGGGCTCACCACCTGTCACGCTGAGCACATGTGCAGTAGTAATTTGGTGTGCCGTGGACTATGGCAGTACACTTGTGGATCTATATACCTATGTATTGTTGTTCCAGATGCGTGGAGCCGTTGCGGCTGGGCGGCTGGCCGAAGACTGATTTGGCCCAATTCCTGTGCGCTTATGAACAATGCGCCTTACAGATGGATGTTTTAAGGTACATTTTCCTATTTTCACATGTTTAAACATTGTCCTATCTTAGCGGCTTTATAGCGGTTCACCAGAAGAATACTACCAAACTCTCTTTCCTTGGGTGTCGTAAAATGCGACTAACGGACTAAAGAGTGCATCCAAAACTATAGAACGGCGATGACTGTAAGCGGTGTAATTCAATATACATGTTCCAACTCGGGACCAATGTAAACAGCCACTGTCTCCAGAGAAAGATAGCGTGATCTGGTACACCGGCGGATTCAAAATGGAGTCGGGCACTGGAGCAGGTCAGATATTTTAGCAATGACTAGGAACTACTGCTACTGTATATCAGGCAAAAACTTTCGCAATTCTCCTATGCACTGAAAAGCTTTTAGAACTCGCTCCTAAGAAGCGTAACATATTCATCCTGAGTGACAGCCAAGCTGCGCTCAAGTCACTTATATCGCCTCAGATCGACTCCAGCCTTGTATTTGAAACCACGAAAGCCATAAACAAACTAGGTGGACAGGACACAACAGGGTGAGATTGATCTGGGTACCAGGCCACATGGGAATCCAAGGCAATGAGATGCCCGATGCACTTGCTAGGTAGGGCTCAGAGACCCCATTTATTGGTCCTGAGCCGTTTGTGGCACTGGCACCGCGTACCATCAACAAAGGCTTCAAGGATCACATCCAAAACAGGCATAAAACCGAATGGAAAGAGCTACCCGGCATAAGACATTCAAAATCCTTCATAGGCGAAGGCGGAGTAAGATCATATGCGGAGGTAGCAGAAGGCAGATTAATCACCGGTGCGCTGACTGGGCACTATGCCACTAAACAAATGCTCCACAAAATGCAACTAGCTACAGACAACCTGTGCAGGGCATGTAGAGGGGAAACGGAGTCTATGCAGCACCTACTGTGGGACTGTGACTCTTTTGCCTGGAAAAGAATGAATCTCCTGGGATCGGCCTACCCGAAACCAGAAGATTTTAGGCTCTTCGCCCTCAGAGACATTTGCCAAGCTTTTTTTTTATAATAGACGGGCTTGCTCTTAGCCACATTCTTATCCGTGGGATTAAGAAGAGGCCGACGATGGAACGAGCTTGCCCAGAAGCAGCCTATTCACTCGGGCTTTAAAGATGTTGGGGCTATATACACTCGGGAACACAGACGCCGGCAGGGAATTCCATACCTTGGCTGTACGCATTATGAATGAAGACGAATAGCGCTTGGTGCGTATGAGTGGAATATCAACCAAGTAAGGGTGCTAACCCGCCGTACGTCTGGACTCACGATGGTAGAAAGGGGACGGCGGAATGAGCTCGTGTAACTCAACAGCAGCTTAGGCAATTATCTTCACTGTGTAGGCAGAGTGATAGGACGGGGTTGCGCCAAAGATCCCAATGGGTCGACGTGCTGCTGCGAGGGGGACACCTCTGCAGACCCCACTAAGATAAATTAAGATAAGATAAGCGGTGTGTGTAGCGGACTGTATATTGTTAAAGTTGTTATGGAAATAAATGATTTGTTTGTATATTGTATGTTTTTTCTCTTCCCTTGGGTGTCGTAAAAGGCGACTAACGGACTAAAGACTGCACTTACATCCAACAACTTAGAGCGACGATTGGCTTACCACCTGTCACACTGTGCACATGTGCAGACGCTATTTGGTGAAAAGTGGAATAATCCACTTTTCACACACCGCAAAAGCAGTGCTCTGCCATAGGGCAGAGCACCGCTTTTGTGGTGCTCATAGCCTAGTCCCTGACTAACCCTCCGGGGATAATAGTAGTGATATATGTACCTATGTATGTATTATTTGTTTTTGTTAAACATGAGGAACAAACTCACTCCTAACTTCTATATTATGTACACACAGCCGCAACCGTGTGCAGATTAACTTATCCAAAACTGACAAATTTCTCCAATCGATATTAATCCTTATTCCCTAGTGACAAAGTACAAAATGTATTAAATTAATTTGACGTTTTGTGGTAGGTTGGAGTGAACCTGTGCATACATTGTCAATTTTTCAATTCTAATTGACGCTGTAAAAGAAAGGGAGAAAAGTAATGCCCTTGCTGAGTTTGTTGCCGGTTCTTCTCAGTACAAGGCTCCCGCCCCATAGCTACACTTACGAACCGCTGGCATAGCGACATTCATAAGTGCTGTAACCTAAACATGGCCTAAGCTGAATAAATGATATTGAATCTTGAATCTTGAATGTGCTTTGCTTTGCTTTCAGGGAGGCCGATCTTAAGAGCGTATGGGAGCGATACATGCGAGTGATATGCCGGTGCCTGCTGACTATGTATCATATTTGAACAAATATATAAATTGTAAATATAATAAGATAGCAGAAACAATTAAGACCTCCTTAACGGCTACGGTGCGATTTTTGATTTGTTCCCAGTAATTCTCACACCATTATGTCACTTTTAAGGCGCTGCGGAAAAGTAGACGATTTCCGTAGTACTGGTCACCATCCCACTTCAAAATAAAAATAAAAATAACTTCGTTTTCATCCCATTGCCTAAATGAATTCCGTTTTCAACCTAAGGCAGTTGTCCCACCAACGGCGAGGAAACGACTAACTATCGGCTATTTTGTCGCTCAAGAAACGTGCAATAGATATACATTCCGTGTTAACAAAAGAGATGCATATATAAATAGTTGATCGCTGACTGTTCACACTGCCGGCGAGGACTCGTTCCACTAGTTCGTCGCTGAGCGACAAGAGCTATCATAGATAATTCTCGCTTAGAGATACTTCTTGCCCAGCGATCAGAACTCACGCCGAGAGACCAACCAGCTTATAGCCCAGCGACAAAACTATCGGAACCACACACTCGCTGTCCGCTGCTCGCCAACTCGTTTCTAGTTCTAGCTCGACTCGCGTCTCGTTCATCGTCGGCGGTGGGACAACAGTAACTGCCTATAGGTAATTTGAGCAAAATGTAATGGCAGTTGTTATTTGAGTGTGGCAGTGCACTGCTATTGCCGTTCTTATTGCCATCTCATCATATTTTAGTGAGGCCAGCAAAGGTCTCCCTCTCGCAGCAGCACGTCGACCCATTGGCATCTTTTGTACAACCCCGTCCTATCACTCTGCCTACACAGTGAAAATGACTGCCATAAGCTTGGCAATATCTCTGAGGCGAAGAACCTAAAGTCTTGTGGTTTTGGGTAGGCCAATCCCAGGAGACTCATTATTTTCCTAGCAAGGGACTCTTAAGTGTTGCATGGACTCCGTTTTCTCCCCACATGCCGTGGGGGTTGCTCTTGAACGCAAACTCAATCTCAATACAATTCCAATGCGATTAATATGTATCGATATTGGGATAAGTAAAGATAATTCCGGAACGCCATCTCGATAATAATTTGTTCAATCAATTTCCACGCAATTTAATTCCAATGTGGCGCTATTGTCGCTTACAGTGCCATTTGACATTTTTTAGATTTGTAATTGCAAATTGACTAATGCAATTGTGTTTCAAGAGTAAGCTGTCTGTAGCTAGTTGCATTCCATGGAGCATTTGTTTCGTGGCATAGTGCCCGGTCAGGGCGCCGATGATTGTCCGTGCCTGCCTTTCACTACCTCCGCATATGATTTTACTTCATCTTGGGGCGTCTCCGCCTATGAATGATTTCGAGCGTTTTATACCGGATAGCTTTTCTCATTCGGTTTTATGCCCGTTTTGGATGAGGTCCCTAAAGGCTTTGTTGTTGGTGCTCGGTGTCAGTGCAAGAAACGGCTCAGGACCAATATGGGGGTCTCTGAGCCCTCCCTGGCAAGTGCATCGGCCATCTCATTGCCTTGGATTCCCATGTGGCCTGGTACCCAGGTCAATCTCACCCTGTTGTGTCCACCTAGCTTGTTTAAAGCTTTTGTGGTTTCAAGTACAAGGCTGGAGTCGATCCGAGGCGATATAAGTGACTTGAGTGCGGCTTGGCTGTCACTCAGGATGAAAATGTTACACTTTGTGAGGGCGAGTTCTAAATTATTTTTAGCGCATAGCAGAATTGCAAAAGCTTCGGCCTGGTATACAGTTGCGAATTTTCCCATGCTTTGACTATGTTCGAAGTCATTGCTAAGATACCTGCTCCAGTACCCGACTCCATTTTGGATCTATCGGTGTACTAGATTAGGCTGTTCTTCTCTGAAGACGCTGGTTCTCATTGCTATGACAGTCGTGTATGAACAATGTTACTATGTCTCACTTCGAATGGGAGTGGAATGGAAGCGCTCGTAATTGATATCATAGTGTCATCAGTTTCAAAATCGCACCCCAATTTGGACAAAGATATATTTGCTACAAATATTCTCATCCGCCTAAGTCATTGTAAATATCTAGGAAATATAATGTAGATACCTATTTATTATTACTGTACTAATACAAATACAAATCATTTATTATTTACTAATGAATGATTGTAAATCATATTTTTTTTATTATGCAATTTTTTTTTAAGTATACAGATTTTGTTTTCAATTTGCACTTTTGCACATGGTAAAAACTACTTTGTGTCAGGTGGTGCCCGAAACTTTACCAATCTGGGCAACGACAGTACTTTCCAATGAGTTCCACTATATATATTTTCAGTGCACTATTAATATGAACACTAAAATCTTGATGTATAGAAAAATATATACCTTTAAGTTAAAACAATATTTTGTTTTCCAAAGTATAATGAATTAAAATGTTAAATTAAGAAATGTATAGTAAATCAAATGAATGACATTGGTGTTTGGTTTTATTATCTTATCAAATGTCACAACGGGTGAGCACTTGCCTTTACTCCACCTGGGCCCTCATTCTGTATCACAGTCTATAGATTCCACACCTAAACCTTACCGCGCACAAACGTCAAACGCATACGTTTTAGGAAAGATATCGTATGTTTTTAAGGAATTAACGTGGTTTCGAAACAAGGAATCGTTACAGAATAAGGGCCCTGTTGGTAAGTGACGATAAGGCCGAAGAAGCGCGCGAACCCGGCATCATCATCCACTGAGGCACTGGCTATCTTATCTCCAACGCCAAAGGCAGAGAACACAAAGCTGTTACCAATAGATATAAGCAAAATAAGAAGATAATGTTACCCGTGCAAATTGAGTACAATCAAGGACGATATTAATATATTTGTCTATGGTACAATGTATCGAATACCTTCCCCCTTAATCCCGATCGATCATTGTGAATTTTCGTACTTTTGAGTTACGACACCAGCGCTTATTTGGATTCTTGTTGGGTGAACTAAATGGCATTAAATTTTGCATTTAGTTCACTCAATATCCGCGCAATATGAATTCAAGTTAGTGCTGGTGTCGTAACTTAGGTGTAAGATACTTCACAATACCAATCTCGTTCGATCGGGATTGGTTTTAAGAGTAAGGGGGCTTGTGTGAGTGTCCTTTTGTGGCGCATCGTCATCGTCGCGGAACTTCCCAGAGCTTGCTGACCCGCTCGTATGGCGTTTAATTCGCTCGCTCTGTCTCGCAAAATCGAAACGGCTCGTATAACGTAACTTTAAAAAAAAAATGTCTACTTTACGTGGGAATCGAACCCAACGTCTCCGCAATCCGGGTGACCACTTCGCCATCAAGGTATGTATTTGAATGGTTTTCACTTTGTTTTTATAGCAACAGTGATTAACTAATTAACCGTGTCGCGTAGCGGTGAAACAATACTACCACCCCCTCTCTTCCCTTGGGTGTCGTAAAAGGCGACTAACGGACTAAAGACTGCACATACATCCAACAGCATAGAGCGAAAAGTGGTCTATCAGAGGACTGCTTTTACGGTTCTCATTGCCTAGTCTCCGACTTTCCCTTCGGGGATTATAGTCGTGATTATATGCCATCATTATCATCATCATCTTTTAACTTCCCACTGCTGGGCACAGGCCTCCCACGTGGGGATATTGGGCCATAACCCACCACGCTGGCCCAGTGCGGGTTGGTGGGTTTTAATTTTTTTGGGTCATCTTACGACAACAACCGGGACCAACGGCTTAACGTGCCTTCCGAAGCACGGAGGAGCACGAGATGTTTTTAACTTGGTCACCCATCCAGCGACCCGGCATTGCGAAAGTTGCTTAGCGAGCAGGATCGCAAGCAGAACGCGCTAGCCTCTGCGCCATCGAGCTCCTCGTATGTATGTATACGTAATTACGTATGTGTGTATTATCAAACTTCTTAGAATTTACATCGTAAAGAATCCTAGTGTTAAATAATTTTTCATTCCTCATACACGGAAAGTAGGTAGGTCTGAAGAGCGGGAGGAAAGTAGTACTTTTCCTCCCTAGGGAGAATCGTTTTTCTGACATGTGTAATTGTGACTAATTATAAAAATAATACAAACGACACATCTCTTCCCTTGGATGTTGTAAAAGGCGACTAACGGACTAAAGACTGCAAATACAACCAACAGCATAGAGCGGCGATGGGCTTATCAAAATAATACTATACAAACCCCAATCTACTCTTCGGTGTCGTAAAAGGCGACTAACGGACTAAAGACTGCACATACAACCAACAGCATAGAGCGGCGATGGGCTCACCAAAATAATACTACCAAACCCTCTCTTCTCTTTGGTGTCGTAAAACGCGACTAACGGACTAAAGACTGCACATACATCCAACAGCATAGAGCGGCGATGGGCTCGTCAAAATAATACTACAAACCCCTCTCTTCCCTTGGATGTCGTAAAAGGCGACTAACGGACTAAAGACATTCATGTTTTTGTTTTTTCTTTCCTTATATTCGTAATGAAAAGCACAGTGTTTACCTCGGGTGAAAGACTTATTTACTCCCTCGAACTATTACGAACGAAAACGAAACCCCGTCTCGGGAGTGAATAAGCTACTTTCACCCCTAGGGTAACAATGTACTATTGTCGTGAATAATTATTGTGAACTAGGGTTTAGGGAACTCTAATTGTAATTTTATGTTATGTACTCGTACACTATTAGTCATGTCACTCTTTATTTATTTTTATTCTTTGTAACTACATAACCTCCTTCTCGTACCTACTAGTATGGTTGTAAACAGGTCGATATGGTAATAGCTAGCTGGCCAGGCAGACACAAGCAACAAGTATCTACTACAAACCAAAACTAGCATAATAATATATGCCTCCGCTGGGAATAGAACCTGGACCTTTGGATCTGAGGTTTATAGCCTTTAGTAACAGACTAGTCAATAGAGTCGCGTCGGTGAAACTAGTAGAAAAATTAATAAAAAGGCCGTTAATGTATTTTTAAACAGTTTTATTTTAATAATTTCTCAATTACTAGCTAAGATACAAACGGTTATAATTCAATAAAATTTTAATTACTATTTTACATAAAATAAATCGATAATATATCACAACACAAATATAAGTACACATTCAAGGTATTTAACAGTCAAAATTTGTAAGATTTGCATAAAATTATGTTTACAATAAAGAGCAGTTTGTATAATACACATAATAAGACAACTTACAAAAAGTTTACATACTGTATTGTATTATACACACTTAATAACTGTATACGTTATTTTGTATACATAAACTTTTTGTTAAATTGGTTTTAAAAGTTCCAAGTTCATACAATGGTCAAAAGTACATACTTTGTTACATTGTATACTTTGTGCTCATTATGTACTAGTGACAGTAACTGCATTGATTTCATAACTACACTACTAACCAAAGCTAATAGGCGAAATATGTATACATTTTACTTTAATAACCTTCGAAGTTCTGAAAAACGCATTTATAATGATTGGAAATCTATATAATATAGCTTGCTCATTATACCACAAATTATATGTAGACCCTCTGCCTTTGGTCGCAGGAAGACTGAGAGATTGTTAGTTAGTCTTAAAATGATTACAAATTAGATCGGCACAATTTTTCTATTTCAAGAAGTATAAATCAGTTTGTATACAATTTTACTTATCACGGGCGTTCATACTGGAAAAGAGGGCTATAAGACCAATGGTACGTATTAAGCAGCAGGAGTCTTGTCGAGATCATTTTAACAGTTTAAAAATACTTACTGTCATTCTAAAAACATACGCTATATGAAACTGCTGATTGAGATTTTCAATGTAATCTTATAGTTTTTATATACATATTGTAATAGTGTATTCGAACTCATTTATCAATTAATAGGTGTCATAGCAAAGTTAAGAATATAAATTATTAGGTATTGTATTTTTATTATGAATAAAGTAATTATTTATTTTTTTATTTAATATAATGATCTGAATTTTATTTTGTGTGTAATGATTATTTTGAATTTAATATTTTCTATGTATACTTACCTCAAACACAATAAAAATTGTTCATGAATAAATAAATAAATTACAGATTATGTATACATAAAGGACACTTTCAAGTTATTATCTTGATTTAAGGCTTGATTTATAGATTATTTATCAGAAGCCAAGTACACATCCCAAATAATTCTGTCCCATATATCCTAGCAATAGCTTAAATATATAACTTCCCACACATATACATTATATATAATAAGTTAATGTAAAGATAAATAACTGAAAAATTAAGTAAGTAGGTGTCATATTGGTTATTTTGTCATATAAATGTTAAAAATTATTTCTATGTACATAATAAATTATTGCATTATTTATAAAAATTGTAGATTTGTACAAAGTCTAGATTACGCAAGCTAATTTGTTTGATGGAAAAAACGAACGCCATTGGGAGAGAAAATATTTATAATATTAAAATCAAGACATTTTATTTGAGACTAATATAAATGAAAAGATAATGTCATCTGTATAAGAATTTTACAGACTCAATTATAATCGTATCTTTTAAGTTAAATATTTGGTAGTAATTATTTTTTCACATTAACAGAAATATGATGAGTTGTAGTATTAACATTATTATTTTTACATAAGTAAGTAAATATATATAACCGTGTCGCGTAGCGGTGATAGAATACTCATTGGGTGTAGTACCCAAGGGAAGAGCCTTGGGTGTCATAGAAGGCGACTAACGGACTAAAGACTGCACATACATCCAACTGCATAGAGCGGCGATGGGCTCACCACCTGTCACGCTGAGCACGTGTGAGTCGCTTGGTGAATAGTTGACTATGGTATGAGTGCTTTTGCTGTCCTCATTACCTAGTCTCCGACTAACCCTTCGAGGATAGTCGTGATTGTATTCATATTCATGTATTTATATTATTATATGTATGTAGTAAAGTTGCTTTTTCTCTTTCCATATGGCGTCGCTACTGTAATATATTTCGCCCATTACCTATTAGTATCATCGTAATACAACTAAATACACAATAACTTACTAATTACACAAAAGGATTTCTTATCAAGTAGACTTCATTTTCACTCTTGCCTATACTAATTTACACACGTATATTCGGTTTTATTACCTAACTAGTAAGATTCAATTTACGACGGCATAACGAAATCGGGTAACAATGGAATCAATCAAAAACATTAACATGGTCAGTCGATAGATATATCTTGAGTTTCAGTTTTATCAGAAAACCACTAGATGCGCCACTGGATAGATAATTTGTGACATCTCCAAAGACAGTTCGTATTATTTTTCTGTTTTCAGAGTGCGCGCAATGCTCTTTGCGTTTTATTTCTTATTCCGATTAAATATTGAGTAATAATAAAACGTTTTCTAGGTAGTGCTGTGACTTCACTCTTGTGATGATTTGATTAATTAACGTAAAACTAAGCCGCGACGACGCCATATTAATGTATTCGTAAATTAATATTTTTTTCTTAAATGCATAGACACACATTTTATACACAAGGGAATGTTTACCTAAATTTAAAGCAACAAAATTAATATTACTAGAGTTACAATTTAAGTAATTAATAAATAAATATACATTTATTATTCCATAATATTTTATAAACAGTTAACTATAAACTTATCAGAAATGTGTTCACATTATGATCAAATTTACAAATAAGAGAGTTAGAAAGTCTTTACGACTAAACAATTTTTAGTATTTAAATTATTTATTTAAAAAAATCAATAATTTGTAAGTTTTTTTTATTAAGAACGTGTTTTCTTATCACCATGTTTTCCAAATATTCCTAGCAACACCAAGGCACTAATTTTCCTCTTGTGGCTTTTTTTTTTACACTGGCAACATTATAAGAAAAAAAAATCACGTGCCATATTTAAGATATGCGTGGTGAGTGTTTGCCAAAGCTTAAGCTCTTAGAAAAACATGTCTCTCAATTGAAGGGTTTACTACTAAAATTAAAGAAAATTGATGCATTTTCGTAAACTTTTTACCCATAAACATGTTAACATTTCATGAAACCACATCTATTCTATACATAAATGTGCCAGCAGCACGACGAATAATATTGCCGCCTAGCAGGCAGTAACAATATTTGAATATACTCGTGTATACATTTTTGTATACATACATACGTACAGTGGAGGAACTTTTTTTGCGATATTCGCTTGCGCCCCATTCCTTGCGCGCGTAACGTACAGTTACGTGCGCGTACGTGAAAGAAGAAGAAAGTGTGTGAAAAGTGGTTGACCGGGAACTTCCTCGACTGTACGTAATTTAGATTTTCTTTATGTATAGTGGTGGTTTTGTTTTGTGGACAACGCTTTGGATTTACACAGATATTAGTATGAAGATTTTTAAAGGGAATGTCTTATTTGCAATAATCGGAGGTAGAAACAGTTACATCCATAAATTGCATGTACGTATACACGGTACAAAATATGTATACACTTTTGACAATTTGAGTTTGGTTAGAGTGAAAACAACTTGGTCCTATGTATACACTTATATTATTATGGATCAACTGTTGTACATTCAATTTTTTTTTATAAAATTTTCACGTTTCGTTAAAAAAGGAGGGTGAAAGGTTTTTTTTGCAATCACTAACACTAACTTATAATCTAATAATCACAATCCCACAATTCTGGGCCACTGTCTGATGTTCGAATTTTTTACTATTTTTTTTGTTGTTGTATAATTATGTAGACAGAGTATATATACATTTTTAATTTAATTCGATTATTGTACTGACTGTGTAACTAGCGTGAAATCTTTTTATTGTTACATCATAGTTATTTGTAAAATATGTGGTTGAAAGTATTGACACGATTACAGAACTTGTAAATCGTTCAAATATCTGTCACTTCATAATGTGATGGGTGATGTACCAACATTAATATCAAATACGTATTACTTAGGGCTGAGTGGTGGCGGCTCATTTTTAATAGAACACTACCAACCCATCTCATTCCTTGGCTGTTGTGAAATACGACTAACGGACTAAAGGCTGTGCAGTCTTGATGTGTCTCGCGTTCAACCCGATCTATCCGACAATCGACAGTTAAGTCAACCTGACACAAAATTACAAATTTCTTCAATACATTTTGAACTTTAACATACAGGTATAAGGATCAATATCGTTTAGTAATAGTAATTTGACAGTTTTGGGTAGGTTTACCTGGTCTGTACATAAGTGCGATGGACATTTATATAGGTAGTATGCTAATATGTATATAACCCCGCAACTGGGACTACTAAGTGCAAAGAACAACTATTTGTAAGGGAGCAACTCGGAAAAATAATAATCAGCTGTTCCTTACACCGTGTATACTCGTACAAACTATATTAATTTATATTGTACATTTCTTAAAAACTTTATTGAACCAGTCAACGCGTTTTTTTGTTTAAATCAATACTTCATTATATTAACTATTGCAATTTATTCGATAGGTATTTTAAGAAATGTCAATTTTTCATCCCTAGGATTTGACGCTGGCAAATGTATTTTTTTTATTTTTTTTTATTAATTATGCATTCTTAATCTTAAGGGTACTTATCTAATTTCTAATATAAATTAACGTCTTTAACCCATTCAATGCCGCTACCGCACATCGGCGTCTCCACTTTAATTTTAGAAAAAGTGATATAACTGTAATATTTTTTTTTGTTTTCTTCTTCAAACCAACCGCTAAAGAACGAGATAAGTGTTCAACTGTTTATTTCTTTAACTTATTCAAGTTATTCGACTTGGAATAATAGGCTTACACCAAGGGATGTCTATTAATTAATTATAAGTAAGTATCGTTTTCAGATATGTTTTATATTATCTGTAGATACTAATGATGATTCTTATGTTTCATGTTGATAAAGCCTTGAACCTGCATTGACTCATGAAATGTTAGTAACATCGAGAACGTCTACTAGCGTTTGAAATGGCTACAGAGACTTCGCGGACGCCTATGCGCGTCATGGCGCATCTTATCGACATAGCAATGTATGGGTTAACCATTCTTTGTCTACTGAGAAGTATTTACATGATTCTAACAAAAAACAGGATAAATTTGGTATTTGAGCTGAGATAGGCTTACAATTAAATCATCGGTGCTACTCAGTTGATTTCAAATCGCGATATTAATAAAATGACATCTTTTGAAGCTCTTCACATTTAAGTAGAAGATTTTTAGATTTTAATTATAATAAATAATAATAATTAAGTAAAGACTTATTTTTTTAAATGTAGTAAACAATTTGATTTTGGTAATCAAAAACATACTCTAATGACTAAACTGTAAAGTTTGTTTTGTAATCAAATTGATGCCGACTGGACCACACCTCTAGACTAGAGGCAAACGCTCACCCTCTGCCTATTTGTTATTCGTCGTACAATGCGCGCGCTGCTGTATTTATACTAGCAATTGGCACAGTACACAGCAGTGTACGACCAATTACAATAAATAGACAGGGGGTGAGCGTTTGCCCTTGTTAAGGCACTCTGTACATCTCTAATATTTTTCAAAATGATGATAGTAATTTTATCGCATATAGATACAAATAAAAGTATTTAGTTTTTCGCGATTTTAAAACTGTCCGCAACTGAATATTTACCAAAAAATACGATCCCTCCAAATTGAAAACCTCAATTTTTTTTGTAAAGAATGTCTTCCAAAAACTTCGCAATTCCAATCCAGCAAAACCTCCGACCACGTACCAAAGCTGCTAGCTGCATCCCCCTCACTCGCCGTTAGCCAGAGTGAGACGGCTAACCCAAACTGAGGTCGGCTGTCAGCCCTCAAATGTCCACCTCGCAGATTTTCCTCTTCTGCGGGAAGCCGTACTTGTCTTTCTTCACCACTTCCTGTTTCAGCCGCAGGTAAGTCTCGAGGCGGGACAAAGCGTATTCCTGCGAAACAATTGCGTATGAAAAACACATACCGATACTTGTAATATCAATTGACGTAAAGCACAAAACTCGACTTTACAGGAGAGCCAAAACAAGTTTTTTTTTATATTTAAATTCATCACGCTTGTTTTTTTAAAGTTATAGAAAAGTGATGTAGACAAAATATAGCTAAAATCTTGAGATGCAGGCGATGAAATATTTAGTTTTTAGTATAGTTTGTTATTTTAGAAAATAGATGTGCATACTATGAAATCATCATCTATGAAAATTCATTAAAATGTTCTTAACGTCCATTTTTATATGGAGTAAATGGGTGGGCTTTTAAAACGAAATAAGAATTGGCGTTCTTTTACGTTATGCATTAATTTATAGACATCACATACTACCTAAAATGTTATAATTTGACAGTAAAAACGTTCTTTACGTTACATTTTCAATGTGTCTAAAATCGTTATTAATGGCCGTATTGTTACATGAATTAGAAAGAAACAAAAGAGAAAAAAAATAAAGTAAGATGGCATTCATAGCTCGTTTTGGCCAAAATGTGCTTTACGCCAATTGAATTACAGGTATCGAAACATACATCAAGGTGCTAATAAATCAATGGCGTATATTTAAAGTACAGGTAGTTTACACCAAAATAAAAATATTTTTCCCAATAAACAGTAGTATTTTGTAATTGGTTTTAATTTATCAAACAAAATAATTTATTATTTAATTGGCAAAAACTGCATCATTCATACTATAGATGCCTCGATAAAATCACTCACACATGCGACTGCATTGTGGAAGTCGTCGTAGTCGTCAGTGTGAGTGCAACGACTTCCACAATGCAGTCGTATGTGTGAGTGAAAGCATCTACAGTGTGATGCAGTTTTTGCCAACTAACCGCTCGAGCCGCATATCGCATTTTTTTGTACTTGAGCGCACACATGTTAACGCTCCTTATTGCGGCGCGCGGGTTTCAATATTTTTTTTCTCTGTCTCTGTCACTTTTTTTTGTTGACATAGTTTAAACAGGACAAGGGATTTGTTCCGCACGGCTTACTAAAATTTCACAAAATGTCTTTAAAATATTTTAACAGTAATATTGTAACTGTTTTTTTACTGGTTCCTTAAGGGACGCGACGAGGGAGTGGCGTGAAGATTTTCGAAAAGGTTTCGTATTTATATGAACGTAGCTACCTACGTATTGCAAATAAAACAATTTAAAAAAAACTGTAATAACGTAACCACTTTTTAAGCTTGTAGTCCATAGATAAACGACCGGTTTTCAACCGTTGTTTATAGATTAATGTTTATTAAATTATATTTTAGCGTTTTATTAACGTTTAAATATACTTAAGTAAAATAAGGCAGCCGCCCGAAATGCGGAAGGTGCGTGGTTCGATTCCCGCCTGAGGTTGTCGTCTTTTTTCACTGTTTATAATTTTACGTTGTATAGGTTTTTATCGGCTACTTTGGATAAATATCCGATGACAACCGTTGTTTTACAACTGCACGCTGAGCACATGTGCAGTCACTATTTGGTGAAAAGTGGACTAATGGTGACTGCTTTTGCTGTCCTCATTGCCTAGTCTCTGACTAACCCTTTGGGGATAATAGTCGTGATTATTATATGTATGTAAAAAAAATAAAAGACATAAAATAGACAATAGTCAATCAGGACCCCGCCTCAGCTTGAGTGAGTGAATGTACCTATATGATGGATGACTCACCCAGTATCCGAACGGTATCTGGCTCTTGGACGCGTTGACCACCGACCACAGGCTCCAGAACAGGTGGCTGGCCAGCGCGAACGCGTCCACCTCGTTCAGGAGATGGTTCACCTCGTCTATTGAGGGCGCAGATGATTTCTCCTCAGACAGATTCATGTGGTAATGCTTCAAATATTCTCTGATGAAGATCTCCTGTAAGGGGATATGGTTTTTGAAGGGTACTGCTTCGAAATATATGCTTCGTAGTTAAAGGTATCGAGAAAGTTCGACCACTTTCGGCGATGCGAGCTTGCACACGATCTACGCGCATGCCACAATTTCGAATATAACATAATATAACAATAACAAATTCTCAGTAGAAAGAGAAAAGTCAGCTGAATTAACAACTAATCAAAATTTATATTTTGCAAGCATTTTCTACGCTATTTTTTTCCGCAAAGTAACGTTTAATTCCAATCATTATAAAATAAAGAGGTAAAATACTTTACTAAACTCGAATTCTAGTCTTTCCTGGGACTTTACTTTCAATTCAAATGTTACCAGAAAGGAAGTTATAAAACACATGTTGAATTGAATTCAACAACGATGACTATCTCCTGTCACTCTAATGTCTCTCTGACTGATCTAAATCGGAATCTTGATCAAAATTATGATTTACCATTTAGTAATGACAAATGGTAGCGTAAATATTTAAAAGGGTATTTTTAACCTTTTTCAAGGCATAAAATATTAAGAATATTTCAGGGGGTTTCATTTGGTGTTAAATTCTTTTAAAAACAATTCAAAATATGGTGGGTATTTACAGATCTTAACCCTTTAAAAGTCAGTACTGTTAAAGGGTCAAGAGAAACACCTAGTTGGAAACACGAAGCTAAAAGCTGAGATTAAAGATGTTTCAAATGATTGAAAAAATGTTCACATCGTTAGTAAGTATTGTTGCGACATGAATTTTTTTATATTTGTTTAGGCTAATAAACAATCCACTTTGTATGTTTCGTCAAGTATTGTTACTATATCCGTGCCTGGCGTGAAGAACTTGATAACTCGACTTACACGATTTTTTATTGTCGCATTGGCTCCTACGGCATTAGTTTTGTAAGGAAAAAATTGACAAATCGATATCTACGTTTTTAGAGATATTGCCTGTGACAGTATATGAATATCTCAATATTTTGCGTATTTTATCTAACAAAACGAGATATCTACGCGATGAGTTACAAAAAATATTATAATATCGTAATATATCCATATATACTTTCAACTTCAACTTATACTTTATAGCTTACGTAACGTTACGTATGGGTATGTGGGTCATCGGTGAACATGTTGATAAGTTAATTATTATGAATAATAAGATAATAAAAAAGAAAAGCATAACCATATTTGAAAAACCATCTAAAATTACTCTTAAATCAATTTAGACATTTCAAGTACACTGAAAAACTTTGTTTTAGAAATTAAATTAAACAATGTTTTTACTGGTATGAGCATTAATATATGGGGAATAAGTTGATAAGTCTCGGGGTAGTATGTTGATAAGTCTAATACCTTACAACATAAGCAGATACGTAGAATAGTTTTAAAGATTACATAAAATGATCCATAAATCAAGCTATAAAGATGAGTTCAACATGAAAACGGATTTTGGAGAAAATGTCAAACTTTCAAATCGCTGCCCTGTAAAATTGCCATTTTGGACTTATCAAGTTCTTCACGCCATGCACGGATAATTATTCAATTATTTGTGCAAATATAGTAGGCTAGTGTCGCTCGGATTTTATTTTGAAAGATTCACGAGAAAACAATTAATAATTGTTTGGAGAACGACAACAACCAGGACCAAGGATTTATGTGCCTCCCGAAACTGGACGTCTACTAAACTTTTGGTTTTTTGTACACCTCATGCAAAAGATTATTTTTGATTGACTATGCGCTAGAATGATTATAAGACACTATGGTGTAGTGAGCAGATACCTTTATTAGCAAAAAACAAATGCTTGACGAATCATAAAAAAACAATCTCAAAAAGTAGTGATTACTTAACATCTTTCATAGACAAAATTAAAAATTATGTGACCAAAACCTTTTTTCAAAAAGAAAATGGTGTTTACAGAGACTCTCATTCGATTGTACTTTCAGTGCAGCGTCCACCGTGGGCCATGTCATAGACAACGTCGCCGGCTCAGCTCTGTCTATGGGCCGGCCATAGAGCACTGCGGCTAAAAACCAAGCAAACACACACAAGCTGCGTAGTGGCAGGGCTGCTCTATGGTACACCCGGTTATAGTGCAAAGATTTGTTGATTTCTCTTTGTTTCTCTTAAATCTCTTAAATTGTCTGTAGAAATGATTATGTTACTTTGCAATTTTAAAATGATTATTTTTTGCGTTATTATAATAACGCATAAATGTAGGTACTTGAAGATGGTGAAACGTTGAAAAATAACGACTACCTCAAGTGGGAATCGAACCCACTTCTTCTGCATATTGGTAGGCTGCATGGCAACTGCCACCGAGGTACTGGTTAGATATTACGAAATTTTTCAACGCTTTTTATTTTTGTTTTTAAAAAGTTAATTTTTTCTTCTTCCCATTTTTAATGATATATTTCTACTATTAGATAGAAGCAATTTTAAACATAAAGTACCTCAGTTAAAGATAATATTTAAAAGTCTTTAAACAATGATTATTATTATCATTATTATTATAAGCCTATATTTTCCCACTGCTGGGCAAAGGCCTCCCTCCCCTCTTCCCACTTTCCGCGGTCTGTTGCTTGTGCTGGCCAATCCTTTGCATAGGCATCAAGCTCGTCCCTCCACCTGCGTCTAGGGCGGCCTCGCTGCCGTTTCACTCCACGTGGGATCCAGTCGGTAGTGGCCGTTAAACAATGATAACTATAAATATTACTTAAAGACATATAAACAATCAGATAAACTCAAAAATGGATATTTTTCAAAATTAAATGATCAATAAAATAGAAAAACAAAAATACAGATTTATACTTTTTCTTTAAACGAGGTAATTTAAATATTTATCTTTTTATTAATTTATCTTTCCAGAGCGATGACAATGGATTACCAACCTTATGGCACCGTGTCGTATGGTACAATACGCATTGCGTGTTGTCTGTAACTTGAAGAAAATGATGAAAGCGGGCGAACAAGCAATTTTGAAACGTATTATAAGATAGTTTTATAGTTTAGAATTGATCAAACTTTTTGTAACTTGGTTAATGATATTGCTATATTATAGGACTTTTTGTCTCATCTATTCTACACATTGTCATCTCATGACTAAATAAAATAGCAACAAGCCCAAAAAACATGTTTTTGAGGAATATTGGTAAAAAAGTAGAAACCTTATGCTAGTTTCTAATATATTAAAAAAACAGGTATGAAAAAATTGCACAAGTCGCACTGTTGTATAATATTTTGAAAACATTTTTCACGCTTATGGCATTTACTCAAAAACCACATTTTTGTCTTTGCCACGTTTTAGGCATGGGACGGCGGCAGTATAGTCATAATTATTTTTCGTGTACGGTTTACTAAAGTTCTTGCTACCTCACCATTACAATTATTAATATGGAAATTCATAAGTTATTAGTAATTTAAATAAATATTGTTAAAGAGAACCGGTAAAAGACTTGCCAAAAAGGGTTCTTAGGGTATAGCTTCGAATTAGACATAAAAAAACTATGTTCACAATCACAAGATCCATTTAATTAAAAAAGATGTTGCATTAATTTCAATCATTAATGTTATTTAAGTGCGGCAGTAAGAACCGAATATTATTACGTTGAATTCAAAATTGCTTGTCTGCATAATAGTGATATTTCAACTAATTACAAATTCCAAAAGCATTCTGTAATTATGATATGTTAGTAAAATATGTGGACCATTTTGTTAATTTTTTTTCTTTTTTACTCTTTATTTGAGTTTGATAAAATGTCTGTATGCTTCGTTAGTTTTCTACCCTATCTCATATTATGTTATGACACATTTGACAGATTTATAAAACATTAATTTAA
>OY992515.1:28474287-28714287 GCA_963921215.1 Scoparia ambigualis | reverse complement strand
AACACTCGATTTTTCAAGCTTATGCATACCTCGATAAACGTTTGTATATAGGGAATATTAAATTGATAAGTAGTACCACGGGTAATGTAAAATCTCCCGTGCGTGGTACTAACGTCCAGACAGCGTAGTAGTACTACGGGCAAAAAAAATTTCCCCTGGTAGGTACTACCAGTAGGACCACCGGTAGTGCCACGGGTAAGTACAGCTGTGTGTGTGTATTTGTAACCCTTAGTCGTTAATCTATATATTATTTATGTCTAACACGCATCAAACACACTCCACCGCGTATGACACGCATACATTTTGCGACACGAGTTCGTGGGATGCAATCACGTAAATAGAACTCAATGCCGTTCGCAACGCGAAGTAATAGGAATTGATTTAGTCCAATTGTTTCAATGTACAATGTTATTGAATTTGCAACAACATAGGTACATTACATATGAAAAACAGTTCCATTCCAATCCAACCAATTACCTATTGGGTGGGCTCTGGACACACGCAGTTGTTAATAGCGTGTGGTGTTAAATTGGTGTATGTATCAACTGATACGTGACATGGGTGTGCCAAAGTTCACCTCAATTTTCAACTTCGATAATTGGAACTCCGAAAATGTTTTTCATTGTAACAATTGTTAGGCTGTTAGGCTGATTCATTTAGTATTTAAAAAAAAACAAAACTGTTTAAAAACAAACTAATTTGACTTTTAAAAATTAAAAATGTAACGAATCGAATGTCTAGGTAGGGAGAAATGACCGATAGAATCATGGCGGAAAGTGGCGGCAGCGGCATTCTGTGGCAGGCATTCGAAGTGGTCAGACGTGTTGGAGAAACCTATGGTGTACCTATGTCGAGAATAAATTGTAATGTACCTGGAGTAAGGAGTTTTATCACACAATCACAATTCCTAACTACTCTGTTTCTAATGTTCTTAGTTCCGAATCATTCAACTTCATAATGTCAGTAGCAATAAACATCTATTATACTATTATTTGTTTTTCTATATTTTGTCAACATAACCGTCTTTTACACTATTATTCAAATGATTGAGGATACTAGCTGCCCTACAGCTCCTGTGATCACGCGACAGGTTAGAAATTTAAGACATTCGCGAAGCGCAGCGTAGCGATTGTCTTAAATTTTGAGGTTATTTTTAATATACGACGACCTCCTTGGCCGAGTGATTTGTACACCGGGTTTCATGGTGTCGCCATCTCTGAGGTCCCGGGTTCGATCCCCGGTCGGGTCAATTTAGAAATTATTGTTTTTCTAAATTGTTCGGGTCTGGGTGTTTTCTATGTATAATAAGTTTAAATTTAAGTATTTTAAGTATGTTTATCCGTTGTCTAGTAACCATTTAGCGTGTTACAAAATGAAGTTTCTCTTGGGCTAGATAACTGGTGTGAGTGTAGGAAAGTTTATTTATTTATTATATTTATATTAGTCTTCCCTACTCCTGTAGGTCAACGTTATGGTTTCTTTTAATATGAGTAAACATATTATGGAAATTATGTAAGTATAGGGATAAAAGCGTTATGAAAAACAACAGTAGGAATTACAATTTTCGGAAAGATGAGTGTTATGAACATCGTCGATAATACCTACTACAAATTGTATGAATGAAAACTTTATGAAGAGTAATCATTCGGATTACAAATCGGTAGGAAGAACAATTTCGGGTTTTTAACCAACAACAACTTTAGGTGAGCCAATATGGACCCTACGTGTATGATTCAACGACGAGACTGTTTTAAAAAAAAATGTTTTTTTTGGGTCGACTCGACTACTCTTCGATTTTATACATACACCAGCGGCCGCTCGCGGTTTCACTTGCGTGGTTCCCGTTCCCATAGGAATATCGGGATAAAAAGTATCCTATGTGTTAATCCAGGTTATAAACTATCTGTATGCCGAATTTCATCCAAATCCATTCAGTAGTTTTTACGTGAAATAGTCAATAGTCAATAGTCAAAATATATTTATTCAATAAACTCGATTAATAAGTACTTTGAAACGTCCAAATATGTTTTAACCTACCACCCATTCAGGACATCATTTTTTAACTGTGGCAAAGAACGGGCGCAAGAAACCACAGTGCACAGAAGCAACGACATTTACAAAAAATATATATATTATATGTCGTTACCAGGTCACAAAATACAAAATATGAATTTGAATGTAAATAGTTTAATTAAATATGGTGCTCTATATAAATTAATTATAGGCAATTAGAAATAGCTGTTGGAGTAGGTACTTGGAGCATTTCAGACCCAAGCTGTTTTGTCTTCTGTATAATCCGACACTTTATAATAAGCTTTCTTATAAAGCTTTTCTTTGATTTTGATTTTAAATTTATCAAGATCTAATTTCTGAATATCATTTGGTACTTTGTTGTATAATTGTACACACAGACCCTTAAAAGAATTATTTATTTTATGGAGCCTAGTATAAGGCACTGCTAATTTGTTCTTACTTCTAGTATTTAATTTGTGAAAATCACTGTTTTTTGAAAACATTTCAATATTTTTATGACCATACACAAGATTTTCATAAATATATTGTGAGGCAACTGTCATTATACTTATATCCTTAAATCTCTCACTGAGAGAGTCACCAGCCTGTAGGTTATATATTGCTCGAATAGCCCTCTTCTGCAGCACAAAGATAGTTTGAATGTCGGCAGCATTTCCCCACAGTAAAATGCCGTACGACATTACACTATGAACTAATCTAGCTGTATCAACGTCAGTTAACTGACGGATCTTCATTACTGCGTAAGCCGCAGAGCTAAGTATATTCGACAATTTAGCTATATGTGGGCCCCACTGAAGCTTGGCATCCAACGTGATGCCTAGAAACACAGTGGTGTCCACAGGATTCACATTCTTATCTTTAATTTGTACACTAGTTATTACCTGCTTAACATTAGGCAATACAAATCTTACACATTTGGTTTTTCCCTCGTTTAATAGCAAGTTATTAACACTAAACCAGTGAACAATCTTTGAGACCGCATTATTCACATCGTCATAATTTGGGTGTCGTCGTTTCACTTTGAATAAAAGTGAAGTATCATTAGCAAACAATACTATCTCATGACTGTCTTTTACAAAATAAGGTAAGTCATTAATATAAACCAAAAACAAGAATGGACCAAGTATTGAACCCTGCGGAACTCCCATTTTAACCACTGATCCCGGAGATCTTTTACCGTTAATGTCTTAAAATGTGTCTTAATGTTTAAAAAGGTCGCTTTTGAATCCTGTTACTCAAGTATGAGATTAGAACAAGTATGAGATTAGAAGGCTCAAAGAAGCATCCCTAATTCCATAGTGGTTAAGCTTCCTGACCAAAGTTTCATGTAAAACACAATCAAAAGCCTTGGATAAATCACAAAATACCCCTAGGGCATCCTGTGATTCCTCCCAGGTATCAAATATTTGGATTAAAAGCTCAACACCGGCGTCAGTTGTAGAGCGACCCTTAGTAAAACCATATTGTTTACAATGTAAAAGTTTATTTTTATAAAAATGAATTTGAATTTGGTCTAGCATTAACTTTTCAAAAATTTTACTAAATGTGGGTAGCACAGAAATAGGTCTAAAATTAGAGGGGTCAGAAGTGCTACCTGATTTAAATAATGGAATTATTTTACTATATTTCATGAGGTCAGGAAAAACACCACAGTCAATGCATTCATTAAATATGCAAGCTAAAACTGGAGCTATTGTCATAATTACAGATTTAGCGACGTCCACGGAATTACCCCACAGATCAGCAGTTTTCTTTTTATTGAGAGTGTTAAATGTTTTTATTATATCTATAACACAAATTTTTTGAAAACTGAAATTACTTTCACAATCTTTAACATTCTCCTTCAAAACAGATTCAGCTACAGTGGGGGAGGAAATCAAGGCTTTTGTAGTTGAAACTGGAATGTCAGTATAAAACCTCTCAAATGCTGCAGCAATATCAGCATCAGAAGTCAAGGTTTTATTATCACAATTTAAATTATACTCATTATTACGACTTCTGACCTTTCCTGTTTCACTATTTATAATATTCCATGTCATTTTTATTTTGTCATTACTATTCTTAATCTTAGAACTCAAATAGTGGCTAATCGACATACTCTTTTGAATAACTTTGAATAATTTTTAACATATAATTTGAAGTCATCGCTGGTGTTATAGTTGCGTTCACCATAAAGTTCATAAAGGCGTTTCCTACTTCTGTGAATACCAATTGTAGCCCATTCATTAAAAGTTACAGTACCACTAACTGAGATCTTTTTTGGAATAAAAGTTTTATTAAATTCAAGACATAAGGGTTGTCATTGTATTCTAAATAATTTAATTTTGTATCTAGATTGCTTTTAAAGCGTTCCAGCCGACCTGCAGTTTTTGGTACAACAGTGATATTCTTTTTCGTCACTTGTTTACGCTGGTGTGGAAAGCTGACCATTTGGCCACAATGATCAGAGTCCAGGTTATTAATAATTTGCTTAGCCAGTGGTTTTACATTTGTATATATGTTATCAATACAGGTGGCCGAAGTGGCAGTTATTCTTGTCGGCTCCAAAAATAAATGATTTAAGTTGTATGATAGAAATAGGTTTTTAATTTTAGTTGACATTGTGGAATTTTCTAACAAATTAATATTAAAATCCCCGCAAACAATTATTGTTTTACCTACATTACGGACTTTATGTAATGCCTCATCCATAACTTTTTCGAAAAAATCATATGATGCTGAAGGAGGTCTGTACACACTTAATACAACAAACTGCTCCAACTCCACACAAGCTATTTCTATTGTTCGCTCAACCGAGAGGCTCACTATGTCTGTGCGTTCCTTTAATTTAAACTTTTTACTAACGATAATTAAGGAGCCACCATGTATTGCATTTCCTCGACTGAACGAACTTCCTACCAAATGATTCTTAAAATTGAACATGAACTGATGGTATTTAAGCCAGTGTTCTGTTATGCAAAGAATATCAATTTTATTACAGTTCATGAACAATTCAATCTCCAAATCTTTGCCCATCATTCCTTGGATGTTCTGGTGGACAATATTTAAAGATTGTACATTTTTTTAAATTTAATGATTGACATGGGCTTTTGCTAAAGCTATTTTTACATTCATTTAATTTCATTTTATTAACAAACATTTCGCAAGAGTTTTCCTCTTTTGTCATATAATTTAATTTAAATAATTAATTGGAATGTCAGTAGAAACACTACTGAAGTCTATGTCAAATATACATTGCTCAATAGAAGCAACTTGTTTAGCCAAGTTTTTGGCTGACGTTTTAATACAATAGAATAGCGTTAAAGCTATTTGTCGCTTAAAATAATTTGGCAGATAATAACTATCTCTTGTCAAATAAAAATTACTAACATAACTGTTAGTGTCAATTAAATGCATTATGTCATTTTTGCAAAATAAATGTAATGTCAGGTTAAGCTTATGTCTAATAGAATTTTCCTCCTGTGGCAAACTACTACAATAGGGTAATGTAAACAATATAATTTTCTTTACAATTAACTTATTCAAACATTCTAAACATTTTATAAGGCTTGTTTTGTTCAGATTACCTCTATTACCAACAAATAATAATAAGGTGCTATTGGGGTTATATTTATGTTGTACAGCTTTTTTCAAAATATGTTGATAAGAAGCACCCGGTATACAATAATTGATAACTGAATGTCCCAAGTCAAATAACAACCGACCCATGTTTTTACCAAAACAAGAGTAACAAACATCCATCCATACATACAAACTTTCGCTTTTATAATATTAGTAGGATAGTAGGATAGGTACATACATACATACATTAGGCGCGGTCGGAATGGAGCGCAAGCGAATATATTTTGTAATTCTTTTTTCATCCATCCTCTCTAGGTACATGACCAAATCATTTTATCATAACTTTTTTTATTTTTTGTCACTCATCATCAATAATTCCAGACTTCTTTCTTATCGCTTCTTATTTCTTATTCGATCTTCCAAAATTACACTACATACATATGATTAATCGTGACGTTCTCGTGAAAGGTTAAGAGTACACTCTCAGAATAATAACTAAAGCATAGAAGGAGTGCTATGACATTGAAGTGTGCCCTCCGTTTGGTCACCATTCGAATTACATTTGTATGTCGCTTTTGAATTCGGTATCATAAATGGTGACCGGTTTTTCTTTTCGCTTTACATTTGACGTTTTCAGCAACTTATTTTGTCTCTTTACTTACAATGTTTATGGCCCATTTGAAAAAATAGGACAACTATACAAGTCTCATTTGGACTCCTTCTATGCTTTAGTTATTATTGTATAAGTACACTAAACCGAAGAGTGTGTGTACAAATAATGTTATAAAAGCCGCCTTTACCGCCTCTGTGGTCTAGTGGCTAAGCCACCGGTTTCAGACCCAAAGGTCCCGTGTTCGATTCCCAGCGGGGGGCACATCTTTGTGTGCTCGGTTTAGTTAGTGGTTGGGCTGATAAGTCCGCCTGGCTAGCTACCACCATCTTATCTAAGTATGTCGTCATAACAACAATGTTTATAGCATTGTTGTGTTACGGCAGTTTGAGATGAGACAGCCAGTTCCTCAGTGGTCGAGGATTCCGGGTGAAGCGCGCTTCCACCTTCGGCCTTATCGTCACTTACCATCAGGTGAGATGAAAGCCAAGCGCTTACCCGTTGCCGAATAAAAAAATATAAAAAAGTGAATGAAGAACAATAAAAGTGTTACAGGATCGTAGCAAATGGAAAGCTGTGTTCACTCACTTCTAATTACTTGATCACATACATACATATAAATACGACTATTATCCCCGAAGGTTTAGTCAGAGACAAGGCAATGAGGACAGCAAAAGCAGTCCTCTACCATAGTCTACTTTTCACGTCAAGCGTGATAGGTGGTGAGAACATCGCCGCTCAATGCTATTGGATGTGTGGCAGTACTTAGTCCGTTAGTCGCCTTTTACGACACGTAAAGAAAGAGAGGGGTTGGTTGTATCATTTCACCGCTGCGCGACACGGTTACAGTCATGAATCTATGTATCCTACAAACAGAAACGCTATAATGTATAACAAATTGATGTTATTGTGGTTGTTATCAGTCGAAGTCTGTGTATAATCCTACAACCGTCAGATGCAATTGTAATGTTAGTTTGGTGTACTCAAAATGTTTCCTGTTCATACATTTTCCCTGTTGTCTGTATACAACGGATTGTTTATTAATAATACACGGGCGAGTGCGAAGTCGACTGGCATTACGCCAATACAATAGCGTTTACCTCTTGTATAGATTATTATATAGCTGTGGAGTTTCTCGTTCTTCTCCACAGTTAAAAGACGTCCTGAATGGGTGGGGTAGGTTGGTGGGTTCCCATGCCTATCCATCCATCCATCCATAGAAGTAAAATTTAATTTAGACGATTCAAAATGCTTATTTTAAGCTTAATGAATAAAGAAATTTTGATTTTGATATCTTTTTTTTTTTTTTTTTTTTTTCATTTATTGGGGTCAAACGAACGGTTTCACAATATATGTTACATACAGCAGTTTAGGTTATTTGTAGCTTAATAATTGTGAAACCAACACCGTTAACCACTGATAAATATTATAAAGTTAAAAGTAATATGACTATTAGCTAAATGATTATGTTAAAATGGTTTCAAGTTGTACTAAATATATATTTAAGTATCTTAACTACATACAGCAGTGTCGCGTAGCGGCTCATTTAAAGAATACTACCACCTTCTCTTCCCTTGGGTGTCGCAAAAGGCGACTAACGGACTAAATAATGCACAAACATCCAACAGCATAGACGGCGATGGGCTCACCGCCTGTCACGCTGAGTACACGTGCAGTCGCTATTTGGTGAAAAGTGGACAATAGAGGACTGATTTTGTTGTCCTCATTGCCTAGTCTCTGACTAACCCTTCGGGGATAATAGTCGTGATTAATATACATGTATGTATGTTTTTTTTTATAAACTTTAAGCACAGAATAAATAACAGTACTACGTCTTTAAGTACTTATGTAGAATAAACTTCAAGTATGTAGACTTAAGAGGCCTATTACATCTCGAATGTGATTTTTGCGTAAAATGCCCATTTTCGCAATTTGTAGTAATTTTGCAGTTGTATTTATCGTTTTTATCGAAATAGGATAATAAATTTGTGCATAATATTACAAATTTCCATTCTGTGAGCATAAGTTCAATTCGGACGGCCGGGCGCATCGCATTTTGTAGTAATTTTGCAGTTGTATTTAGCGTTTTTATCGAAATAGGATAATAAATTCATTATAAAATCTTTATTCATCATGAAGTAACAATTACTCTGGTAGAAATTTTGCTCAATAATATTATCGTAGATAGGAGATATTTACAGTTAACTTATAGCGATTTTCGAAGTTTTTTGGTTTAGAATAAGATTTTTTTTTCCTATATAAAATCAATGATATCTAAAAATTCCGAGGCCGCTACACACTATTCGACTATATAAGAGATAACATTATAATTTTTATATGTCACTTGTTTAGAACAGTAGTTCAATCGATGAGCTCAAAAAAGTGCCTTCGCGCACTTTATGAAAATCTTTCTCTGCAATTTTGGGTTTAATTAAAAAGATAAGCAAAATTTACAAAAAGCGAGGCCGCTACGCACTATTCCAATAGCTATTCTACACTATTCAATAAGTCATAATTGTGAAAATATTTTCGTTTCTGAGATCCATAACGCCAAAATTGGCCATTTTACGCAAAAATCACTGTCGAGATGTAATAGGCCTCTTAAGTAATTTATTGTGTAGACATTGTAAAGCCATAGTAATCAATAATCGCGATTATTCTAAATTGGCACTCAATGTTACATAATTATTTATACATACATGTCGACTAACGGACTTAAAGACTGCACAAACATTCAACAGCATAGCACGGCGATGGGCTCACCACATGTCACGCTGAGCACATGTGCAGTCGCTATTTGGTGAAAAGTGGACTATGGTAGAGGACTGCTTGTGCTGTCCTCATTGCCTAGTCTCTGACTAACCCTTCGGGGATAATAGTCGTGATTATTATACATGTATGTATGTTTTTTTTATAAACTTTAAGCACAGAATAAATAATAGTACTACGTCTTTAAGTACTTAAGTAGAATAAACCTTAAGTATGTAGACTTAAGTAATATTGTGTAGACATTGTAAAGCCATAAGTAATCAATAATCGCGATTATTCTAACTTGGCACTCAATGTTACATGTTTATACATACATGTCGACTAACGGACTTAGGACTGCACAAACATCCAACAGCATAGTACGGCGCCCAGCATAGTAAGCCCACCACTTGTCACGCTGAGTAAATGTGCAGTCGCTATTTGGTAAAAAGTGAACTGATTTTGTTGTCCTCATTGCCTAGTCTCTGACTAACCCTTCGGGGATAATAGTCGTGATTATATGTATGTATTTTTACTTACAGGTTAGAATTGCAGTTCCCCGGCAAGGATATGGCAGGACTGGTCCAGGGTAGCTCCGCTTGCTGCTGTTGGAAGCCACGGTTCTTGGTGACGGCGTTGCCCAAAGAGCTGGTGGACCCTTTGGGGCTGTTCGCCCCTGGAGGGGACTCGCGCATCTGACCGAAAAGGTCGGATACCTGGAAAAATATAAATAAAATGTATCATCAGTAAAGAAATCATATTTTTCAAATCAACGACATTGATAGTGTCTGGTAGTTTTATTTTCTAATTAATTGCTTATTTAAGTATTAAATTTTATGTAGTGCGTTAAATTATTTATTGCATGTTGTGTTCGCCTCAAGAAGGACATGCACTCATTGTTACTAAATATGTATGTATTCTTTATTTCTATCACACTTGTGTATCGTCCCGTTAGGTTACCCAATAAATAAATTTAAAAAAAACTTTCTAGAGCCTTGTTGCGTAGCTAGCTGGGATGTGATACTTTGGGAAACGTTTTTTGTCCATACATTAGTATTTCGGAAAAATACTACCACCCCCTCTCTTCCTTTGGGTGCCGTGAAAGGCTACTAACGGAAGACTTCAAATACATCCAACAGCATATAGCGGCGATGGGCTCACCACCTGGGCCCTGATTCTGTGTCGCAATCTATAGATTCCACACCTAAACCTTATCGAGCACAAACGTCAAACGCATACGTTTTTGGGAAGATATCGTAACTTTTTAAGAAATTAACGTGGTTTTGAAACAAGGAATCGTTGCAGAATAAGGGCCCTGGTCCTGTTACGCAGTGCATTCTAACTTGGTGAAACGTCGACTATGTCAGTGGACTGCTTCTGCGGTCCTCATTGCCTAGTCTCTGACTAACCTAAGGGTTAGGGGATAATAGTCGTGATTATAGGTATGTACTTTTTGGTCATTTTTGCACATAGATTTCTTGGGGAAAGTTGTTCAGTTTCATGGGTGGAACTCACTTACCCCTCAAACCCCAAGCGGTCGCATGAGACCGCATCTACAAAAACACACTTGACTTTGTACCGTGTTTTCATAGACTTACAGACTACTTTAGTATGAACAAGTTTGGTTATTTGGGTTCTGTGATTCATCTTATGTATTGTTATCGCACAATATCGCATAGTCGACAGTTACTGTCAAAAAAGTGTCCAAAAAACATCCAAGAATGAGGGGTTAATTTATTTTAAACGATTAAAAAATGAGGTTGTATGTATTTATTTTGTGGTAGATTGAAATGCTGTCTGTACCTAAGTAGTCTCTTGTACTAAATCACGTGTGTATGTCAAAACAACTCATTTACTGTTTCCCATAAAAGTTGATGTTTATTATAGACTCACACCGCACTGCTAATTGTAACCTTGACAGCAACCTTCTTTCTAATGTTTGCGCTGAAGATAATAGATGGCGCTTTTAATTAATACATTTAAATTAAAAAACAAATATTTTTTTACATCGTGTAGGCATTTGCAGAGTCGAGGCACCAAGCTGATGTTGTTCTTTTTTCATTTTGTATCTCTACATTTTGTAATCTGTCTTTAAAACTTTAGTACTAATATAGTCTAAGATCCGAGTATAGAACGACCTTCACCGAGAAGGCTAATGGATGAAAAGTATTTTATATGAAATTTATAATGTTAAAAAATATACCAGTGGTTTGGCTGAAAATTTCAGTCCAGTACCTTTAATGATTCATTTAATAGTTAATTTATTTTTTTTACATTTCACTGGTTTGGTGTGTGTGTGTTCGTAATGAGATTATCTTTATTAAACATAAATTTTATTTATTTAACCAGACGGTTGCAAATTACTAATATTGACTTATCTGTTTACATCTGCCTACCCAATGTTATGACAAGAAAATAATAGTCAACTTAACGTTTGCATATTCTATAGGCTTCATACTTTCGAATGGTACCTATGTAATTTTTCTATTATCCAAAGAAGTGCAATGTTTAAAAAAAATATTTTAAAATATTTAATTAACCATATACTCGTATATACTGGATTGAAATTTTTCAGCCAACCCACTCGCAATATATTTTTAACACATAAATTTGACATAAAATACTTTTAACCGGCTCGGTGAAGGTCGTTGTATACTAAGATCCTCTACTATAGTTATTCTGTGCTTTAAATGCATTTATATCCATAGTTAAAAATTATTTTAGTATAGTAGATCCATATCTAGAAGTGAAAAAAATAAAAACAAAATACTGATTTTCTCTTTTCATACAAGAACTTCCCCGCTTGTATCACGAACCACACAATATGTTAGGTACCTGTAGCAAGTACCGACCGTCCCATACACATCGGTACTTTAGTCGTTATAGATAGCTCGTCCCATACACATCATTACCATGATCGTTACTTTGACATTACTAATTTAGCTTAACAACTGCTTGCTGTATTTAATAACAGTTTGGAAAAACAATCGCAGTTGCACCTCCCTTTGTATTAAATGCATTATGCGAACGACGCTTAGGTATATTATCGTATCACGTGTATCAGCAAAACAGATGGTTAGGGCTGGTACAAGTAATTTTTTAAAATGTTTTTTTTAGCGTTTTATTAACGCTCAAATATATACAAGTAAAATTTTTAAACACTGAAAAAAGACGACAACCTTAGGCGGGAATCCAACCACGCACCAAGCATCATGCACTGACAAATTTCGACGGGTGAAAACCAGACCTCGGTAGCCAAGTAAGTGGTTAAGGCAGCGCCGCCCGGAATGCGGTAGGGCTGGTACATTTAGAATACAGAACAAACTCTACTCTACTCTAACAAAATTTTTGGGATGTAAGTACTACTCGTATTGATGAGGAATTAAATTGGAAACTACACATCGATAACACATGTAACAGAAATAATAAATTTGCATATGCACATAATCGATTATAGAAAGTCACAATTAAAAAAACCTGACAAGTTCGAGTCAGACTCGCCCACCGAGGGATCCGTTCAAATTTGTAGGTGCATATTTTAATAAAAAATTTCCGTTCTTCGTCATAAATCGAAAACTATACATCATAAAAATTATTTAAAATCTGTTTATGCTTGTGCCAATAAAGCACGATACCCCAAATGACACGGTTAACTCAATTCAAAATTTGGACCGCCGTTCCTGGCATAAAGACACTGTTATTAATAATTTCATTACAAATATATAGTTTACAGATTTTTCCCTATACTTGTAGTATAAGACGGTAATACTTGCTAAATTTCATAGTTCTAGGTCAAGGGCAAAATCCTACGAATTTTGATTCCCTTGAGAGTGTTGAAATATAAGGTGACTACTAGAAACTGCAAGGGCTGGTCAGGTCAAGTGTTGTAAACGTGAGAAAAATGACAAACAAGATTGCAGACTAACGTAGGTACTTATCGCCCAGCTGACGCAGCCGGGTCAACAGACGGGTGGGTCAACGGCCGGCCGCTGCCCGCGCGTTGTAAATAATCGTTATTTAATAGTCAATTATTTAATTGTATTTTTTTGTTATTACTTTAAAATAAATGAGATACTCAAAGACTATCAAATTAAAATTCATAAAATGAATTGTTTAATGATAAATAAAAAAGCACGAAATTATTTTTGTCATGTCTAATACACTTCACCTGACCAGTCCTTGAAGTTTCTTGCGGTTTCTAGCAGTCGCATTATTTACGTTTTTTTGGCAAAAAGACCCTGTTTTTAATGATTTAAATATAAATATATAGTTTACAGATTTTTTCCTACACTTGTAGTATAAGGCGGTAATATTTGCTAAATTTTATAGTTCTAGGTCAAAGGGAAATATACATTTTTGCGGCATAAACGGCCGTATCTTTTTTTTCCTGTTAACTTAGGAGTTTAATTTTTTCACAGCTTTAAAAGACTGTAGACTTTAGTATATCGTTTTAATTTCAACTCGATACCCTTACGCGTTCCCAAGATAAGACAGATGGACAACATAAAGACCCTGTTTTTCAATGATTTAATTACAAATGTATAGTTTTCAGATTTTTCCCTATACATAATATTATAAGACGGTAATACTTGCTAAATTTCATAATTCCCTTGAGAGTGTTGAAATATATGTTTTTTTTGGCAAAAAGACCCTGTTTTTAATGATTCAATTACAAATGTATAGTTTTCAGATTTTTCCCTATACTTGTAGTATAAGACGGTAATACTTGCCAAATTTCATAGTTCTAGGTCAACGGCAAATACCCTATGAATTTTGATTCCCTTATGGGTGCCGAAAATTTTCGTTTTTTTGCGGCTTAAACGGCCGTATCTTTTTTTACGTTAACTTCAGAGTTTGATTTTTTCACAGATTCAAAAGACTGCAGATTTGAGCATACTGTTTTAATTTCAACTCGATATCTCCACGCGTTCCCGAGAAAAAGGTCTTGACAGACGCGACAGACGGACAACAAAGTGATCCTTTAAGGGTTCCGTTTATTTCTTTTAAGGTACGGAACCCTAAAAACCGCTATTGTAGCAGGTGTACGTAGAATCGATAGTGCGTTATGGTCTTATGATGTGGGGCAACATCACAGACAGACTCAAATAAAGTCTTTATAGCACAAAATAATGGATCAGAGTGATTTGTGGAATTCCGCCTGACGAATCTTGTAAGTCGTTGTTTTTAAGTGTTGGTTTATTACCGTTGCCTTCATTGTACATTTTAGAAATTCATAACATCGTAAAAAGGAACCTACAACTTTTCAAAAAATCTAGTGATTGTCTAAACGCAAGACTGCGTAGAGTCTCACATAAATTAACACCAAATGTTATTCCATAAATATAGAAAAAACTGATTAGCTATGTGCGTCAATGTTTTTAATATTTCCTTAAGAATTTAACACTTTTGAATAAGTATGGGTTATTCAGAAAGAAATTGTGAGTCACAACTTTTATAGTGCTAAGGAGTTTTTTAATAAGCGGAGCTAATTTGACATAATATTATAAAATAAGTAGGTACCTATTATATTTTTGATTATTTTTATTTAATAATTAATAGTTTCAACGAATAAGATAAAATAATGTAATGTAAATGTGTAATTGGTAGTTTTGCGGCTCAGTTGAATAGTGTCAATGTAATTTTAAAACATTGCGATTTGCATGCTATTTTGAAAATGGCTAAACATGAGAACGACTATAATTGGCTATTTGACAGTACAATAAAGTATAGTAAGTAAGTATATGTCGGAAATGGTAGTATAAGATTTAATGATAATTATCCAATAGTTTTTTTTATTAAGATAATTTGTAAATATTTTATTATTACAAAATCAATTTGCGATTTTTTATATGTGGATTACAAGACCCGAAACACACCAGGCACACAACAGGCAAGGGGCGGCCATGATTGAGCTTCATGTGACGTCACATTTCACTAAATTATCAAAAACTTTATGTCAGGTTTCAAGTTATGTTTCTATATTTATTGAAATGTGACGTCACAGAGCAACATGTCACGTGACGTGACCAACCGTTTTCGCACAAAATTTTAAATCAATAAAAAAAAATATGTTATAAAGGTTTTTCGAGAAAGGAAATATTGTACGGGGTATAAAATAAGCATTTTGTAACTTTTTAAATACTTTTTCGAAAACTGTCAAGTAGACTACTTTTTTACCATGTTTGACGCAAACAAAATGTTTTCTCGTCTATTTTATTCTAATAGTCATGATTATATCCGTGCCTGGCGTGAAGAACTTGATAACTCGACTTACACGATTTTTTTATCGTCGCAATGTCTTCCTACGATATTGGTTTTGTAGGGAAAAAATTGACAACTCGATATCTACGTTACTTTTAGAGATATTTCCTGTGACAGTATAAGAATATGTCCATATTTTGCGTATCTACGCGATGGAGTCAAAAAAAATATCGTAATATATCCATATATCAACTTATACTCAAAAACCGACCTAGCGTACGTAACACAGAAAATTGACAAAACGAGATAATCAAACGATAAACGTGTATTATTGATACCCAATACCATGGTGAATAAGTTGATAAGTATAAGTATGTGGGTGGGGTGTGTTGTGTGTAGGTCATCGGTGAACATGTTGATAAGTTAATTATTATGAATAATAAGATAATAAGAAAAAAAGCATAACCATATTTGAAAAACCATCTATAATTACTCTTAAATAAATTTAGACATTTCAATTACACTGAGAAACTGATTATTAGGAATTAAATTAAACAATGTCTTCACTGGTTTGAGCACTAATGTATGGGGAATAAGTTGATAAGTCTCTGGGTAGTATGTTGATAAGTCTAATACCTTACAAAATAGCAGATTTTACAAGAATACGTAAAATAATATGAAAGATCACTGAGGACCTTCAGCTGCGTAGAGACATTTTGCTTCTCTCAGTGTCTTCTACCGGAATTACTACAGAGAGTGTTCTGAAAAACTTTTATCCCGCCCTCTCCTTTCCTCTCCCGGACTACACGTGCTGGTCTTAGGAACCATCATACTGTACAGACTATCAGTACTCGTACCCAAAAATTTGGCAAGTCGTTCCTCTGTAAGACCATTCGGCTTTGGAATTTTTGCCGGCGCTTCATAAATCAAGCTATAAAGATGAGTTCAAGATGAAAAAGGATTTTGGATAAAATGTCAAACTTTAAAATCGCTGCCCTGTAAAATTGCCATTTTGGACTTATCAAGTTCTTCACGCCAGGCACGGATATGTATGTATGTAATAGCGTGTATGCCAAATGCGGGTTGGCGATCGCAAATTATTAACCACAGTATATACTAAAGACATACACACACACATACATACATATATACACGCGACTTTTATCCCCGAAGGGTTAGTCAGAGACTAAAGCAGTCCTCTACCATAATCCACTTTTCACCAAATAGCGACTGCACATGTGCTCAGCGTGACAGGTAGCGAGCCCATCGCCGCTCTCTGCTCTGAGAAGTATGTGTAGTCTTTAGTCCGTTAGTCGCCTTTTACGACACCCAAGGGAAGAGAGGGGGTGGTAGTATTCTTTCACCGTTACGCTATACGGTTAGTTTTTTATAAAAGTAATTGCGTTAATAACGCTTAATAAACTTACAGATTCACTATCTTTTTTTAACGTTTCACTAAATTAAAAAGGTAATATTAAGTACAAAATTACCTTAGCCCAACCCTGAACAATAATGAAGACAAAAACATGTGTGTCCGCGCAACAGACCATAACACATGCTCGCCAACTATTACGGGCACAGATTAGTTATATTTGTGTGTAGATATGTATGTACGAGTATGTATGATAACTGGTGCGATAGAACAATACTTACTTACATAGGTACATACGTACATCAATCACAACTATTTTTCCCGAAGAGTTAGTCAGTAGGCAATGAGGACCGCAAAAGCAGTCCTCTGCCATAGTCCACTTTTCACTCTGTTCAGCGATCAGGTGGTAAGCCCATCGCCGTTCTATGCTGTTGGAAGTGTGTGTAGTCTTTAGTCCGTTAGTCGCTTTTACGACACCCGAGGGAAGAGTTGTATTCTTTCCCCGCTACGCGACACGGATACTGATGCGATAGAACAATATACTTATTATTAATCTCCTCAAACCCTCAAACCCCAAGCGGTCGCATGAGACCGCACCTACAATAACACACTTGACTTTGTACCGTGTTTTCATAGACTTACAGACTACTTTAGTATGAACAAGTTTGGTTATTTCGGTTCTGTGGTTCATCTTATGTATTGTTATCGCACAATATCGCATAGTCTATGCTCCATTCTGTCTAATTTGACGTTGACAGTTACTGTCAAAAAAGTGTCAAAAAAAATCCAAGAGTGAGTGGTATGCATGTTATATTACACAGCTCGGTAGCAGGCTTGGCTAAGCTCTCGGCCCTACCGGGATATCCGGAGGTCCTGGGTTCAACTCGATCACAGTGAAAATAAATTCCACGAACAGGATACGAACCTGCACCCTTCTGACAATCAACATTTTCCAATTTGTAATTTGTTCGCAACAAAATATATAAAAAATATTATTAATGAATACTTGATTTTTGTATTTTGTGAGAATCTTCTTTATGTTGTTATGTTTGTCTTGTAATCTTAGTAATTATTCATATTGTAATGGAAAACGTCCTATGAGAGGAGGGCATTTTCAAATTTGTATATCACGCTGTAAACGGAAGGGAGAGAAGAAATTCCCTTGCTTCCCAAGTAACATTTTAGGTTTTAGAAAGGTTTTGTAAGGGTTCTAAAACCTTTTTATGAAAATTTGCTCATAAGTCTTAACACGCTCAATAATGTTACATTTAATTTTGCCTTATGCAAAAAGGGCCCACGTTAAAAACCTTTCTAAGAGCTACAGCAAAACCTTTAGAACTAATTGAACAGAACTTTTAGGGAGTTAAAGTTACTCGCGTCCGTAGGTTTACCCTTGAGACCCTTCACATGACCCCTGGGTGATGCTAAATGAGTGACACTGACTGAGTGGTAGAGCCACGCTACGTTGCAGCACGCATTGGGCTGGCTCGCCCGGGGTAATACCACCCTCTCACGAATATCCGGCGTGAAATAATGGCACTTCGTGCTGTTGTGTTTCGTCCGGCCAGTGAGAGTTCCGGAGGCCCCTTCTCCCTCTTAACCCTATTCCTTTCTTAAAGGTTGGCAACGCGTCTGCGACTCCTCTGGTTTTGCGGGTGTCCATGGGCGGCGGTGATTGCTCTCCTTTAGGTGACCCGCCTGCTCGTTTGCCAACGCATCTGCGACTCCTCTGGTTTTGCGGGTGTCCATGGGCGGCGGTGATTGCTCTCCATCAGGTGACCCGCCTGCTCGTTTGCCTCCTTCTTTTATAAAAAAAAACACAAATAAAACCTACACAACCTAAATTTAAGGACTTCTTGGCGGGAAAGTGAAGCGTTATGTCTGCAGTTTTGTATTATTTTCTATAATTTGTGTTTTGTCGAATATTAATGCGAAATAATGGTGGATTATTTACTGTTAAGTGTTCGTGAACGTGCATGAGTGTTAGCAAATAAAACAAAACATTGCAGCATCACTTTTCAAATTCTCTCAAGAAGTCCGTGTGAGACCTCAATAAAGTCCCACTGCTTTATTCAGTCTCGATGGGTTTGTGGGAAACCATTTACCATTAAACGTTCATTATCACTCATTATCATCCACTTAATTTAAAGAAAATAATAATTGTTTACTATTAAAAACTTGACACTGGCTAAATGTGCTGATCGCACGAAGCCATTATTTAAGCGAAAAAAAATCCTAAATTTAACATTATTATAACCATGAAATGTAGCTGTTAAGTTTTATCTCAGAACAATATGCTTTAGTTATTGTTCTGAGAGTTTATATTAGATTTGGATGTATATCTATGATAACTTAAAACCTTTGTGATGGACATGAATAAATGCCTTTCCAGGATTCTGGAGTTTTAAAATGTTTCTATAAAAGAATTTTTGACACAGAAATAGCAATCGTCAATTTAAAATTAAAAATGTCGTTATTCTTTGTCATTTCACCAAGATTCAAAATGGCTAGATTGGAATGGTTGTATTCATACAAAATATAAAGTACCTAGCTTGCTGAAGTCAGACAAAATTAAAAACATAATGCGACTGGCACTGACAGTTTAGGATAATAGTGCTGAATATAATAATGATGAAAAATATCTCTAGAGTTATAAGTAATAACCGCCGCCCATGGACACCCGCAAAACCAGAGGAGTCGCAGATGCGTTGGCAAACGAGCAGGCGGGTCACCTGATGGGATAAGTCATCACTGCCGCCCATGGACATCCGCAAAGCCAGAGGAGTCGTGTTGCCGGCCTTGAGGAAGGAGTGGGATCTTTGAGGAAGGACTATTAGGAGTAGTGAGGGGGGGTAGAGATGTGCCTATTCGCGTCCATTTCATACACCTTGCCATGCCGAGTAACGCTATTACGAGTAGATTAGAAATCGGAAAGAGTTTAAGTTCAAAAAAGAAAAAAAAGAAAAGTAGGTTGCGATTAATTTGAATAAAACAAGCAAACGTCATCCATAAGTTAGTCTTCTATCTATGTTAGAAAACATTCCACACGGTATTAAAGATTATTTTAGTTGTTTAACATGCGAGTATTATTCTAAATTTTCGTATTACATTCATATTCGCTTGCACAAGATCTACGTGCTTCTGTACACACTTTAGCCGCCCTGGACAAGTGTCAAACGCTCTGCCATGTCTATTCGAAAATTCGTCGTACCTACAATGCGCGCGCGCTGCTGTTTTTGCATAAGGAATTGGCACAGTACACAGCAGTGTATGACGAATAGATAAGGAGTGAGCGTTCGCCACTTGTCTAGACCCTCACAAATAATAAATTAATTAATTTAGTTAACATTTGTTCACAATCGCATGCCACAGGCACCTTACCATGTGTTTTATGTTAATTGCCGACGTGTCGGAGTGCGATCCGTACGTTGGCCTATTTTTGGTGTTCATTCTTATTTTTTCCGCTTTATCTGTTGGGTTGAAAATGTAAGGTTTATTTTAATTTGTTTTAAGTATTATTTTTTCTGTAAAGTTTATTTTGAAGTAAAACTTCAATATTGATATTATTAGTAAGTAGTTTTGTTGATTATAGGATAAATTAACCCATAAATTTCAACGTGCATCCATAAGCTGATGATGGATCGCGGAACAATTAAAATTCTATTGTGTCTGTATTCACCGTGTTGAGTCGAGTAGCGGTGAAAGTATACTACCACCCTTGGGTGTCGTAAAAGGCGACTAACGGACTAAAGACTGCACTGTATGTGCACTGTGTGTCCAACAGCATAGAGCCGCGATGAGCTCAGCAACTATCATATACGCTGAGCACATTATGCAGTTGTAATTTGGTGATACGTGGATATAAAGTGGAAAAGATGAGGTGTTACAACTGAAATTAATTATCAGTATTAGATTAGGTAACACAAACCAATTGTCCAGATAATTTTTCGTTTTCTGAAAATTTCATATAATGTAGTCTTTGCATACATATAATAAAGACTATAAGAACGCTTTCAATATAGCAGGACGTTGGGGCAGCGGGATGGATCATGTTATATTTGCTGTCCCTTGATTCACTTATAGAGTCTACACTATTGAGACACACGCACGACTGCGGTCCGTTTGTCGAACGTAGGCCAGAATACCCTGGTCGTTACTAAAAAATAGTCTATTTGCAAGTGTAACTTGAACCATGTTTTTTCTGCTCTAAACGCTTAAAATTGAAAGCTGCCTTATCCCCGAAGAGTTACTCAGAGACTAGGCAACGAGGACAGCAAAGCAGTTCTCTACCATAGTCCACTTTTACCCAAATAGCGACTGCACATGTAGGTACTCAGCGTGACAGATGGTGAGCCCATCGCCGCTCTATGCTGTTGGAACTATGTGCAGTCTTTATTTCGTCAGTCGCCTTTTACGACACCCAAGGGAAGAAATGGGGTGGTAGTATTCTTTCACCGCTACGCGACAAGGCAATTTCGCAAATCGCCAATTACACCGTTCATCCGTAACATGACACGTCGAAGACAACAATTATGCACAATTATTTAACAAAAAGTATTATTAATAACATGGACTTTAAAACATCCTAGCTAGAGGTGAAGGTCAGCGGCTTACGTCAAAGTGACTTTATATACTATTATGTAAGTAAACTAATATTAATGTAGATATAGCAAACTCCTGGTTTTTAATCTATCTACACAGAATGTCCCAAAATCTGATAGTTAAGATAAGGTATTTGTTTACATGAGCCCGTAATAAAGGCATGAGCTCCATATTTTCAGGTCGCATTAACTGAAAATTTATTCTAACTAGAGTTTTTCATAAATTATTGAAAATCGCGGAACATACATGGGGGTGATTTGGGTGTCCCTTAGAGCTGCTTTACCTTTGGTCTTGCGCTTGACCCTATTTCTTAGGACATCCTGTATGTTTTTTTTTAATTCTTTATAGGCAAGTATTTGACCGCGATCTCACCTGATGGTAAGTGACTATGCGGCCTAGGATGTAGCATACTTGCCTAGATAATGCCTGTTCACCCTTGCCTTGAAAATGCCCAGGTTGTACGTGTCAGACAGATCCGCAGGGACGGAATTCCACTCCTTAGCTTTCCGCATCAAAAATGATGACGCAAAGCGCATTGTGGATCAGGGGTGGTTTAGAAAGAAAAATAAAAGTGCGAGTCGGACTCGCGCACGAATGGTTCAGTACCGTTATCTATAAAAACGGCAAAAAAATCACGTTTATATATGGGAGCCCCCCTTAAATATTTGTTTTATTTTAATTTAAATATTTATTTTTAAAGTGAATATACAGGGTTAAAGGTTAAGTCAATCTATATCCTTTAAGGGGATGTAGTTTTCATAATTTCTAACTGATTTGACTATTAAACACCGTAACCCAAACTTAACCGTTCTCAAGTTATAGTAGGTAGATACTTAGAAGTTTTTTATTAAAACTGTTTTAATCGGACTAAACACGATTAATTTTGTAAGTAAGTACATATCTACTTACTGCTTGACGTTTTGGCCGCGATGCTGCGGCCGTGGTCACAAGCGAACTGACCGTTCGCTTAAGTAGATATGTACTTACTTACAAAATTAATCGTGTTTAGTCCCGTTAAAACAGTTTTAATGCAATGCAACGCGATAGTTTAAAGTCTTATCGAAGTTTTTTTTTAATAAAAATTGCCGTTTTTTTTGTCTTTTGTCCTATTTTTATGTTTTGTGCCTCTAACTTATTTAGTTTTGGTAGTGTAGAAGATTAGTTGCTTAATTATAAACAGTATAAAAAGAAATAAATTCGAAAAAAAATCTGACATAAAATTACAGTATTGTGCTGCAGATATATAATCTACGGTTTCTTAGTTTTCTATCAAGGTATAACACGCTAGGGTATTAACAGGATTCTCGGACAAAACTTTGATAAAAACTTCCAGGTAAACGGTAATCAAAATAACAGTATTACGTTAAGTTACTCAGTGCGCCTATTGTCCTTTATGGAATTTGTACGGTGGTTTGGGGTACGGTGTTTCATGGTCAAATCAGTCAGAAATGTTGGAAACTACATCCCCCAAGGTTAAGTCGACCTATGTCCTACAAAGGATATAAGGTCGACGTAACCTTTAACTCTGTATAACTAAATATTCTGTGAATATTTTAAGCGTCTACCGGTTGCCGTTATCAATATGGAGCAAAAACGAGCAAAAAAATCACGTTTGTTTTTTGGGAGCCCCCTTAATTATTTATTTTATTTTTAGTACTTGTTGTTATAGCGGCAACAGAAACACATCATCTGTGAAAATTTCAACGGTATAACTATCACGGTTCATGAGATACAGCCTGGTGACAAACGGACAGACGGACGGACGAACAGCGGAGTCTTAAGAGCCGTTTACACGTATTAAGTTGTCAAGTAGGTAACTTAATTTTAATTAAATTCTTGCGTGTAAACAGTCACTTATAAGCTCTTTAGTAGCAAGTGGTAAGTAAACGATTTAGTGGGCAAGTGAACAAGTAGAATAGAATCGACTCTATTTTTTGAGTAAGTACACTCAGAAAAAAAAGTTGTGAAATCAACAGGAAAAGGTTGTTAGCCAGGAGCCAACAGAGTAGGGTTGCTGGCGCAGCTACTCCAATTTTGCGAAATAATATTGCGAATCAAACAAAGTTGAAATACTAATTTTCACAATATGGACTTATCTAATTTCACAAAGGCATGTTTTCACAATTTTACTCTGTTGGCTCCTGGCTAACAAAGTTAAGCGTGTGAATATCGCAGTGTTATACTTGTGTTATCTAGCAATGCACGGTTTGCTACAGTAGCAACCTTGCGGTTGTGATTCACACAATGTTAAACTTTGTGGTTCTACTTATGTTAACTTTGCTTGATATTAACTGCTGCTTCGCAAACTGAACCTTGTGAAAATAACAGTTCTTAACTAAAGACTCACAGTTGTGATTCACGCAATATCGCCTTTCAACCTTGTGATTCTAGCTATGTGTACTTTGCGTTATTAGAGACTTTCAAGTTGTGATTCTAACAGAGCTGTGATATTAAAGTTGCGATTCACGCAAAGTCGCTTTTCAACCTTGTGGTTCTGGCTATGTGTACTTTGCGTTATTAGAGACTTTCAAGTTGCGATTCTAACAGAGCAGTGATATTAAAGTTGCGATTCACGCAAAGTCACCTTTCAACCTTGTGGTTCTAGCTATGTGTACTTTGCGTTATTAAAGACTTTCAAGTTGTGATTCTAACAGAGGTGTGATATTAAAGTTGCGATTCACGCAAAGTCGCCTTTCAACCTTGTGGTTCTAGCTATGTGTACTTTGCGTTATTAAAGACTTTCAAGTTGTGATTCTAGCAGAGGTGTGATATTAAAGTTGCGATTCACGCAAAGTCGCTCTTCAACCTTGTGGTTCTGGCTATGTGTACTTTGCGTTATTAGAGACTTTCAAGTTGTGATTCTAACAGAGCTGTGATATTAAAGTTGCGATTCACGCAAAGTCGCTCTTCAACCTTGTGGTTCTGGCTATGTGTACTTTGCGTTATTAGAGACTTTCAAGTTGTGATTCTAACAGAGCAGTGATATTAAAGTTGCGATTCACGCAAAGTCACCTTTCAACCTTGTGGTTCTAGCTATGTGTACTTTGCGTTATTAGAGACTTTAAAGTTGTGATTCTAACAGAGCTGTGATACTAAAGTTGCGATTCACGCAAAGTCAACTTTCAACCTTGTGGTTCTAGCTATGTGTACTTTGCGTTATTAAAGACTTTCAAGTTGTGATTCTAACAGAGGTGTGATATTAAAGTTGCGATTCACGCAAAGTCGACTTTCAACCTTGTGGTTCTAGCTATGTGTACTTTGCGTTATTAAAGACTTTCAAGTTGTGATTCTAACAGAGGTGTGATATTAAAGTTGCGTTTCACGCAAAGTCGCTTTTCAACCTTGTGGTTCTAGCTATGTGTACTTTGCGATATTAGAGACTTTCAAGTTGTGATTCTAACAGAGCTGTGATATTAAAGTTGCGATTCACGCAAAGTCGCCTTTCAACCTTGTGGTTCTGGCTATGTGTACTTTGCGTTATTAGAGACTTTCAAGTTGTGATTCTAACAGAGCTGTGATATTAAAGTTGCAATTCACGCAAAGTCGCTTTTCAACCTTGTGGTTCTAGCTATGTGTACTTTGCGTTATTAGAGACTTTCAAGTTGTGATTCTAACAGAGCTGTGATATTAAAGTTGCGTTTCACGCAAAGTCGCTTTTCAACCTTGTGGTTCTGGCTATGTGTACTTTGCGTTATTAGACTTTCAAGTTGTGATTCTAACAGAGCTGTGATATTAAAATTGCGATTCACGCAAAGTTGCTTTTCAACCTTGTGGTTCTGGCTATGTGTACTTTGCGTTATTAGAGACTTTTAAGTTGTGATTCTAACAGAGCTGTGATATTAAAGTTGCGATTCACGCAAAGTCGCTTTTCAACCTTGTGGTTCTGGCTATGTGTACTTTGCGTTATTAGAGACTTTCAAGTTGTGATTCTAACAGAGGTGTGATATTAAAGTTGCGATTCACGCAAAGTCGCCTTTCAACCTTGTGGTTCTAGCTATGTGTACTTTGCGTTATTAAAGACTTTCAAGTTGTGATTCTAACAGAGGTGTGATATTAAAGTTGCGATTCACGCAAAGTCGCCTTTCAACCTTGTGGTTCTAACTATGTGTACTTTGCGTTATTAGAGACCTTCAAGTTGTGATTCTAACAAAGGTGTGATATTAAAGTTGCGATTCAGTCTCCTTACAACCTTGTGGAAGAACCACAACGTAAGGGGACTGCGTGAATCGCAACTTTAATATCACAACTCTGTCAGAACCGCAACTCGAAAGTATCTAATAAAGCAAAATACGTACCAAGAACCACAAGGTTGAAAGGCGATTTTGCATGAATCGCAACTTTAATATGACAGCTCTGTTAGAATCACAACTTGAAAGTCTTTAATAACGCAAAGTACACTTAGCTAGAACCACAAGGTTGAAAGGCGACTTTGCGTGAATCGCAACTTTAATATGACAGCTGTCAGAACCGCAACTCGAAAGTATCTAATAAAGCAAAATACGTACCAAGAACGACAAGGTGATTTTGCATGAATCGCAACATTTATAGCACATCTCTGTTGCTGCACTGTCCTCTTCCTAAAAAATGAAACAATAAAGTATTAAAAGTAATCAATGTTTATTTTTCATGTCTTTTTTACAGGTTAAGTAAACACAATAATCTTATAATATTATAGGAACACTATCTCGGGTAGATCTATACCCAGCAGTGGGATTGGATAGATCTATTGGTACAAGGCTGCGTTTCCACCAGAGATTTGTAGCGAGGGATGTGTTCCAATAGAATCACAGCAGTTACCTAGCCTCAATGAGCGCAGTGATTATAATGGTTCTTAAAAACACATCCCTTGCTACATATCTCTGGTGGAAACGCAGCCTTATACAGTTACATTATTCAATTAGGTACTTGCTACCTTTAAAAACACATGATAATACTATTCCTACCAGGTTATACCTACTGCTTTATTAATATGTTTGATTGTATGAGCCCAGTGAATATAACCTGATGAGATTGATTTCCATTTATAATATTATGAAATATTCTGAAAAAGATCTAATAACTAAAAATATACTTACGGTGGAGGATTTGTATTAAAATGGATTTTACCATCTAGGAGCGAAGATTGTTTGTATACTGAAATAACTGTAATAGGCTATTATTTTGGTCTGTATTTGATAATAATTAGTGTGGTTAATATATCTATTAATCCACTGTTTTCTCTAACTCTTGTTATTTCAGCATACAAACAATCTTCGCCCCTAGATGGTAAAATCAATTTGTAATAAAATCATACCACCTTAAACAAAATTATAATAAAACAAAACTAACTATTATAACAAAATTATACTTAATAATAAAATTATACCCCGTCGTTTACTTAATTCACCTGCGTTATTGCACCCAGGTGAATTAAATATTCTATTTGTAATCTTAATTCACCTAGGTACATCATGTATACTTCGTTTACTTAATTTGCACGCGTTAATGCACCCAGGTGAATTAATATTCTATATTTATTAAAAAAAAATTCTTTTTTCTATACCTAGATGAATAACCGCAGGTGAATTAAGTAAACGAAGTATACATAATGTACCTAGGTGAATTAAGATTACAAATAGAATATTTAATTCACCTGGGTGCAATAACGCAGGTGAATTAAGTAAACGACGCCAATTATACATGGTAGTACATAGGGCCGTATGCTATTTAGGTTGGTTAAATCGGTTTAGTCAGTACAATATGGAGCTCGGGATGATTAATGTCACATCCAATGACTACAGAATTGCATACAAACGGATGTTGCATGGAATCCTGATCAATATATATTGACTCTTGAGATGAGTCCAGAACATTATATGCGTGATAATGATCATCAAAACCGATTGTTTTTAAGAGCTTAGCCCTAATTATTATTTTACATAATCCATCAACATAGACTTCTTGTACCTTAGCGAAGCATACATTTTCCTCCTCGATGGATGAAACAATTATAGAATTTAATTTATACCGCTCAGAACACTTCTCAGCCCAGCTGACTTTATATAAACTATGAATATTGGTTATTTTTAATATATCTACAATCTGTTTAACTTTTCTACTAAGTATTTTTTTTTTTATACCGAAAGTTACAGAAGGCGATACCGTAGTTCCCTTTAGAAAAGTATCATTTAATGTCAACTGATGTTTGACGAAACATCATTCCAACCAGGGCCTATGGCAACAATATACGGAAGTACAGGTACCTTTTTATCTATGAGTTTCGCTTGCCGTTCTAAGCGATGGGTTTCAACGTCAGAAGAAGATGCCACTAAACTCAAAAAGGCACTGCTAACTTCTGCTTGTGACGGATTCCAAGGTTTTCTTGTACCTTTAACAGGAATCGTATGCATTTGCTTCAATTGCAAGGGTATGGATAGGAAAGCTGCCACATTTGCTTGTTCCTCTCCCACTGGAAATAATTTTATTTGTTATTAGTACATACTAATAATCTTAAATTATTAATTTTAAATATAATTTTGAACTTCCTCACAGCTCAGTTAGAAGGAGTTTTGCTTACTGGCTCTAGGTTGTGGGTTCTATCCGCACCAAGAACTTTTAAATTGGTATAACAGAACTTTTAAAAGTGGTTTTTAAATGACAAAGTAATGCAGTAACAAACATTTAACTTAAAAATACAACAAAATTGAGGAGCTCCTTGTCTGTTAAAAATTTTGCACCTGTAAGTCATTTCGCCATGCTCTGTAAGTTAAAGTAACGGTTGATTTAGTAAAGCTTTGTTAATTTTCAAACGTCTCAGTAACATATCCTACGTCAGATGGTTAATATTGTGATATCAACCGTTAGTTAACTAACAGAGCTTGGTGAAATCAGGGCTTAGCCTAGCCTACTTAATCATGATATGACATTTATTGAATCCAACTTTACTCACAAGTTCCAAGTTCTAAGACAGACTGTATAGAAATGTCAGCTCGTGTCAGTTGTTGGGATTTTTCATCCAATAATGCTAGCAAACGGCCTTTTAGTATTGGGAACTTTTCTTCAAACTTTTCTTTGGTGTTTGGATAAATTTCATCGAAGTCGCTTGCCAGCTTCATGAAACAAAAAAAAAACAATATTAGGTACTTAAATCACAACAGTATAATCTTCAGTGACACTTACAAGAGCTGATCATAGTTATTTTGTGATAATTAAGTTAAAAAACTTGACAAACCTCCTACTTTTTTACTTGAAGTCGGTTAAAAATAAACAACATCACTCACCAATTCATAACCCCATGGACATTGAAGTGCAGGGAATTCTTTAAAGTAGGTTATATGGTCGCTTTCCTTGAGTATATCTATTCTTCCCCTAAGACAGTTCTTCCATTTGGAGTTGACTAAATCCCTGGGTGAAGACGAGGCCTTCAGCCACTGCAAATAGCTCTCTCCAGACTCTTCCTGATCTCCAATTTTCTTTGAATTAAATGATTCTGGCAGGGGCCGAACCCGTACTGGTTCTGTACTTGTCCTGGCTTTCTTTTTAGTGCTGCTATCACTGCTATCGTCACTGCTGCGACTCCTGCTGCGGCGGTTTTCTGCAGGTACTAGTCTTCGCCGAACTGTGATAAGCCGATTAACAATGAGGCCGCTGGCCTGCAAAACCCGACCATCTAGTATACGAAAGGGACTGTAATAGACTGCTTTCGTTTCCCCTGGGAATAGTGTGATTATTTCAGTTGTCCAATTTTCCCACACTTCTTTTCTGATAGGGTCTGATATTTTTTTTAATTTGCGGATCTCCGCCTCCACAATTATGGCAGTGAGTATTTTTCGATCTTTTGTTGTTAAAAATGTTCTGCTTAAAATTGGTTTTCCCGCTGACGTGTTTTCTAAAATGGTCTTTAGACTTGCAGACCCTGTGTTAAAAAAATCTACCGAAGTTATTATTTCATCTGCGATTTCCCACTCCTGAAACAAGAGAAAATGTTTGATTAAAAATACAAATCAAAAAAGCATACACAATTATTCTATCAGCTATCCGATTCCCACAGCACAATCTCCGTTCCTTCCAAAATCTGTTGGCTGGTTTAGGAGTTGGCGGATATACCTACAGACAGACAGACTTTGTTTACTATGTACAGATAAACCAATAAATAAATATTTACGGACATTCCACGGTCCGGGTGTCGCAAAGGGGGTGCAGGAAAAATACACTCTAACTTTTTTTTCACAAACTGACGAAAAACATAGCTATCAAAAAGAGATAGAAAAAATTCCAAAAAAAGGCAAAAAAATTGCGAAAAAAAACTTAGAAAATTTTCAGTTGATTTTTATATGGAGCCGACACTTAGAAAAATTTGCGATATTTTTGTATGCAGTTTGGACTTGTAAAATTTTTCGCTTGGTTCCACGTTGTGTCGCAAAGGGGGTGCAGGACTTAGAAAATTTTCGAGGAAAAATTTAATTTTTCACAAACTGACGAAAAACAGCTCTATCAATAAGAGATAGAAAAAAATCCAAAAAAAGTGCAAAAAAAATTGTGAAAAAAAACTTAGAAAATTTTCAGTTGATTTTTATATGGAGCCGTGACATAGCTAACAAAAAGAGAAAAAAAACCAAAAAAAAGAAATAAAAAAAGTTTATTTGGAGTTTGTATAAAAGAGTAGTGTTTGAAAGTATGTAAAAAAAAAACGTCGCACGTACAAAAACGTCGTTTCTGGCGCTTCGCCGGCCGCTGCCGCGGCACGCTCGCTTCGCTCGCTCGGCTCGCGCGTTTTTGGTCAACATACTAACCTAACCTAACCTAATTAACTCTTTAGATTTTTTCTTATGGCGGGGGGCTTTGAAGAATTTTCTAAGTTTTTTTTCACAATTTTTTTGCACTTTTTTTGGATTTTCTTCTATCTCTTATTGATAGCTGTTTTTCGTCAGTTTGTGAAAAATTAAATTTTTCCTCGAAAATTTTCTAAGTCCTGCACCCCCTTTGCGACACAACGTGGAACCAAGCGAAAAATTTTACAAGTCCAAACTGCATACAAAAATATCGCAAATTTTTCTAAGTGTCGGCTCCATATAAAAATCAACTGAAAATTTTCTAAGTTTTTTTTCAAGTTTTTTTTTTTAATTGGATTTTTTATCTCTTTTTGATGGTCTATGTTTTTCATCAGTTTGTGAAAAAAAGTTATGAGTGTATTTTTGCTCGAAAATTTTCTAAGTCCTGCACCCCCTTTGCGACACCCTAACCCATTCCACACATCACTATCTAGCCCCAAACTAAGAAAAGCTTGTATTAAGGAACCAGATAGCTAATATAATACTTATATATTTTTAAACATTTATAAGTTCATCATACAAATGTTTGTTATCGGTGGGGATCGAACCCACAACCTACAACGGCGAAAGCACAGCTACTACCAACAAGCTATGAGGGCTGTTATAAATAAATCAAGTAATTTTTAAACTTACAGCACAGCCCGTGTCTATGACTGTTATTCCAGGAGAATTAAATCCACTACTGGCATTGGAGACTATCACAGGTGACAAAAATGTGTCAGGCTTTCGGGATGTGGAAGATGACTCAGCAGCAGGCGGAGCAGTGTCCACAGTGGTTGGTAGACCAGGGGAGCAATTAGAACCTGGGTCCACTAGATTTGTCTGTAACAAAGAAAGAACTTGATTAGTCATAATGCTACCATATGTACACTACATAAGGAAGTTACCCTTGAAATTTCATACTGCTAGGACTATAGGTTAAGGCTGTGCATTGATTGTCAGCCAATATGTACTACCATAAAACAATAAATTGTATTTGTACATACCTCTGAAGTTTCAAGAGTCCACGTTGATAGGTCAGAATCAGATGTCAAATGACCAGCCCTAAATGGAGGAGTCACATGCACCGGCTTTTCCTGAAGCATCTGTAAAATAACATTATGACATGATGCATGTGATGAACTAAGTTGCAAGGTAGGTAGTAGGATAAGTAAGCAAGCAAAGTAACTTACTAATTCTTTATATCGGGCTAGTGCTAATCGCAACTTTCCTTTATTTACCACCCCTGGGACCAGCAGGGATAATTCGTGGTCATTTGCCTGCAGAAGAAAGTCTAGGTCTGCTTCCTGATCTAGAAGCATAAAAAAACCATGACCTGCAGCGAAGTAGATAAGTACAGGTAGGTACCAACGGACTTTATGGATGAAAAAGGGTGCGGTTTTGGATAAAAAAACGCATACACTGCAATATAGAAAGCCAGATGGAAAGAGCACCACGGAACAAAACGATTCGTTTTCAAGTTCAAACAAGTCGCGTCGCGTCATCGCTCCGCTGCGCCAGATTTTGAACAGAACATTGTTCGAAAACATGTTTAAGGGGCGTGGCCCATTGAGTAATAATGTGGCCCATTGAGTAATTTATGTTTTCGAACAATGTTCTGTTCAAAATCTGGCGTAGCGGACCCGGCTTTACTCGACCATGCAAAACATGCAAAAAAAACATGGCGACGAGACGCAGCGTCGCGTCGTACAACTTACCTACATTTTCTTTTTAGCTAGATAGAGTCGCCGGCACGTATGGCTACAAGTTTGCGCATAGGCTTTACAACCAAAGATACCTAAAAAATTACTTCTGCGCATCTAACGACTTTCGCCAAGTTACGTGCCGGGGACTAGGTATACTTGGCTAGAATAAAAACTTACCCGTGAGCGGTTGCAGCAGGCTGATGAGGTTGTTGTCGAGTAAAAAGTCTGCCAGCGTGTCTTGCTGATCCATTTATGCGTTTTACGAGGTGTAATTACTTTAAACGATGCGATACCCCCGAAGACGCTAGCAGCAATGGCAGCGGAAATTGCGGAAATGCGAATGACAAACAAGAATGACAATGTTGCCATAAAATCGAGAAAATAACGTTGTAATATTCACAAGCTTAAAATGCGTTTTTATCTATGTTAGGGATCCCTCGCAATGTTAGAATATCGTTTTAACAATAATAGACATTGCTAATTTTTTTACATTGCGACATTCTTTATTTTCGAAAATAAACGTTGTGGTTTTTACAAGCCTAAATTTGCGTTTTTAACTACTTTTTGTATATTTGCCTTCGCAATGGCTATATTGTTATTTTATCAATAAAAACATTGTTAGAATAACTTTACACTGTGTCTTTCTCAATATTCGGGAATCCATGTTGTCATTTTCACAAGCATGGATCTGTATTTTTATCTAAGTTTTTACATCACGCCATGTTTGAGTTGCGTTGTTAACAATTTCGAATTTAAAGTAGGTTGGTATAGGTTTATACCTTAGGGCTTAAGCATACCTACCTTACCTACTAGATTCTTCCTATTAGTAGTATCTACCTACTTAGATTTCTTGTTGTACGAATACGATTTTCATGCCCGGGCCACACTACTGTACCGTCAACGTCAAATGCCCATGATTGCAATAAACATCGCGATAATTATTCCAATAATGGGCGATTTTCCGAGATCAAAAAAAAAAAGAAATTGGTTCGTAAATGACTTCATAGATGGCGCTTAGCATAGATTAGTATGGCGCTTAGTAAAAGGCGGGTTCATGAGGAGAACGTGTATGGCTGCGTAATATTTATTCTATTCCAAAATAGAAATAGGTTCTGGATGTCCTGAATATAAATAGGTAAGTAAATACTATTTTTTTATTCTTTTGGTAGACAAGTAAAAGTGTAGAATTTATTACAGCCCATAAGTAGCCCAGCTTTCATAAAACGACATCTATCGAGTGTTTTTGAACTAATTTTTACTTTTTAATTTGGGCTGTCAGAAAATCGCCCATTCTCGCGACAAATTGAGTGGCCACACCTGAACGGTCAACGTCAATGCTCATTCATTGGTGGCGTGGTAAAATTGGCGATGTTCCAGAGTACATTATAGGTACAGAGGCCAGCACATCAAGCTACCCCAATTTGTCAAATTTCTTTGATAGATTTTCAATTTTACTTCAAAGGAATAAGGTTTATCAATTGGGAAAATTTGACAGAAAAAAATCTAAATAAATAAATAAAAAGTAAATCTCTTTGATCTCCAAAAAATACCGCCACCCGAGTTATCGCCTAGTATTGAGTTAAACTAATAGAGGAGCAAACCTCATTACTAGAGTTGGGAAAAAGTGCTTATTTTATTTTAACGTATAAGCATTGTACGATTTTCAAAAAGCATGCCATTAAAAATGCTTTTTGCTGTTTTGCTTAGAAAAAGCTGGCTACGTATTTAAATGAAAAACGTAAAGTTGTCTGTCTGCTTCTCGTTTTTCGTTTAAACATAACGTTGCCAGCTTTTTGTAAGTAAAAAGCTAAAAAGCAAACAGCATTTAAGTTTTGACTTTTTTATATTTTTCTTTCATTATTACATTCGGCAATTTATCATCGTGGATCTGCTAAAAAAAATCTGAAATACTGGAAGTATTGATATAGATATAGAGACCTCATAGATGGCGGGACGTACACTTTTATAAGTGAAAAGCTTATTAAGTGTAAACCTAAAAGCATGCCTAGTACTTTTGTCTAAAAGTATACTTTTTTAAGTGCTTTTGCTTTTAACGCCCACCTCTGCTCATTACCGCGCGTCCTAAAAAATGTAACCACTATTTAACCGCGACGACGTAGCTTTGAAACCAATAAACATTTCAATGTAAACATATAACTGTCTCATCTACACAAGTCGCAAGAACCATGCTGTCACTAAAATAAGACAAAGACAGATACATAGTCATGCGCTGGCGGGCTAGTGTTGCCTGCCATATGAATTTTACCCCAAAATAAGAAAAAAAAGAATATTTTTGAAAGCAATTGTTTTATAAAATACATGAATTTAAATAAATACTAATATTTTAAGAGGAAAGATTTTGTTTGTTTGTTTGCATGTAGCCGATAAACTCGGGAACTACTGAATCGATTTTAATATTATTTTTTACCATACGAAATGTCAAACAGTAGTAAGTAGGCATTTGCTTGCAATGTGTGTCGCGATTTATGCCGTTGACATAGTTTTAATATGATGTTTATAAATATAAGGTGACTGCTAGAAACCGCAAGAAACTTCAAGGGCTGGTCAGGTCAAGTGTTTTAGACATGACAAAAATAAGAAAAGAGAAATTCGTGCATTTTTATTTTTCATTAAATAATTCATTTTATGATTTTTAATTTGATAGTCTTTGAGTATCTAATTTATTTTAAAGCAATAATAAATAATGAAAGATAAAATAAAAGAATTGAACTATTATTTACAACGCGCGGGCAGCGGCCGGCCGTGGACCCACCCGTCTGTTGAAACGTCCGCGTCAGCTGGGCGATAAGTATCTACGTTAGTCTGCAATCTTTTTTTGTCATTTTTGTCATGTTTAAAACACTTGACCTGACCAGCCCTTGAAGTTTCTTGCAGTTTCTAGCAGTCACATTATATGTATTTAAGTATGGATATCCGTTAACTGGCCGCCATAGTACAAGCTTCGGCTTAGTTTGAGGCTAGCTCATTGGTGTGATTGTTGAAATATATTTATTTATTAATTATTTACTTTACGAAGATAAAGTTGCGAGGAACAGCTATTATTATTTAAATGACATGTCTTGCTTACTAGATACATAAAAGTAAGAATAAGTAATGAAATAATGAGGATCTATCTTGTTTTAATATTTTTTATTGAGTTTTATTAAATGTTATGATTATTAATAAATTATACCTATACCACTATGATTGCCATAATGGTAGTTTATTTATACAAACAGTAATCAAACTCCGCTATGAAGCATCAGTTTTGTGTTCAGTCTCTTTTTTGTATGTTTTCATGGTATAATCCTGTTTAATATTTAAAACACAATATTTCTTCTCACGGCGTCCTGCATCTTTAGGCACTACGCGAACCCCGCAGATGACCACTTTTGCGATTTTATCAAAGTCTTAAAAGTTGTTAAAACCCCAACGTATACAGTCAATGTTTGGCTTACCTTGTGAATCACACAAACTTAAACTATGCGAATCCCGCAGAATACCGACTTTGTGGTATTGTAAAAATTTTAAAAGTTGTTAAAACTGCAACTTATTCAGGCTTACCTTGTGAATCACTCACACTTGAACTATGCGAATCCCGCAAAATACCAACTTTGCGATATTGTCAAAGTTATAAAAGTTGTTAAAACTGCAACTTATTCAGGCTTACCTTGTGAATCACACAAACTCAAACTATGCGAAACTCGCAGATTACCACACTTGCGATTTTATCAAAGTCCTAAAAGTTGTTAAAACCACAACTTATACAGTCAATGTTTGGCTTACCTTGTGAATCACACAAACTTGAACTATGCGAATCCCGCAAAATACCGACTTTGTGGTATTGTCAAAGTTTTAAAAGTTGTTAAAACTGCAACTTATTCAGGCTTACCTTGTGAATCACACAAACTTGAACTATGCGAATCCCGCAGAATACCGATTTTGTGGTATTGTCAAAGTTTTAAAAGTTGTTAAAACTGCAACTTATTCAGGCTTACCTTGTGAATCACACAAACTCAAACTATGCGAAACTCGCAGATTACCACACTTGCGATTTTATCAAAGTCCTAAAAGTTGTTAAAACCACAACTTATACAGTCAATGTTTGGCTTACCTTGTGAATCACACAAACTTGAACTATGCGAATCCCGCAGAATACCGACTTTGTGGTATTGTCAAAGTTTTAAAAGTTGTTAAAACTACAACTTATTCAGGCTTACCTTGTGAATCACACAAACTCAAACTATGCGAAACTCGCAGATTACCACACTTGCGATTTTATCAAAGTCCTAAAAGTTGTTAAAACCACAACTTATACAGTCAATGTTTGGCTTACCTTGTGAATCACACAAACTTGAACTATGCGAATCCCGCAGAATACCGACTTTGTGGTATTGTCAAAGTTTTAAAAGTTGTTAAAACTGCAACTTATTCAGGCTTACCTTGTGAATCACACAAACTTGAACTATGCGAATCCCGCAAAATACGGACTATGCGATATTGTCAAAGTTTTAAAAGTTGTTAAAACTGCAACTTATTCAGGCTTACCTTGTGAATCACACAAACTTGAACTATGCGAATCCCGCAGAATACCGACTTTGTGGTATTGTCAAAGTTTTAAAAGTTGTTAAAACTGCAACTTATTCAGGCTTACCTTGTGAATCACACAAACTTGAACTATGCGAAACTCGCAGATTACCACACTTGCGATTTTATCAAAGTCCTAAAAGTTGTTAAAACCACAACTTATACAGTCAATGTTTGGCTTACCTTGTGAATCACACAAACTTGAACTATGCGAATCCCGCAGAATACCGACTTTGTGGTATTGTCAAAGTTTTAAAAGTTGTTAAAACTGCAACTTATTCAGGCTTACCTTGTGAATCACACAAACTTGAACTATGCGAATCCCGCAGAATACCGACTTTGTGGTATTGTCAAAGTTTTAAAAGTTGTTAAGACTGCAACTTATTCAGGCTTACCTTGTGAATCACACAAACTTGAACTATGCGAATACCGCAGAATACCGACTTTGTGATATTATCACAGCCCAGAAAATTGCTAATGCCACAACATTAAAAACAATGTGCGGCTTACATTGTCAACGAGACAACTGATAACAATGTGATCTTCGCAAAATACTCCTTTGCGGTTTTATCAAAGAAGCCTAAAAATTGTTAATGCCACAATAATTATATTGTTGCATTCACAATAATTGCGTTTCACAAAAAAAAAGTTGCTGGGGCAGCAAAGGGTATGTTGCTGCATTCACAAAAATCTTTTGTTAATTTCGCAATAATCTGCTCGCAATGTAAAACTGCAGCCTTGTCTCAGGATTTTTTTCTGAGTGTAACCGCCCCTCCCGCACCGCTTGCATTCCCCGGTAGGCGTGGCTTCTACTAAATTGTCATTTAGTTGACGTGTGGACGCAACAATTTAGTGAAGTATTTAGTGAAGTCGTGAAGTCTCGTGTGTGACGAGAGCCGGTCTTGCCGCGATGTGTCGCCGCCGTATGCACTAAAGAGTGCTTAAGTAAATACACGTGTAAACGATCGACAACTTAAAATTTAGTTACCTACTTGACAACTTAATACGTGTAAACGGCCCATTAGTAATAGGGTCCTTTTACCCTTTGGGTACGGAACCCTAAAAACGTGTAATAGTGTTAATTTGGATGATTAAAACTTATTGTTTTTTCTTACTTCTTTTTAGTGACATTAATCTTTTTCTTGCGTACACAATCTATTCGGTTTTATTATATTCATAAATACATATTTATTATATTTTTTACAGGACAACGTCTGTTGGGTCAGCTAGTAATAAATATATATAAGAGCTATAAAAGCTAATACATATAGTTTAGAGCTTTAAGAGCTTATGTCCACCACCATCATACTGTGCAGAATATCAGCACTCGTACCCAAAAATTTGGCAAGTCGTTCCACTGTAAGACCATTCGGCTTTGGAATTCTGTGCTAGCGCATGTGTTTCCAAGTTTCAAAATCCCGGGTCTTTTAAGCGGGGCGTGAAACGGCATTTATGCAGGCCGTCATGAATGGGTGCGCTTGTTACCGTGCTTGTTCCACGGTGGGGAGTGCTCTCATTATTTTGGACTACATCGGCTGCTTACCATCAGGCAGGAAGTAGTCACTATGACGTGTCACATTAAAAAAAATGTAAATACTCGGTCACCAATTCCGAAGCCTACCAATGCGAAAGTTGTATAACTTGAAATATTATTCAAAATATTTGATTATTTGCGTTAAAAATGCTCAAAGAACGCGACTAAACGCGATAATCGCTGAACCCACTACAAAAAAAGCAACTGACCTTTAAAAACGTTTAGACGTTTATTTTCAGATAATGAATTATAAGTACAAAAATTTGCATTTTATTGATTTAAAAAAAGTTAGGTGGCAGTCTTAATCTAAAAAAACGTGTTATTGTTTCGCTGAATAACATAAAAAACCTCACATCATTTCCAGTTTTAAGGCTCAGAGGTTTGGCACTTTAAGTTTTTTTATAAACATCTTTCTGTCATCCACTTATGTATGACCTTCACAGTGATCATTCAAAAATCAAAACAGAGGTCCAATTAACATTTGTGATAACAAAAACAATAAATAAATAATCTCGCGACATTATCACCAAAGGGTTAACCAAAGACTAGGCAATGAGGACTGCAAAAGCAGTCCTCTACCATAGTCCCCATTTCACCAAATAGCGACTGCACATGTGCTCAGCGTGACAGGTGGTGAAACCCATCGCTGCTCTATGCTGTTGGATGTATGTGCAGTCTTTAGTCTGTTAGTCGCCTTTTACGACACGCAAGGAAGAGAGTTTTGTAAGTAAGTACAGCGAACTGAACTGGGGCCCAAGTCTGCTAATTTACGAATGGCATAATTGAATCGCAATTGGATCGCATTGTAATTGTTTGACACATTTGGTATTCTTAAATGAGTAAGAGAATACCAAATGTGTCAAACAATTACAATGCGATCCAATTGCGATTCAATTACGCCATCCGTAAATTAGCAGACTTGGGCCCCTGTTCGCTTGTGACCACGGCCGCAGCATCGTGGCCGAAACGTCAAGCAGTAAGTAGATATGTACTTACATACAAAATTAATCGTGTTTAGTCCCGTTAACACAGTTTTAATGCGATAGTTTAAAGTCTTATAATACATAAATAATTTCGCGACATTATCCTCAAAGGATTAGCCAGAGACTAGGCAATGAGGACCGCAAAATTTGTGCGCTACCTCAGTCCGCGTTTCAACAAATTAGAGAGAGAGATAGAGAGAGAGAGAGAGAGAGAGACATTTACAACTGCACATGTGCTCAGCGTGATAAGCGGTGAGATCCATCGCCGTTTTATGTTGTTGGAGCTTCTACCTTCGACCATAGACCACTTACCATTAGGTGAGATAAAAGCCAAGACAACCCCGTAGTGAAAACGAAAATAATAATTTCTAAAACATTCATTGCAAAGATTTATGCCTCGTTGGCGTTGGTCGTTGGTTTTGTCCCACATTCCAAAGAATTCTTAGTTTGTCCCATATCACTATTGAAGTTGTGCTTCGTCCCAAATTACAAGTAGATAGGTAGTTAAAAGTAAAGTAAAAAAAAATTTGCTGATTGTATATACAATAAGATTAAAGTAAGTATGGCATACACCCTCATTTTTTATTCGTTTTAATGAAATTAAGGGTGAGCTCCACCCATGAAACTGAACAACTTTCCCCAAGAAACCTATGTGCAAAAATGACAAAAAAATTTCGACCTCCCATATTATTATTGTCGTCAGCTGATCGGACAGTTTTGTATGGGAGGTCAAAATTTTTATGTCAATATTGCACATAGCTTTCTTGGGGAAAGTTGTTCAGTTTCATGGGTAGAACTCACCTTTAATTTCATTAAAACGAGAAAAAATGAGGGTGTAGAAAAATATGGGCCGTAAAAGGAATATAAAATAGGACAAAGCGAGAATAAAATAATTAAAATAATATTTCAGGACTAAGGAATCTTAATTTTTGGGACGAACCAGGATTTTTTATGTGGAACGAATCTCATTGGCACGAAGCATAAACCATTGCAAAAACCCGTCACATTGAAAACAAACTTTGAGCTCGATGACGCAGCGGAATAACATGTATTCTGTGGCAACGGCTGTTGTCGATCATGGCAGCTAAGCAACTTTCGCAATGCCGCGTCACTGGATGGGTGACCGAATAAAAAGAAAATATCTCGGTTGACATGGTTTTCCTTTACTTTGGTAAACAAACATGAAGAACTTTAACACAATTGTTATAATACATAGGTACATAATCTCGACTATTACCAGTAGCCTAATTCACGTAACAAAACTTCAACGACATGCAAGCGATTTGATCGCTGAAGTCACTTTTCGTATTCACGTATCAATCGCACGATTTTGTGTAAGCGTATTCACGTGCATTAATCGAAGTTCGATCGTTGCCTCCGCGGTATTCACCTATTAATAAGACGTTGAGTTTGATCGGATGTCAGCGATTACACGTCAAGATTATTAGTTTTGTTAGATATTAGAGAAATTCCAAGTCGTTGGAAAAAAAAAATTCTGCATGTTTTTGTAACAAATAATATTTGAATTTGTTTGGTAGAATGGGCGATTTTCCGAGATCAAAAAAAAAAGAAATTGGTTTGTAAATGACTTCATAGATGGCGCTTAGCATAGATTAGTATGGCGCTTAGTAAAAGGCGGGTCCATGAAGAACACGTGTATGGCTACGTAATATTTATTCCATTCCAAAATATAAATAGGTCCTGGAGATCCTGAATAAATATTTGTAAGTACTATTTTTTAATTTTTTTGATAGACAAGCAAAAGTGTAGAATTTATTACAGCCCTTAGGTAGGAACGGGTCGGCTTTCATAAAACGCCATCTATCGAGTATTTTTGAACTAATTTTTAATTTTTAATTTGGGCTGTCAGAAAATCGCCCATTGTAACGGCAACATTAATTTTAAATAGTTGACAAATCGCTGAGTTGCGATCCTATCGAGTAATCGTTCTATCGAAATGACAGGTGAATACGGATTTAAGACTGTTTTTCAATAGGACGACTTCTAAACGTAAGCGACATTTTGACTATTACGAAATACGTAAATTGGGCCACAGGGGGTTACTGCGCAGTTTATGCACATGAGTAAATACCCTACAGAATCCAAGCTGCCTAGAAGCGGCTCGCTGTAGGTGTACTCATACATAGCGCGGCGATGTGTGCGTGACCTCTCACCGACAGGTTCACCGACGCGCCGCCGTGGTAAAAACTGGTTTGCGCCGGCTCAGTTGTGGTATGACTGACAGGGCCGCACGTTACGCGCATTAGATGAGATTCAGTTAATCGAGTGATTTTGTTGACGAATTTGGAATTTTACCATTTCAGTGTTTTAAATATTTATATATATAACAGATTATAATCACGACTTTTATCCCCGAAGGGTTATTTATTACAAGCTTAACTTGCAATGTATGTATGTCTTTTGTTCGGGTGGAATTTTGCAACTCAATGTTGAAGCAGATATCTTCAACCGATTGAGCTGAAATTTTGCATACATGTGTAAATCGCGTGACAATGCAATATTATGATGTCATGGTGCTGATCTGATGATGGAGCTGGAAGGTGGCCCTAGGATTTTCGCAATGAAACGACACAACCACATCGAGCTTAGGCTCGTTGGAATCGTCTTGACGAGTAATTTGTCTTTCAATGGTAACCAGAGTCTGATGATGGAGCTGGAAGGTGGTCTTAGAAACTCTGTAATGAAACTACGCAACCCCATCGAGTTTCGGCTCGTTTTATTTGTCTTGACAAGTACTTTGTTTTTAAATGGTTACCAAGGTCTGATCTGATGATTGAGCTAGAAGGTGGTCATAGGAACTCAGTAAAGAAACGACTCAACCCCATCGAGTCTCAGCTTGTTTGATTGTTTTGAAATGTAATAATATTTGATTAGTTCGATTCAACACAGAAGACAATTTTTTCAACGTTTCGTTATCTTTGAACTATTTAACTTTAGTATGTGTCAAATTACACTTAACCTTATTTTATACCTTTTCAAATACACGGTTTATTATCTACCTCTACCTACTTACATTATTTTATTTTTCTTTCCTAATTTTTAAACGTGTCACAGGTGTCAGCCCTATCAGAATAGGTATAGATTTTGCGCGTTGTTAGAGAGCAGGACTCTGTAGGGTAGTTACTCATGTGGTTTAGGTGCATTCGGCCGCCGGTAGGACGGTAGTGTACCTATATATTCTCTGGCCTAGGCGTATTATGGCAGTAAAGGTTGCCTCGGCCGACAACGCACCGAACACATCACGCGTCGCCGCTTAACCTAGTACTATTAGGTATTCTGTGGCTTAACTCGTAATCCCTGCGCGCGCGCGTAAACCCTATGCTCTGTGACGTCGTGACGTCAAATCGATATCGAATCAGCGTTGCATAAAGGAATATGGACGCTCGGGTCACACGATAAGTTTCAATCTCGCGTGAAAGTCGTTAAAGAGTGAACCTTCTGTACGGTAGTACTATTAGTTATTCTGTACTATTATCCCCGAAGGGTTGTCAGAGACCAGGCAATGAGGACCGCAAAAGCAGTCCTCTGCCTAGTCCTGTTTTCACCAAATAGCGACTGCACATGTGCTCAGCGTGATAGATGGTGAGCCTATCGCCGCTCTATGCTGTTGGATGTATGTGCAGTCTTTAGTTTGTCGCCTTTTACGACACCCAATGGAGGAGAGGGGATGGTAGTATTCTTTCACCGCTTCGCGACACGGTTTACATGAGAGCTATAACATAATTGGTATAATACAAAAATGGAATAAAAGTTTAAGTAAGCAGTGTTAATTCCGCTAACTCACTATCTATCAAGCTTGGATGCTGCATGCAAGCACCGCCCTTCCGCGTGCATACATTTTTGTATGTCATGGATTTCCGCAAAGTAACGACTGATTCCATTCATTATCATAATTTGTGATAATAAATATGCTATATTACGTCATAATATGACGTAATGTAGCATATTTTTAATGGTGTAAAGTACACTTCTTTTAATTTTGTATATTGTAAAGGACAGAAAGGAAATTTCAAGGTATTTAAACCAAATTTTAAATTAGTTTTAGTGATTACATTGAAAATTCAATATAAATTTTGAGAGACTGTACTTTATGACACAACGTTGAAGATTACCATCAAAATATTGTGTGGTGTAAGGGATTTTTTTAAAGAGATTGCTAAAAATTAAATATACAGAATGGCAGAGGAGAAAATGTTGAATAGTATGGTACTATATATATTTTTTAGCCCTATGTCCCTTACGCCAATTGAGTTTCTGACCGTCGCCGGTCGATATCACACGAGCATCAAAATCCTATTTCCAATTAAAATAAAACCTCATTAATATGCTTCGATTATAAATTATCGAAGTTATTATGCATGAAGCGTATGCTCGCTCGCGTTAACTCACACGCCACGATTCTAAATAGTGATCAGCATAATCGTTTACACACAGATTTACACTCGAAAACTTTTAGAATTTAGTCACTTAATATTAAAGAAAAATAAAATGAGCCGTGTGTGTAGCGGCACATTCAAAAACCGGCCAAGTGCGAGTCGGACTCGAAGGGTTATCCATTTATCCATAAAAATCACGTTTGTTGTACGGGAGCCCCTCTTAAATAATTGTTTTATTTTAATTTCATTATTTATTTTTTAAGTGAATATGTAACTAAATATTCTGTGAATATTACAAGCGTCTACCTGTTGTCGTTATTAATATTTAGCAAAAACGAGCAAAACAATCACGTTTGTTGTATATTTATTTTATTAAACTTGTTTAAATATTTATTTTATTCTGTTTTTAGTATTTCTTGTTATAGCGGCAAGCGGCAACAAAAATACATCATCTGTGAAAATTTCAACCGGTTCATGAGATACAGCATGGTGTGGTGACAGACGGACAGACGGACAGACGGACCAACACTTAGTACTTAGGGTCTCGTTTTACCCTTTGGGTACGGAACCCTAAAATTTTAACAACCTCTCTCTTCCCTTAGGACTTGGGTGTCGTAAAAGGCGACTAACGAAATGAAGACTGCACATACTTTCAACCTTACACGCTGAGCACATGTGCATTCGACATTTGGTGAAACGTGGACTATGGCAGAGTCTTCTGCAGTCCTCATTGCCTAGTCTCTGACTAACCCTTTGGGGATAATAGTCGCCAAATCATCATAATCCCGCATTATCTCCGCCCATCGCCGCTCTATGCTGTTAGATGTATGTGCAGTCTTTAGTGCGTTAGTCGCCATTTACGACACCCAAGGAAAGAGGGGGTTGTAGTATTATTTTAAAGAGGCGCTACGTGACACGGCTGGTTTATATATCTTCGATTCTTTATCGAATTTGGCTTGTTTATCTAGTATGCTAAATAACCGCAGCTCATATAACCTTTAGATTACAGATTGTTATGTATTTTAACATCTAACCGTGTTGTTACTATAACTGTAAGGTAGTATGCATTTAAAAAGATCTATATTTTCAGGTGATCTGTTCTTTTACAGAGGTCATGAGGACTCTAGTTATGGAGGAATTGGATTTATAATAGCAAAACATTTAGCGCCATCAATAATTAACATCAAGAGTATATCAACTCGAGTTTGCTCTGTTATTCTGAAGCTTAGCCAACGATACTCACTTAAAGTTGTGCAGGTATACGCTCCGACTTCAGATCATCCAGATGAAGAAGTAGAAGAACTTTATGAAGACATAACGAAAGCATTAGACGACGCACCATGTCATTTTACTACAGTGATTGGAGATTTTAATGCCAAAATTGGTCAACCTTTGGTGAATGAGACATCTGTTGGTAGATTTGGTCTTGGCGTGCGAAACGGAAGGGGCAAATCCCTCGTAAACTACCTCGAGCACAAGAAACTTTACGCAATGAATACCTTTTTTCAAAAACGATCGTCGAGGAAGTGGAGTTGGGTTAGTGCGGGAGGAAACATCAAAAATGAGATAGATTACGTCATAAGTTCCCATAAATACGTAGTTACTGATGTCTCAACTCTCTCGCGTTTCAGGACCGGGAGCGACCATAGAATGGTGAGAGCTACATTTAGGTTTGACTTCAAAAGTGAAAGAGCAAAAATGATAACATCTCAGACAAGGTATGAAAAACCCGAAATCGCTTGTCTCACAAATGCCTTTGCGATAGATCTAAAAAATAAATTTGATGGTCTTGCAGAATCAAACTTAGATGTTGACCATACCCATGACCTTCTCTGTAAGGCTATAATGGAGACCACCAAAAAACATCTCGGTGGAGCACGCAAAAAGACTCAAAAACTTTCACCTGACACTTTGGATTTAATTGATAGTAGAAGAAATATGTTTTGCAAAACAGTTAGAGATAAAAAAGAAATAGATGGAATAAATAAACAAATAAATAAATAAATTAAAAAAGACATTAGAAATTATAACACAAATACAATTGTTAATTTAATTAAAGTATTTAGAAGCCCAAAAATATTAAGGAGAAAAACTAGTACTGGTAGTAAACAAATAATGAAATTAAAGGACAGCAATGGTAATATAGTGACAGATAGAATTCAGCTTTTGTCTGTTGTCGAGAAGTTCTACGAGGCATTATATACATCTGTTTCTGCAGAACCGCATTTGGCAGAAGATGAAATTAGAGCTCCACCAATTGAACACCACAACACCGAAACTTTGCTACCTATATTACCAAGTGAAATCACAAAAGCTCTGTATAGTATGAAAGTAGAAAGATCTCCTGGCGAAGATGGAATTACTGTTGAGCTGCTCCAAGCAGGCGGTAAGCCAGTCCTTGAAGTTCTCACAAGGCTATTCAATAAAGTCTTGCACGACGTTCGCACACCAGAACAGTGGAAAAACGCATTGGTCATAATTTTGCATAAGAAAGGAGACGTTGCCAAGCTGAATAACTACCGTCCTATAAGTTTATTGTCACAGATATATAAACTGTTTTCAAAAATAATTACCAACCGTATTACCCGCGAGCTGGACGAATACCAACCCAATGAACAGGCTGGCTTCCGGAGCGGATTTTCGACCATGGACCATCTCCACACGGTGAAGCAACTGATGGAAAAGTGCCATGAGTACAACCGGCCCCTTGTTATGGCCTTCGTCGATTATGAGAAGGCCTTCGACAGTGTCGAACATTGGGCCGTGTTCAACGCTCTACATCGCTGCAACATCGACTCACGATATGTGGATGTGCTTCGGGAGCTATACTCATCGGCATCATTACAAGTACGACTGCACGATCTCACCAAACCCGTGCCAATCAAGAGAGGAGTGCGACAGGGAGACGTCATTTCACCCAAACTGTTTACAGCTGCATTGGAAGACATTATCAAAACGCTGAATTGGGAAAATTGCGGCATTAACATCAATGGCGTTCACCTGTCTCACTTAAGGTTTGCCGATGATTTGGTTTTATTTGCGGAAAATCTCGAAGATCTCCAAGACATGTTACAACATCTTTATGATGCTTCTTCAGAAGTTGGCCTTAAGATGAATATGTCCAAGACGAAGGTTATGGCGGATGTCTCTGGCATTACCGATCCAATTGTACAAATTGGATCTGAGAGGTTAGAGATAGTCGACCGATACGTTTATCTTGGAAATGTTCTATCCTTTGGCAAGAAGCATCAAAACAAGGAGATCGCGAGAAGAATACAACTGGGATGGGCCGCGTTCGGCAAATTGGACGACATTCTTAAGTCCGCTGAAATACCACAGCGTCTGAAGACCCGCCTATATAACCAGTGTGTTCTGCCTACCATGACTTACGGTGCCGAGACGTGGACGCTCACACAGGAGGCTGTGTACAGGATGAGAGTTGCACAGAGAGCCATGGAGCGTGCCATGCTCGGCATCAAGCTTATGGACCGGGTTCCCAACATCGAGATACGAAGTCGAACAAAGGTCAAAGGTGTTGGGAATCGTATAATGGAACTGAAATGGAGCTGGGCAGGACACCTGGCAAGGCAAGGTGATGACAGGTGGAGTAAGGCGCTAACTGAATGGCGTCCAAGAACTGGACACAGAAACGTCAGTCGTCCTGCGGCAAGATGGGCAGACGATGTGGCGAACATCGCTGGCAGGACCTGGATGAGATTGGCACGGGACCGTAAACAGTGGCACATACAAAGAGAGGCCTATACCCAGCAGTAGGTGAAGTCAGGCTGTGGATGATATGATATGATGATGATATATTTTATAATACCAACGCATTACTACCGTTTATCACAAAGGTTTCCGTCATTAATACCGGTTCAGTGATTAAAGACTGCAATTAGATGTTAACTCGACCTCGTATGCAACGTTTTATAAATAGAAGAACAATAATAATTATGCTAGGGAGGTCAAGTTCTGAACATAAACGCCTATGTCACATTTCTCATACCAGCGAGCGAAAGAAAATACATAGAGAAAGCCCTTAGCTGTTGCAATAATAATAGTAAGTAGTTACATGTTTTCTTTTTATGAGTTTAATTTTGTATTTTTAATTACCTAGGTAACCAAAATAATTAGAATGTATGGTCTTCCAAAATTGTTATCATGGCTGTACCTGTATTTGTAAGGAGGTTATATTTGTAACAAGGAGGAGTAGGATGACCATGATTTTAAATAAAAAATGAAACGCTGACATGTAAGTTTTATTATTATTGCAATGGCCATCATTTACTTAGTCGGAATCAGTAGGTTCTGCTATCCTTTCGGCTAAAAAAGATGAAGATATGCCCATATAAGGGCAAAATATGGGCTTCAAATGTCAAATGAAGCCCATGTCCTTAGCCATATTTTTTAGCCGATAGACCCGCTGATTACCGACAAAACGTACGTTTAGAACACACACTGAATTCAACCTTGCTTTAACTATACATAATAAAAAATCATTTGCCACTGCACCTAAGTATATGGCTAATACTTTTTTTGTTGTGTTTGTAGTTTCCCACGGACAAAGTCACGGGCGGGCGTCAATGTATAGTGTAATTACCTATTCGAATTAGTATTTAGTATTTTGTGATTAACCGTGTCGCGGTGAAAGAATACTACCCCCCCCTCTCTCTTGCGTGTCGTAAAAGGCGACTAACGGACTAAAAACTGCACATACATCCAACAGCATAGAGCGGCGATGGGTTTCACCACCTGTCACGCTGAGCACATGTGCAGTCGATATTTGGTGAAAAGTGGACTATGGTAGAGGACTGCTTTTGCTGTCCTTATTGCCTAGTCTCTGTCTAACCCTTCGGGGATAATAGTCGTTATGTCTGTATGTACCTATGTATGAAATAATACTTTGTGACTTTGAATTTAATATGCAAAGAATGTACGTAAATAATCGAAAACACATTGAAACCAAACAAAACAACAAATGCCACATACATTTGTCAACCGTCGGAGTAAGACCGAGTGTTTGGGGAAGTGTTGGACGTCATCCAACATGTTTACGGAATCGCCCGAGCCCGAGTTGTTGTTACGACCACACCCATAATGAGGCCGCGGTCACATCATTTGTTACTATTAAGGTATTACAACTAGAGTAGGTATTACACCACGAAGCAATCTTTTGCGCACCGAGTTGCAGCGCATGGGCTGCTAAGGTTTACTTCACTGGGGCCGTTCATTAATTTTTATCACTTGTTGATCCCTCCGTTTATGCATAATATGCCTGTAATAGTTTGTAGGTACCTTTATTTACTGCACTCAGAAAAAAAAGTTGTGAAATCAACAGGAAAAGGTTGTTAGCCAGGAGCCAACAGAGTAGGGTTGCTGGCGCAGCTACTCCAATTTTGCGAAAAAATATTGCGAATCAAACAAAGTGGAAATACTAATTTTCACAATATGGACTTATCTAATTTCACAAAGGCATGTTTTCACAATTTTACTCTGTTGGCTCCTGGCTAACAAAGTTAAGCGTGTGAATATCGCAGTGTTATACTTGTGTTATCTAGCAATGCACGGTTTGCTACAGTAGCAATCTTGCGGTTGTGATTCACACAATGTTAAACTTTGTGGTTCTACTTATGTTAACTTTGCTTGATATTAACTGCTGCTTCGCAAACTGAACCTTGTGAAAATAACAGTTCTTAACTAAAGACTCACAGTTGTGATTCACGCAATATCGCCTTTCAACCTTGTGATTCTAGCTATGTGTACTTTGCGTTATTAGAGACTTTCAAGTTGTGATTCTAACAGAGCTGTGATATTAAAGTTGCGATTCACGCAAAGTCGCTTTTCAACCTTGTGGTTCTGGCTATGTGTACTTTGCGTTATTAGAGACTTTCAAGTTGTGATTCTAACAGAGCAGTGATATTAAAGTTGCGATTCACGCAAAGTCACCTTTCAACCTTGTGGTTCTAGCTATGTGTACTTTGCGTTATTAAAGACTTTCAAGTTGTGATTCTAACAGAGGTGTGATATTAAAGTTGCGATTCACGCAAAGTCGCCTTTCAACCTTGTGGTTCTAGCTATGTGTACTTTGCGTTATTAAAGACTTTCAAGTTGTGATTCTAGCAGAGGTGTGATATTAAAGTTGCGATTCACGCAAAGTCGCTCTTCAACCTTGTGGTTCTGGCTATGTGTACTTTGCGTTATTAGAGACTTTCAAGTTGTGATTCTAACAGAGCTGTGATATTAAAGTTGCGATTCACGCAAAGTCGTTTTTCAACCTTGTGGTTCTGGCTATGTGTACTTTGCGTTATTAGAGACTTTCAAGTTGTGATTCTAACAGAGGTGTGATATTAAAGTTGCGATTCACGCAAAGTCGCCTTTCAACCTTGTGGTTCTAGCTATGTGTACTTTGCGTTATTAAAGACTTTCAAGTTGTGATTCTAGCAGAGGTGTGATATTAAAGTTGCGATTCACGCAAAGTCACTCTTCAACCTTGTGGTTCTGGCTATGTGTACTTTGCGTTATTAAAGACTTTCAAGTTGTGATTCTAACAGAGGTGTGATATTAAAGTTGCGATTCACGCAAAGTCGCCTTTCAACCTTGTGGTTCTAGCTATGTGTACTTTGCGTTATTAAAGACTTTCAAGTTGTGATTCTAGCAGAGGTGTGATATTAAAGTTGCGATTCACGCAAAGTCGCTCTTCAACCTTGTGGTTCTGGCTATGTGTACTTTGCGTTATTAGAGACTTTCAAGTTGTGATTCTAACAGAGCTGTGATATTAAAGTTGCGATTCACGCAAAGTCGTTTTTCAACCTTGTGGTTCTGGCTATGTGTACTTTGCGTTATTAGAGACTTTCAAGTTGTGATTCTAACAGAGCAGTGATATTAAAGTTGCGATTCACGCAAAGTCACCTTTCAACCTTGTGGTTCTAGCTATGTGTACTTTGCGTTATTAGAGACTTTAAAGTTGTGATTCTAACAGAGCTGTGATATTAAAGTTGCGATTCACGCAAAGTTGCTTTTCAACCTTGTGGTTCTGGCTATGTGTACTTTGCGTTATTAGAGACTTTTAAGTTGTGATTCTAACAGAGCTGTGATATTAAAGTTGCGATTCACGCAAAGTCGCTTTTCAACCTTGTGGTTCTGGCTATGTGTACTTTGCGTTATTAGAGACTTTCAAGTTGTGATTCTAACAGAGGTGTGATATTAAAGTTGCGATTCACGCAAAGTCGCCTTTCAACCTTGTGGTTCTAGCTATGTGTACTTTGCGTTATTAGAGACCTTCAAGTTGTGATTCTAACAAAGGTGTGATATTAAAGTTGCGATTCAGTCTCCTTACAACCTTGTGGAAGAACCACAACGTAAGGGGACTGCGTGAATCGCAACTTTAATATCACAACTCTGTCAGAACCGCAACTCGAAAGTATCTAATAAAGCAAAATACACATAGTTAGAACCACAAGGTTGAAAGGCGACTTTGCGTGAATCGCAACTTTAATATCACACCTCTGTTAGAATTACAACTTGAAAGTCTTTAATAACGCAAAGTACACATAGCTAGAACCACAAGGTTGAAAGGCGACTTTGCGTGAATCGCAACTTTAATATGACAGCTGTCAGAACCGCAACTCGAAAGTATCTAATAAAGCAAAATACGTACCAAGAACGACAAGGTGATTTTGCATGAATCGCAACATTTATAGCACATCTCTGTTGCTGCACTGTCCTCTTCCTAAAAAATGAAACAATAAAGTATTAAAAGTAATCAATGTTTATTTTTCATGTCTTTTTTACAGGTTAAGTAAACACAATAATCTTATAATATTATAGGAACACTATCTCGGGTAGATCTATACCCAGCAGTGGGATTGGATAGATCTATTGGTACAAGGCTGCGTTTCCACCAGAGATTTGTAGCGAGGGATGTGTTCCAATAGAATCACAGCAGTTACCTAGCCTCAATGAGCGCAGTGATTATAATGGTTCTTAAAAACACATCCCTTGCTACATATCTCTGGTGGAAACGCAGCCTTATACAGTTACATTATTCAATTAGGTACTTGCTACCTTTAAAAACACATGATAATACTATTCCTACCAGGTTATACCTACTGCTTTATTAATATGTTTGATTGTATGAGCCCAGTGAATATAACCTGATGAGATTGATTTCCATTTATAATATTATGAAATATTCTGAAAAAGATCTAATAACTAAAAATATGCTTACGGTGGAGGATTTGTATTAAAATGGATTTTACCATCTAGGAGCGAAGATTGTTTGAATACTGAAATAACTGTAATAGGCTATTATTTTGGTCTGTATTTGATAATAATTAGTGTGGTTAATATATCTATTAATCCACTGTTTTCTCTAACTCTTGTTATTTCAGCATACAAACAATCTTCGCCCCTAGATGGTAAAATCAATTTGTAATAAAATCATACCACCTTAAACAAAATTATAATAAAACAAAACTAACTATTATAACAAAATTATACTTAATAATAAAATTATACCCCGTCGTTTACTTAATTCACCTGCGTTATTGCACCCAGGTGAATTAAATATTCTATTTGTAATCTTAATTCACCTAGGTACATCATGTATACTTCGTTTACTTAATTTGCACGCGTTAATGCACCCAGGTGAATTAAATATTCTATATTTATTAAAAAAAAATTCTTTTTTCTATACCTAGATGAATAACCGCAGGTGAATTAAGTAAACGAAGTATACATAATGTACCTAGGTGAATTAAGATTACAAATAGAATATTTAATTCACCTGGGTGCAATAACGCAGGTGAATTAAGTAAACGACGCCAATTATACATGGTAGTACATAGGGCCGTATGCTATTTAGGTTGGTTAAATCGGTTTAGTCAGTACAATATGGAGCTCGGGATGATTAATGTCACATCCAATGACTACAGAATTGCATACAAACGGATGTTGCATGGAATCCTGATCAATATATACTGATCAATATATATTGACTCTTGAGATGAGTCCAGAACATCATTATTTACTTTTCATAACAAAAACGCTTCTTTGGATGAACATCCAAATCGGCACACAGTCTTTTGGGTATGGCAAATCTAATGCCCATAAGATTTTAAAAGTACTAAAAACAGCGTCACAAACATTGGAAAAGGTATACCTAACATTATCTGTTATTATTAAGTCGTATTGCGAAACATCATTCCAACCAGGGCCTATGGCAACAATATACGGAAGTACAGGTACCTTTTTATCTATGAGTTTCGCTTGCCGTTCTAAGCGATGGGTTTCAACGTCAGAAGAAGATGCCACTAAACTCAAAAAGGCACTGCTAACTTCTGCTCGTGACGGATTCCAAGGTTTTCTTGTACCTTTAACAGGAATCGTATGCATTTGCTTCAATAGCAAGGGTATGGATAGGAAAGCTGCCACATTTGCTTGTTCCTCTCCCACTGGAAATAATTTTATTTGTTATTAGTACATACTAATAATCTTAAATTATTAATTTTAAATATAATTTTGAACTTCCTCACAGCTCAGTTAGAAGGAGTTTTGCTTACTGGCTCTAGGTTGTGGGTTCTATCCGCACCAAGAACTTTTAAATTGGTATAACAGAACTTTTAAAAGTGGTTTTTAAATGACAAAGTAATGCAGTAACAAACATTTAACTTAAAAATACAACAAAATTGAGGAGCTCCTTGTCTGTTAAAAATTTTGCACCTGTAAGTCATTTCGCCATGCTCTGTAAGTTAAAGTAACGGTTGATTTAGTAAAGCTTTGTTAATTTTCAAACGTCTCAGTAACATATCCTACGTCAGATGGTTAATATTGTGATATCAACCGTTAGTTAACTAACAGAGCTTGGTGAAATCAGGGCTTAGCCTAGCCTACTTAATCATGATATGACATTTATTGAATCCAACTTTACTCACAAGTTCCAAGTTCTAAGACAGACTGTATAGAAATGTCAGCTCGTGTCAGTTGTTGGGATTTTTCATCCAATAATGCTAGCAAACGGCCTTTTAGTATTGGGAACTTTTCTTCAAACTTTTCTTTGGTGTTTGGATAAATTTCATCGAAGTCGCTTGCCAGCTTCATGAAACAAAAAAAAAACAATATTAGGTACTTAAATCACAACAGTATAATCTTCAGTGACACTTACAAGAGCTGATCATAGTTATTTTGTGATAATTAAGTTAAAAAACTTGACAAACCTCCTACTTTTTTACTTGAAGTCGGTTAAAAATAAACAACATCACTCACCAATTCATAACCCCATGGACATTGAAGTGCAGGGAATTCTTTAAAGTAGGTTATATGGTCGCTTTCCTTGAGTATATCTATTCTTCCCCTAAGACAGTTCTTCCATTTGGAGTTGACTAAATCCCTGGGTGAAGACGAGGCCTTCAGCCACTGCAAATAGCTCTCTCCAGACTCTTCCTGATCTCCAATTTTCTTTGAATTAAATGATTCTGGCAGGGGCCGAACCCGTACTGGTTCTGTACTTGTCCTGGCTTTCTTTTTAGTGCTGCTATCACTGCTATCGTCACTGCTGCGACTCTTGCTGCGGCGGTTTTCTGCAGGTACTAGTCTTCGCCGAACTGTGATAAGCCGATTAACAATGAGGCCGCTGGCCTGCAAAACCCGACCATCTAGTATACGAAAGGGACTGTAATAGACTGCTTTCGTTTCCCCTGGGAATAGTGTGATTATTTCAGTTGTCCAATTTTCCCACACTTCTTTTCTGATAGGGTCTGATATTTTTTTTAATTTGCGGATCTCCGCCTCCACAATTATGGCAGTGAGTATTTTTCGATCTTTTGTTGTTAAAAATGTTCTGCTTAAAATTGGTTTTCCCGCTGACGTGTTTTCTAAAATGGTCTTTTGATTCCCACAGCACAATCTCCGTTCCTTCCAAAATCTGTTGGCTGGTTTAGGAGTTGGCGGATATACCTACAGACAGACAGACTTTGTTTACTATGTACAGATAAACCAATAAATAAATATTTACGGACATTCCACACATCACTATCTAGCCCCAAACTAAGAAAAGCTTGTATTAAGGAACCAGATAGCTAATATAATACTTATATATTTTTAAACATTTATAAGTTCATCACACAAATGTTTGTTATCGGTGGGGATCGAACCCACAACCTACAACGGCGAAAGCACAGCTACTACCAACAAGCTATGAGGGCTGTTATAAATAAATCAAGTAATTTTTAAACTTACAGCACAGCCCGTGTCTATGACTGTTATTCCAGGAGAATTAAATCCACTACTGGCATTGGAGACTATCACAGGTGACAAAAATGTGTCAGGCTTTCGGGATGTGGAAGATGACTCAGCAGCAGGCGGAGCAGTGTCCACAGTGGTTGGTAGACCAGGGGAGCAATTAGAACCTGGGTCCACTAGATTTGTCTGTAACAAAGAAAGAACTTGATTAGTCATAATGCTACCATATGTACACTACATAAGGAAGTTACCCTTGAAATTTCATACTGCTAGGACTATAGGTTAAGGCTGTGCATTGATTGTCAGCCAATATGTACTACCATAAAACAATAAATTGTATTTGTACATACCTCTGAAGTTTCAAGAGTCCACGTTGATAGGTCAGAATCAGATGTCAAATGACCAGCCCTAAATGGAGGAGTCACATGCACCGGCTTTTCCTGAAGCATCTGTAAAATAACATTATGACATGATGCATGTGATGAACTAAGTTGCAAGGTAGGTAGTAGGATAAGTAAGCAAGCAAAGTAACTTACTAATTCTTTATATCGGGCTAGTGCTAATCGCAACTTTCCTTTATTTACCACCCCTGGGACCAGCAGGGATAATTCGTGGTCATTTGCCTGCAGAAGAAAGTCTAGGTCTGCTTCCTGATCTAGAAGCATAAAAAACCATGACCTGCAGCGAAGTAGATAAGTACAGGTAGGTACCAACGGACTTTATGGATGAAAAAGGGTGCGGTTTTGGATAAAAAAACGCATACACTGCAATATAGAAAGCCAGATGGAAAGAGCACCACGGAACAAAACGATTCGTTTTCAAGTTCAAACAAGTCGCGTCGCGTCATCGCTCCGCTGCGCCAGATTTTGAACAGAACATTGTTCGAAAACATGTTTAAGGGGCGTGGCCCATTGAGTAATTTATGTTTTCGAACAATGTTCTGTTCAAAATCTGGCGTAGCGGACCCGGCTTTACTCGACCATGCAAAACATGCAAAAAAAAACATGGCGACGAGACGCAGCGTCGCGTCGTACAACTTACCTACATTTTCTTTTTAGCTAGATAGAGTCGCCGGCACGTATGGCTACAAGTTTGCGCATAGGCTTTACAACCAAAGATACCTAAAAAATTACTTCTGCGCATCTAACGACTTTCGCCAAGTTACGTGCCGGGGACTAGGTATACTTGGCTAGAATAAAAACTTACCCGTGAGCGGTTGCAGCAGGCTGATGAGGTTGTTGTCGAGTAAAAACTCTGCCAGCGTGTCTTGCTGATCCATTTATGCGTTTTACGAGGTGTAATTACTTTAAACGATGCGATACCCCCGAAGACGCTAGCAGCAATGGCAGCGGAAATTGCGGAAATGCGAATGACAAACAAGAATGACAATGTTGCCATAAAATCGAGAAAATAACGTTGTAATATTCACAAGCTTAAAATGCGTTTTTATCTATGTTAGGGATCCTTCGCAATGTTAGAATATCGTTTTAACAATAATAGACATTGCTAATTTTTTTACATTGCGACATTCTTTATTTTCGAAAATAAACGTTGTGGTTTTTACAAGCCTAAATTTGCGTTTTTAACTACTTTTTGTATATTTGCCTTCGCAATGGCTATATTGTTATTTTATCAATAAAAACATTGTTAGAATAACTTTACACTGTGTCTTTCTCAATATTCGGGAATCCATGTTGTCATTTTCACAAGCATGGATCTGTATTTTTATCTAAGTTTTTACATCACGCCATGTTTGAGTTGCGTTGTTAACAATTTCGAATTTAAAGTAGGTTGGTATAGGTATATACCTTAGGGCTTAAGCATACCTACCTTACCTACTAGATTCTTCCTATTAGTAGTATCTACCTACTTAGATTTCTTGTTGTACGAATAGGATTTTCATGCCCGGGCCACACTACTGTACCGTCAACGTCAAATGCCCATGATTGCAATAAACATCGCGATAATTATTCCAATAATTCTCGCGACAAATTGAGTGGCCACACCTGAACGGTCAACGTCAATGCTCATTCATTGGTGGCGTGGTAAAATTGGCGATGTTCCAGAGTACATTATAGGTACAGAGGCCAGCACATCAAGCTACCCCAATTTGTCAAATTTCTTTGATAGATTTTCAATTTTACTTCAAAGGAATAAGGTTTATCAATTGGGAAAATTTGACAGAAAAAAATCTAAATAAATAAATAAATAAAAAGTAAATCTCTTTGATCTCCAAAAAATACCGCCACCCGAGTTATCGCCTAGTATTGAGTTAAACTAATAGAGGAGCAAACCTCATTACTAGAGTTGGGAAAAAGTGCTTATTTTATTTTAACGTATAAGCATTGTACGATTTTCAAAAAGCATGCCATTAAAAATGCTTTTTGCTGTTTTGCTTAGAAAAAGCTGGCTACGTATTTAAATGAAAAACGTAAAGTTGTCTGTCTGCTTCTCGTTTTTCGTTTAAACATAACGTTGCCAGCTTTTTGTAAGTAAAAAGCTAAAAAGCAAACAGCATTTAAGTTTTGACTTTTTTATATTTTTCTTTCATTATTACATTCGGCAATTTATCATCGTGGATCTGCTAAAAAAAATCTGAAATACTGGAAGTATTGATATAGATATAGAGACCTCATAGATGGCGGGACGTACACTTTTATAAGTGAAAAGCTTATTAAGTGTAAACCTAAAAGCATGCCTAGTACTTTTGTCTAAAAGTATACTTTTTTAAGTGCTTTTGCTTTTAACGCCCACCTCTGCTCATTACCGCGCGTCCTAAAAAATGTAACCACTATTTAACCGCGACGACGTAGCTTTGAAACCAATAAACATTTCAATGTAAACATATAACTGTCTCATCTACACAAGTCGCAAGAACCATGCTGTCACTAAAATAAGACAAAGACAGATACATAGTCATGCGCTGGCGGGCTAGTGTTGCCTGCCATATGAATTTTACCCCAAAATAAGAAAAAAAAGAATATTTTTGAAAGCAATTGTTTTATAAAATACATGAATTTAAATAAATACTAATATTTTAAGAGGAAAGATTTTGTTTGTTTGTTTGCATGTAGCCGATAAACTCGGGAACTACTGAATCGATTTTAATATTATTTTTTACCATACGAAATGTCAAACAGTAGTAAGTAGGCATTTGCTTGCAATGTGTGTCGCGATTTATGCCGTTGACATAGTTTTAATATGATGTTTATAAATATAAGGTGACTGCTAGAAACCGCAAGAAACTTCAAGGGCTGGTCAGGTCAAGTGTTTTAGACATGACAAAAATAAGAAAAGAGAAATTTGTGCATTTTTATTTTTCATTAAATAATTCATTATATGATTTTTAATTTGATAGTCTTTGAGTATCTAATTTATTTTAAAGCAATAATAAATAATGAAAGATAAAATAAAAGAATTGAACTATTATTTACAACGCGCGGGCAGCGGCCGGCCGTGGACCCACCCGTCTGTTGAAACGTCCGCGTCAGCTGGGCGATAAGTATCTACGTTAGTCTGCAATCTTTTTTTGTCATTTTTGTCATGTTTAAAACACTTGACCTGACCAGCCCTTGAAGTTTCTTGCAGTTTCTAGCAGTCACATTATATGTATTTAAGTATGGATATCCGTTAACTGGCCGCCATAGTACAAGCTTCGGCTTAGTTTGAGGCTAGCTCATTGGTGTAATTGTTGAAATATATTTATTTATTAATTATTTACTTTACGAAGATAAAGTTGCGAGGAACAGCTATTATTATTTAAATGACATGTCTTGCTTACTAGATACATAAAAGTAAGAATAAGTAATGAAATAATGAGGATCTATCTTGTTTTAATATTTTTTATTGAGTTTTATTAAATGTTATGATTATTAATAAATTATACCTATACCACTATGATTGCCATAATGGTAGTTTATTTATACAAACAGTAATCAAACTCCGCTATGAAGCATCAGTTTTGTGTTCAGTCTCTTTTTTGTATGTTTTCATGGTATAATCCTGTTTAATATTTAAAACACAATATTTCTTCTCACGGCGTCCTGCATTCTTTAGGCACTACGCGAACCCCGCAGATGACCACTTTTGCGATTTTATCAAAGTCTTAAAAGTTGTTAAAACCCCAACGTATACAGTCAATGTTTGGCTTACCTTGTGAATCACACAAACTTAAACTATGCGAATCCCGCAGAATACCGACTTTGTGGTATTGTAAAAATTTTAAAAGTTGTTAAAACTGCAACTTATTCAGGCTTACCTTGTGAATCACTCACACTTGAACTATGCGAATCCCGCAAAATACCAACTTTGCGATATTGTCAAAGTTATAAAAGTTGTTAAAACTGCAACTTATTCAGGCTTACCTTGTGAATCACACAAACTCAAACTATGCGAAACTCGCAGATTACCACACTTGCGATTTTATCAAAGTCCTAAAAGTTGTTAAAACCACAACTTATACAGTCAATGTTTGGCTTACCTTGTGAATCACACAAACTTGAACTATGCGAATCCCGCAAAATACCGACTTTGTGGTATTGTCAAAGTTTTAAAAGTTGTTAAAACTGCAACTTATTCAGGCTTACCTTGTGAATCACACAAACTTGAACTATGCGAATCCCGCAGAATACCGATTTTGTGGTATTGTCAAAGTTTTAAAAGTTGTTAAAACTGCAACTTATTCAGGCTTACCTTGTGAATCACACAAACTCAAACTATGCGAAACTCGCAGATTACCACACTTGCGATTTTATCAAAGTCCTAAAAGTTGTTAAAACCACAACTTATACAGTCAATGTTTGGCTTACCTTGTGAATCACACAAACTTGAACTATGCGAATCCCGCAGAATACCGACTTTGTGGTATTGTCAAAGTTTTAAAAGTTGTTAAAACTACAACTTATTCAGGCTTACCTTGTGAATCACACAAACTCAAACTATGCGAAACTCGCAGATTACCACACTTGCGATTTTATCAAAGTCCTAAAAGTTGTTAAAACCACAACTTATACAGTCAATGTTTGGCTTACCTTGTGAATCACACAAACTTGAACTATGCGAATCCCGCAGAATACCGACTTTGTGGTATTGTCAAAGTTTTAAAAGTTGTTAAAACTGCAACTTATTCAGGCTTACCTTGTGAATCACACAAACTTGAACTATGCGAATCCCGCAAAATACGGACTATGCGATATTGTCAAAGTTTTAAAAGTTGTTAAAACTGCAACTTATTCAGGCTTACCTTGTGAATCACACAAACTTGAACTATGCGAATCCCGCAGAATACCGACTTTGTGGTATTGTCAAAGTTTTAAAAGTTGTTAAAACTGCAACTTATTCAGGCTTACCTTGTGAATCACACAAACTTGAACTATGCGAAACTCGCAGATTACCACACTTGCGATTTTATCAAAGTCCTAAAAGTTGTTAAAACCACAACTTATACAGTCAATGTTTGGCTTACCTTGTGAATCACACAAACTTGAACTATGCGAATCCCGCAGAATACCGACTTTGTGGTATTGTCAAAGTTTTAAAAGTTGTTAAAACTGCAACTTATTCAGGCTTACCTTGTGAATCACACAAACTTGAACTATGCGAATCCCGCAGAATACCGACTTTGTGGTATTGTCAAAGTTTTAAAAGTTGTTAAGACTGCAACTTATTCAGGCTTACCTTGTGAATCACACAAACTTGAACTATGCGAATACCGCAGAATACCGACTTTGTGATATTATCACAGCCCAGAAAATTGCTAATGCCACAACATTAAAAACAATGTGCGGCTTACATTGTCAACGAGACAACTGATAACAATGTGATCTTCGCAAAATACTCCTTTGCGGTTTTATCAAAGAAGCCTAAAAATTGTTAATGCCACAATAATTATATTGTTGCATTCACAATAATTGCGTTTCACAAAAAAAAAGTTGCTGGGGCAGCAAAGGGTATGTTGCTGCATTCACAAAAATCTTTTGTTAATTTCGCAATAATCTGCTCGCAATGTAAAACTGCAGCCTTGTCTCAGGATTTTTTTCTGAGTGTGTTTGGGAGAGGGCGAAACTGCGATGCAGTTTAAAACTTTTGCAGTTGAGGACACCACATCTGTTATTTAGACTTAAGTTTGTGATAAATAAAGAATTTTGTATTTGTATTGTATTTGTTTAGGTAAGAAAAAATGAGACGTAAACACGGCTTACATTAAATTACCTTTGAAATTGTGATTTCAAAATTGTCTTACGTAATTAATGAACGTCTGACATCTCGATTGCGGTGCTTTTGCAGCCCATGGGCCGCAACAAAGTGCGCTAAAATTTGCTTCGCAGTGAGAACTAGAGACGAGTTATAATACCTCAATGTTTGCGACGCTTGATTGATGGTTGTATATCTAGCGACTCTAGCTAATAAGGACGTCTCTTTTCTTCTATAATGACGAAGTCGCGGGCGGCTAGTAAATAATAATTTTCTTAATTCAGTTGTGCCGAAGGGTTAGTCAGAGACTAGGCAATGAGGACTGCACAAGCAGTCCTCTACCATAGCCCACTTTTCACCAAATAGCGACTGCACATGTGCTCAGCGTGACAGATGGTGAGCTCATCACCGTTTTATGCTGTTGGAAGTATGTACAGTCTTTAGTCCGTTAGTCGCCTTTTACGACACCCAATGGAAGAGGAGGGGTGGTAGTAATCTTGCATAATAAATTTTAATTATAGTTTTAAATAATCAAAAAATTATAAACATTAATTACTTAGCTGTTATCAAAATTGGTGAAACGCAGAGGACTGCTTCAGCGGCCCTCATAGCCTAGTCTCTGGCTAACTCCTTTGGGGATATAAGTCTAGCTAACGAAAGCTGAACCAAGAAAAACGCGGCAAATTCAAAAAAATCATGACTGGGTAACACAGGGTCACTCACACAGCTGCAATTTTCTCAGAAAAAAAATCAATTTGACATACGATAGACACACATTTTTTTTTTGATAATTTCTTTCTTGACCATGGATACTAGTCCTTCAGTCGAAATAATAGAGTTCATTTATCATGCTTAGAAGGTGATAACGAATGAGTGATGATAATAAGCTAAATGATATTCCCCCCAAATCCTTTGAGTTCCAATAAAGATTTGGGACTTTACTGAATCTCACACGGATTTCTTGAGAGAATTTGAAAAGTGATGTTGCACTGTTTTATTTTATTTTCCAACACTCATGCACGTTCACAAACACTTAACGGCTAATAATCCACCATTATTTTACATTAATATTCGACAAAATAGAATTTTTAGAAAATAAGACAAATTTACAGAAATGACGCTTCACTTTCCCGCCAAGAAGTCCATAGACACACATAGAGACAAAGTGTTGCCAGTCAAATAACTACAAAGTTCAGCTTTCGTTGGCCAGACATTTATTTGTAACAATAATAATAACTTTTATCTGTATGTTATGGGAATATAGATAATTAAATACTATATTCGGGATTTTCTGGGCATTATCCTTGTTAGAACCCAAATGTGGATTTACCTAGACCAGATAACACTAACTGTATTTTTAAAATCATTTTAAATACCTATATAGGTTTTTTCGTAGACAAATTAACAATTCTTAGTGTACCGTAATATATAGTGGCCTTAGATGCCTTAAGCTAGTGGCACTCAAAATATTTACTGTTTCTTGAGAGAGACCCCCGAAGGGTTATTCAGAGACAGGCAATAAAGACAGTAAAAGCAGTCCACTTTTTACCAAATAGCGACTGCACATGTGCTTAGCATGACAGGTGGTGAGCCAGTCTCCGCTCTATGCTGTTGGATGTATGTTCAGTCTTCAGTCCGTTAATCGCCTTTTACGACACGCTAGGGAAGAGAGGGCGGGTGGTAATCATGTTTGTTTCTTTTTGACGTGACAACGTCTTATAAATTGGTTTGCCGGGTGACACTTCAAGAAACTGCGTTACGCTCCGCTCACGTTATGCGCTCACAATGAGAGCGAGTGAGAGGCACGCGTCCCTTCCACTCGGGCATGGTTAGCCCGCCTAAGAGCGAGAGAGACAGACATAAAAAGTGAAAGGCACGCGTCCCTTTCCTATTTCATCCTTCTTCCTACTATACGAATGAATATTCACATTAAAATTATTTTACCACTCAAAGTCGTTGTCACGTAAAACTTTCGCCCGTATACCGACTTTACAGGCAACCAATTTTTTTATTTTATTTTTTTAACACCTGTTTATGTACAACATGAATGCAATAAAGAACTTTGAACTTAGTATTCTTTAACCGCTACGCGACACGGTATTGAGAGAGAATAACGTGAAAATCAGTAACAACGCTGTATTTCTGTCAAGTAAAGTACTTTGACTTTGAAATACAACTGTACCCTCATCTGAAAATCGAACCCAGGATCTCTGGGTTTTAAACCTTTGTGGTCTAACTGAACCGCTAGACCACAGAGGCGGTTAAATGTACTTATTGTTGCAAATGTATAGTGAATAAATGAATATGAATGGATTGCCTTATTATGAAAGTGCTTTATAGTGTCTCGGGTAATTAGTACCTTTGTGAAATCGATTAAAACGACGAATAGGTACCTATAACTATAGTAAATCAATTATATTACAATAACATTTACTGCATTCCATCGAAGAAGTCGATTAGACAAAAAGGAAAGTAAATTATGGCTTATATACAGGGTGGAGAAAAATGATCGTGGTGATGGTAAATTTTACTAAAAATAAACATTCATTTATTTTAAAAAAATAATTAAAACTGCATTTAAAGATTTTTGAAAAAATTAACTGTGTAAGCCGGAAATCGAACCGGTGAATGTGAAAAAAAAACATCCTGTATTTTATGATACCAACCGAAAGAGTCATTCTTAGGGATCAATTTTTCTTAAATTACATAGTATCTTATTAAAAGAAAAACCAAGAAATATAATTCAGGCCAAGAATACGTCTGTGCTACCTACGCAATAAAAATGGGTCTCGTTTTGAGCGTGAACTATTTTCTTCAGATATTATAAGTACCTACCTAAGCTTTACAATATGGAATATATACTATGGAATATAATATATATAATATAATACTATGGAATTAGAGCTACTTCTTTGAGTCTTCTAATCTCATACTTGAGTAACAGGATTCAGAAGGTCGACATTAACGGTAAAGATCTCCGGGATCAGTGGTTACAATGGGAGTTCCGCAGGGTTTAATACTTGGTCCATTCCTGTTTTTGGTTTATATTAATGACTTACCTTATTTTGTAAAAGGCAGTCATGAGATTATATATTACATACTATTGTTTGCTGATGATACTTCACTTTTATTCAAAGTGAAACGACAACACCCAAATTATGACGATGTGAATAATGCTGCCTTAAAGATTGTACACTGGTTTAGTGTAAATAACTTGCTGTTAAACGAGGGAAAAACCAAATGTGTGAGATTTGTATTGCCTAATGTTAAGCAGGTAATAACTAGTGTACAAATTAAAGATAAGAATGTGAATCCTGTGGACACCACTGTGTTTCTAGGCATCATGTTGGATGCCAAGCTTTAGTGGGGCCCACATATAGCCAAATTGTCTAATAGACTTAGCTCTGCGGCTTATGAAGTAATGAAGATCCTTCAGTTAACTGACGTTGATACAGCTAGATTAGTTTATTTCAGTTACTTTCATACTGTAATGTCGTACGGCTTTTTATTGTGGGGAAATGCTGCCGATATTCAAACTATCTTTGTGCTGCAGAAGAGGGCTATTAAAAAAGCTAATTATAAAGTGTCAGATTACACAGAAGACAAAACAGCTTGGGTCTGAAATGCTCCAAGTACTCCAACAGCTATTTCTAATTGTCTATAATTAATAAAGCACCATATTTAATTAAACTATTTACATTCAAATCCATATTTTGTATTTTATGACCTGGTAACGACATATATATTTTTTTGTAAATGTGGTTGTTTCTGTGCGCTGTGGTTTGTGTGGCGCCCGTTCTTTGCCACAGTTAAAAAATTGATGTCGTGAATGGGTGGTAGGTTAAAAAAGATTTGGACGATTCAAAGTACTTATTAATTGAGTTTATTGAATAAATATATTTTGACTTTGACTTTGAATAAATAAAATATTTTTCTTGGGCCTTTTTTAGTTTAAGACACTATGTTGTCTAAAAGGAATTTATCCTTATGAATGATCCTTTCGGTTGGTATTACATTGCCATCATCAATATTAAGGGTCTTTTCCTCCAACAACGGTCTTTTTTTCCACACTGTTCCACTGCTAGGAAAGATCTACATAATTGAAAACATGTCTTCGCTACAAATTGATACGTATACAGGCATACTTACTTAATAATCACGGCTTTATCACCGAAGGGTTAGAGAACCAAATAGCGACTACACAATGTGCTCAGTGTGGTGAGTCCATCGCCATTTCTCGCTTTGGATGTATGTGCAGTCTTTAGTCCGTTTACAACACCCAAGGGAAGAGGGGGGGGGGGATATTACTTAGGGTAATAAGTATTGTTTCACCGGCTATAAAGCCGGGTGATAACACCACCACGATGCCGTGTCGCGTAGCGGCTATAGAATACTATTACCACCTTCTCTCTTCCTTTGGCTGTCGTAAAAGGCGACTAACGGAATAAATACTGCACATACTTCCAACAGAATAGAGCGGCGATGGACTTACTACCTGTCACGCTTAGCACATGTGCAGTCGCTATTTGGTGAAAAGTGGACTATAGCAGAGGACTGCTTTTACTGTCCTTATTGCCTAGTCTCTGACTAACCCTTCGGGGATAAAAGTCGTGATTATATGAATGAATGAATTTGTGAATAATAAAATTTGTTTACACACAAGCTTTATCGATTCATTACTTTGGATTAAAAAGTGCTATCTTTTTTTTGACTTTGACTATTTCAAGCAGACACCATGACTTTTTTACGCGGGCAAAGACTCGAACCCCTCGGAGAATCTAGTACATACCTAATGGGTGGCTAGTTAAGAGGTATACAACTTGTTTTATAAAATTTATTTATTTTGATTTGAAAATGACTGGGTATTTTTCAAAAATACTTCATTTAGGATTGGCAATTAATTATGGAAAACAACATCTGCCAAATGTCCACTTCTACTCTAGCAGCATGACAAATGTGAGCTCTTTTCATCGCGTTTCTCATCACATTTTCGCACACCCTTATCCCACAGATCTCGTCTTGGATATTTTGTTTTGAATGTTAAAGATTTCTCGGCTTGGTAGCATAAACACTTCCATGTAGATATCCCCACAGATAGCCTCACACATTGCCCCAATAGGGAGAATTTTGTTTATTAACATATCCACTTAGTTTGAAATGGGCTTCGTCACTCATAATGATATTTTAATGAAAATCTGGGTCGTTTTTCAGTTTGGCTAGCACAAAATTACTGAAATTACGAAGGCGTTCTTGATCACTAGGCTGAAGTTCTTGAGTTATCTGAACCTTATTTGGGAAGAGACCCAGGTCTTTCTTCAGAATGGTCTGTAGAGAGGTTCTCTTATTTTCATTTGTTGAGAACGTCGTCTGGTAGACAATGTCGGATTCAGCTACACTTTCACGTACTGTTTTAATATTCTGCTCCGAACGAACTGTTCTGGCACGATGAGAGACTGGTTTTTTGTTACTATGTCATTCTCCTCAAATTTATTCACCAATCGAGTTATTGTTAGCCGCGAAGGCATGTGATTTCTACCGAAAATTGGTCGCAGTTTTTTCAGCGTTTCCGCAATAGAAGATTGATTTGAGTAGAACGTTTTGTTAATTAAAACATGTTGCTGAAGCAAATAATGCTCCATATCGAATTTGCCGTATTCACACAAAATATTTGTTACCAAAAAACTGTCAAATTTGCCGCCGATTGTAAATGGCGTTAAATGTAATAATAAAAAATTGTATACCTCTACGTTGGCCACCCTGTATAAGAAAATGATGGTTCCTAGAAAAAATCTAGAGATTGTTCGGTCACTACGTATTTATGAATTACGAAAAGTTACGCTGCAAAGACCATAATCAGTCTACAGAGATAATAATTATAGCTACAAAACAAAATTACGTAGAAAATGAAAAACATAAGAAAAGCTGAACAAATTACAAACCGTTTCAATATTGATATTTCGTCTGCCTCACACTCCAAATTCTCTGCGACCTTCGACTTCGGCGGACGCGTTCCAAATTCAAGCAGCTCCGTATGTATACGTCAATCAGATGTTTTGTGTTTACGCGCGCGGGAAAATGACAATCCGTCGACAGACAGTCAACTGTCACCTCAGTCAATGGTCGCCGGCGCGTTCTATTTTCAAAACATTCCCAAAAAACAAAATGGCCGCTTAGAGCAGGTGAACATCCAAAGAGTTCAGTATGTGGAAATATATTAGGTCCATTTCACACGCGAACAGTATAAGTATAGCACCAAACCAAAATTCTACGTTTGATAACGAGGCATACGCGACCGCGCGCGACGCGAGTGGAGTCCATACTAAATTCAACATCTCGACGACTGTTTATTACACAAGGTATAATACTTGGCAGCTTGTTTGTTGCCGATTAATTAGTCGGTTGTTTGTGTGGCCTATAAGACAGTCGATGGAAAATTTGGGGCGCCTTATTAACTTTATTAGGTTACGTTTTAGGTTGCACTAATAAAACAAAGATCACTTTTAAATACCGTTTTGTTTTTTTTAGGTCTTGATTTAATCACAGAATTAGCTGACAGTATTATGTTATTAAAAATATGAGATTATTATATTTGTTAATTAGAAATTGATGAAATTATTATTAAACATAATTAATTAAGTATTGTTTGTTAATGCGAGTAACAAAACACGTGAAATCACTTTGGAATTTTTTACACTTTTTTTTTAACTTGTTATTTCACTTTTTTTTTTATTTTTCGGACGTCCGAAACGTCTTTCTCTCAACCGATGTGTGAGCACTAAAACATAAAACGTCTGTTATTTGACCTAACGGTTCACTTTCCTATGCCACTTTTATAAACAAACATCGATCAGAAAACTTTCTACACATCCTACATCAACGGACTTGAAAAGATTAACCTTTAACACGTAAAAGAAGACTATACTTAAATCATTATAATCAAGGTCGCTATCAAACTTTAAAAACAAAAAAAATAAAAAAAAACTTTTTACAATTGTTTTTTTAAAAAAAAAATTTTGAACTTTTTTTTCAAGCGTTCGCTACGGTACGTTAAAGATAACTGATTTAGTGAGATCGAAATGCAAATAGATTCTAAATATATATCGGTCTCAAGGTTCTTTCGTCGTCATTTCAATAACATATTTAATGCTGATTGATTTTGGCTACAAAGGTACATATGTATAAGATCAATTTTCGAAGCAGTACTTAATTATAAAACTTGGGCACTTCCGGATTCATTATAATACTTGGGAGCTTCCGGATTCAGTAATCCGAGATATTATAATCACTTCCTTATAATGAATAATACCAACCAATCTCTTCTCTTGGGTGTCGTAAAAGGGGACTAACGGACTAAACATTTCATGTAATCCAACCGTAAGAAACGGCAATGTGCTCACCACCTATCACGCTGAGCACATGTGCAGTTGTTATAAGGTGTACCGTGGTATATGGTGTGACTGTACACTGCTTCTGCGGACCTCATTGCCTAGTCTCTGACTAACCCTTTGGGGATAATAGTCGTGTATTTATGTATGTTGGTATATATCCCACTCCAGATAAACCTATGTATATAATTTCCTTATATTCAATCACTAGTCCATTCTAATTCATTTCGTTAATCATTTACTTGCTGCGAAACAAACTGATGGACGTGGTCACCAATAACGAAAAATACCTACTAAACGGATACATGCATACATAATCAAGACTATCATCCCCGAAGGGTTAGTCAGAGGCAATGAGGACCGCAAAAGCAGTCCTCTGCCATAGTCCACTTTTCACCAAATAGCGGCTGTTTAAGTGCTCAGCGTGACAGGTAGTATGACGATGGGTCCATCGCCGCTCTATGCTGTTGGATGTATATGCAGTCTTTAGTCCGTTAGTCGCCTTTTACGACACCCAATGGAAGAGAGGGGGTGGTAGTATTCTTTCACCGCTACGCGACAAAACTAAATGGATAAGTATATTGACACACGACCATTATCACCGAAGAGTTACCTAGTCACAAAAAATTAAAAGTGAAAAAAGTGAAATTGATATCAACAAAGGAGGTTAGTTAGATAATTATAATGTTGTAATTAAAGACAATCTCCTGAGATAATGTCAAGATAATCTTATCAAAAGCAAAGATGTGCTTTCTGGTATCTAGGATGTTTTGATAATAGATACCTACCTATACATAATTATAATCTCGCAACTAGGCCAAATAACAACTATTTGTGTGGAAGCTTTACTGAAATTTAAAAAAATCTACCTGTTCCATACATTTAGATCAATGGATCAGTATGGAAAAGCAATTTTTTTTTTATTATTAAGTACTTAATTAATATTTTTAATTAATTATTACCAGCCTAGTTTAGGCCGCGACTGAACAATTCTATATTTTTAGATACACTTTACATTTAATAATTCTTTGAATAGTCTTAACCACTAAAGCGTTCGTTAATTAAAAAAACATGGCGGCTAACGTCCAGCTGTTTCCAGTGCTGCTAGAGGAGTGTACAGAAGACTACGAACCCTGACTAAGCTGACAAAAAAAGCTTAGAACTAAACAACTACCTACTCAGGCTATACCAAAACTTAATATACGTACGAAATGCTTAAAAAACGCGAAAAGATTACGAAATTAATTACGAAAAGCTATAACAAAAATTACAAAAAAAAACATTCCAAGACAAAAAAAAATACGTAAACATATATCAACATATAGACAATGACCTTTTATAATATCATTGCATATAGAAGTTAGCTAAAACCATAACGATTGTTTTGATGTGCACATTATTAGGAGCAACGATGTTTACGAAGAGTAATAACAACATTTTTAGCACAAAAAAAATCAAAATTGTCAACAATTTAATTTTTTTACTAAAGGTTCTCGTACACTATGCCATATGTTCTGTTGCTCTACGGATAATTAAGAATCAAACGAACTTACCTTATGAAGTTTGATTCCAATTATGCGAGGGTCTCAACCGAAGACGATTACTTATTACATGCAGCAGTACATGAGATGGTGCTATCTTCTTCACACTTTTAGATATATCCTAAAAAGAAATATCTTATTTCCGTTCCCTGCACTGGCAACTCCGCGTCACTAGACGTCATTATTTCAGAGAATTTTGTGTTATCCTCCACAATTTTTTATTTTCTTTTTTTTTGGGTTGGGAGGGATGGGTTGACGTAATCGTCTTCGGTTGAGACCCTCGCATAATTGGAATCAAACTTCACAAGGTAAGTTCGTTTGATTCTTAATTATACTTCGGGTCTCAACCGAAGACGATTACTTATTACATGCAGATGTTCAGAGCATTGTAATGTTAACACAATAAAAATAAAAAATTATGTCAATTTAAACTTTACAATTATGTAGGTAGTTTTTTATAGGTGCATAAGCCTCCTTTAAACTTTAAAAGATGCATTTAATAGCTATCGATGCATTGGTCGTTTTCTAAACAATGACTTTAACAATTTCATTTATTTAACATTATTAACAAATACATTTAAGTGACTCAGCCCACAACAACTCTGCGAAACACCTCCAGACTAGATCTATGAGCAGTGTGAGCAGCAAATGCCGAGCGACTACGTGACTGTGAGCTCCAAATACAGACAAATATCGGTATCGGCATGTCGTCCACTCATCCACTGTCTTGGAATCCTCTTTCACGTCACTGTCTACCTCGGACCTAATATCTGGTCCGAGCTGTCTTCTGTCTACGATTACTTTTCTTTTTTTCTTCTTTTTTTTTATTTGCAACAAATGTTTGTGACCGCCTTTATAAAAGGTTGGCACAGCCAGCAACAAATAACTGGGATTCTTACAAATATTGGACAATCTGATGAGCGGTTGCCAAAATCGGGGCCTGAAGTCTAAATGAAGTCAGTAATTTCAATCACAATCACATAATTTTGTATTGATATATTATTTTTGATTAAACTAATAGACTGCGTTTTTTGAGCAGAAATAATAGAAAATATAGTGTAAGAATCATAAGTGACAAATCAATGATTATGATCTGATTCTAAGGATAGTCCTGGAAATATGTTTTAATTAACATGACATTTGTGTCCCATGTTGAATTGTATTTTTGATTTGGAGCAATAAATCTGAGATAGTGTACACTAAACAAATCTGTGTTAAACACAGTCATTCATGTAAAGTAAATTACTTCCCTTAGATGACAGGTATAGTGGACCTATGCGTATTTAAACAACATAGAACCTTCCTCAAATTTTTTGGTTAGAAATGTTATCTTTATAACTATCAGCTTTGAAAAGATTTAAGTTATTATTTTTCGAATAAAGCTACCAAGATATTATCAAATACAGTACTGATTTAATGTTACTGATTTTGTTGCAAGAGATGTAAACATATATCTCAAGATGCTCATAGTAAACCATGTCTGGTCAGCGATTCACTAATAATTTGGCACCACCTGGATAAGGCAATCTAGAAGTGGATGGCTCGCCTTGAAAGGAAATAAGGTATAACAAATATTATTTAGGGCCGAAGAACATTTTTTCTTGGACAACAAGTTTGGGCCACATTGTATACTAAGGATGTAAATTCTATTCTAACCACAACAATACCTTTATTCAATTTATATTAAAAGTAAGTGGTTTTTTTTTTTTAATAGCTTGGTCAGGATTTCGTGATGCATTCTGCGTTTGTAAGGGTTTGTAAGGTCAAATTATGTCGTTGCCAATGAACTAATAATATGTGAAAATGCATGGTAGGAGAGTTACCTACTCCGTATCTAAGTATATCCGTATAATGTGTTCACAAGACTGGATGTAGGATGCGAATACAAAAAAGGTTCTGAATCAATTAAGAACTTCTTTTATTCAAACAACTTGGTGTAGGTAGATAATTCAAACTGCAACGGCGGCTGTGCATGCCGTAGTCAATATTCCTGAATTCATCTAAATCCCTTAATATACATTTGTGTATAAAAACAAGTTCTGTTGCTCGGGTTTTTTATAATGCTTTTGTAAGTGTTTGTGACAAACCCTATGACTCCAAAAAGGTGCTTGTACTCGTAGTTTTATTATTCAATACACACTCGTCATAGTTTTAGCTTATTTTTCGTGCGTAGGTACAAAACATAAACTAAACAATTATTGTAGAAAATTCAAATATTATGCGCAATTGTTCTAGAACCGTTTCCAGTAATTTCGCAAACACAAATAGGCCGAACAGAAGAACATTAATTTCAACCTCAAGCTAAACCTTAACTTTTTCCGATCGGCTTTAATTGCAGTAAATACTTAATTAAAAATAAGCATCTTGAATATCAATTGTTGACAATAGTAGTTGTGATTTAATAATTTAAGGGCAGTTCGATACTTTTAAATATAATTATTTTGAAGCTGCTTTAAATTTTAAGAGAATCTGTGAGATCCTTTACATATTTTTTTTTTGTAAACTTTTTCTGACCTTTATAAACACAACAAAAGAGAATCAGACGAATCATTTAAGCCGTTTTCGTGCGCATAGCAACACATTTGGCGATTCATTTTCATCTACATAGATTGAAATAGTAAGTAACAGACATTGTTTTGGGGTATAGTTGTTTTGTATAGGTTTGCAAATCCAATATAAAACATTACGATCCCTAGTGAGCTCACACTTTCTGTCATTCAGTCATAAAAATAGGTCAAGCGACTGCGGGAGCTCTGACTCCAACGTCTCCCTGTCAGATATCCGGCGGAACCTCGGCAGTCCCTCGGCGGTGTGAATGGTGCTGGTGGGCTTGATCGTAGCTCGATAGCTGATGATACTACTACGCGCAGTGGCGCCCCCCCCGAGAGTTTAAAGAACCTCGAAGTTGATCACAACTTCAGCCCGGGCATCAGCCCGGGACCCTGTACAGAGCGTTGGATTTTTGTTTTCTTTCCGAATCAAACTTGGTTATGGCATTAGGGGTATCAATATTATTATGCTCAGAAAGTGAAGTTTTAAAACTTTTATTGATATTTACCTCCAACAGAGCTTATTATTATTATTATTCTTATTTCGATTTCCTAATTAAGTTTTGGAGCTTCGAGGCTTATGTACATAATTACCATTTTTTTTTCCATTTATTTAAGTAGGTAAGTACTTTTTTTTTTTTTAATTAATATGAGTAACCCTTTATTTTTTATGAGGTTCTTCTCTGAGAAATTGTAGAATCTATGGGTGTCCAATGAAAGCAGGCTATCGTCGGACTTACCGTCATATACGGGGACAGATCGAAGATCTTAGTGGCGCAGCTGGCACGGGCACAGGCACTAGCGCTGCAAGCAGCGCGAATGGCCAAGCTTCGTTTCTGCCGCTACTGGTTGAGTCATTGTAAACATCAGTGACATAGTTTAAGATGCCTTCACCAAATAATTATTGATAAGTAAACCCGAAGATAACGAAACGTTGAAAACATGTCCACCTCAGGTGGGAATCGAACCCACGTCCTCAACAATGTTGAGACTCTGCTTTGTTCCACAGAGGTCGTGGAAACGTGAAACTGTTAGGGTGAAATAGGTATGGCCTCTCACGGTTTATGTGAAGTAGAAAATCCTCAACACAGTTCAAGTGGAGTTAGAAACCATGAAACGGCTAGCGTAGAGTAAAATAAAGCCTCAACACTATTAAAATGTACTAAGTACATATTCCCAAAACGGCTTGCGTGAAATAAAATATAGCCTCACTCAACCCTGGTAGAGTGGAGTGAGTATCTTCGACACGGCTTGTGTAGCCGCTATGTAGCGGAGTAAGTCTAATTATTATTCTAATACAATTAATAAGTATATATAAGGCTGAGGTCTGACATGAAAACCGCTTGGCGACTCCTTTGTTTCCAATCCAGAGGGGCTCCTTGGAATTTTCTTTCTTGATGTATCCACCAATTGACAACAACAATATAGCCTCAACACTGTTAAAGTGGAGTGAGTATCTTCGACACGGCTTGCTTGGAGTAAGATATAGCCTCAACACTGTTAAAGTGGAGTAGGTATCCTTGACACGGCTTGCGTGGAGCCAGATACTGTTGAAGTGGAGTAAGTATCCTCGACACGGTTTGCGTGGAGCCTCAACACTGTTAAAGTGAAGTAAGTATCCTCGACACGGCTTGCGTGCAGCCTCAACACTGTTAAAGTGGAGTAAGTATCCTCGACACGGCTAGCGTGGAGCCTCAACACTGTTAAAGTGGAGTAAGTATCCCGACACGGCATGCGTGGAGCCTCAACTCTGTTAAAGTGGAGTAAGTTACCTTGACACGACTTGCGTGGAGTAAAATAGAACCTCAGCACTGTCTAATTGGTGTAAGTAACCTCGATACGGCTTGTATGGAGTAAAATCAAGGACAATCAGTGTCATTGAGTAAAATAAAGCATCAACACAGTTGAGCAGTTATATCTCCCCGACACATCATACGTTTAGTAAGTTAAACACTGTAACAGTGGTGTCTAAGTGAGTGTTTAGTATTTAAAGAATTTCTTGTTCTAAATGGCTTTTAATTTTGTTACAATCATTATTATAGAACCCAAGAAAAACCATTAAAAATGAGGGTAGATAATTTTAATGATAAATGATCTTAGTTCCTTACAACTATGATACATTCCTTAATAGTTAATTTTCCAGGTAAATTAGCGTTATGTTCCAATACCTGCGTGTCGTAATATCGTTGATACGACATTTATCACTATTCACCGACACCGATGATGATAAACGTTTGTTTTTTGAATTAATAATGATTTCTTTACTTTACGAAGAATACCATAATGATCACTGTCTCTCAACTTCAAACATTAACATTTTTCCATCTTATTAAATACAAATTTAATTTCGTTACGAAAAGTACGTGTGATTCCGATAACACAAAAACACGTAATGACGTCTCGTGACGCGGAGTTTCCAGTGCAGGGAACGGAAATAAGATATTTCTTTTTAGGATATATCTAAAAGTGTGAAGAAGATAGCACCCATCTCATGTACTGCTGCATGTAATAAGTAATCGTCTTCGGTTGAGACCCGAAGTATAAATCAATATTCATACAGCCACATCAAATGATCTTGCGGAACTACAAATTAGGTGCACTGAGCAACAACCTTATCAAAGAACGTTGCCGTGTTTATATGGCGCTTGGTCAGAAAAAAAAATAGTTGCAATGTCACTGTCTACAAATGTAAACAAACGTAACCAATCCTTAACGATAATTAGTTTGCGATTGTTTTGATGTGCACTTATTTAGGAAATACGGTGAGTAGAAAAGTATTTCGACATTTTTAAAGACGCTTACGCTGCAAAATTCCGTTTTGGCGAACTGTCAATTTCGTCAATTTCATTATTTTTTTCTGTGTCTGAAAAATAAATAGATTTCATTTACTTGTATGATGAATTAGTAACCACAGAACCAACTCAAATTTTTTCACGGACCTACGTACTACGTGCTTTGAGCTATTTATTGGGTGACTGTAGTCACTATGGACAGGAGGAGCTTTGAATTCTGGGTGACTAAAGTCACCGTGGACGTTTGAGTAAATCAAAACTCTTTACACAATTAATTTACTGAACTTGTTCTAAAATATATTTCTGTTAACACTTTCTATGTGTCTGTGCAACGCAAGCGTTAACATGTGTAAGTATAATATACTTTTATGTATGTATGTAGGTATGTTACGTAATTAAGTTTTGTATCCTGCTTTCAACGCTTTGTTTTACAACTACATCGAGTAAGATAAAATTATGTTTGGGCACCCTTTGTCTATACATTTTTGTAAATTTTTTCGTATTTGTATTTTTTATGTTATGACTGTTCCGTGACAGAATAAAAAAAAAAAATATTATAAGTAATAATATACATATTTAATTCCAATGTTATGTTCGGTTGTCATCGAAATGCAAAATTAATAATGTATTATTACTAAATGTGAAGGCTTGTAATAAGCAACATAGAAATTAAGTTGTTAATTTATAAGAATATTTGTCTGTAAGCTTTCCTAAAATAAATAAATTAGAATCCTAGCCAACAAAATTTGTGGCTAGGATAAAAAAAATACAAATCATACCAATTATTATTATAATAATTGGTATGATTTGTATTTTTTTTACACGTAGCACGACAGATGCCTCCATTTCACCTGATGATAAGTGTAAGCGGACTCCAGGCGCGAAGACAACTGGTGCAGCGTTAACAAGACAAAGCATCAGTCACCCTCTCCCTGCTGGCCCACAAAGTGCCTCTTCTCTCGTTTATAGGACCCCAATTCTGTTACCATGCCGAAGAATAAATTAATTAATGATCCCTGTAGGTCAGAGAAACATACCTCTTGATCAGTTGAAGCTCTAAACAGGAAGCAATTGAGGAGACCTTCTTTTTCGTTAAGGAGTATGTAGAACAGCTCTTGGGGTTCACCGGGCACTGGACTGGCTCTGGACAAAATAAAAAAACATCATCCTATAAATTCCCACTGCTGGGCACAGGCCTTCCCACTTGGGCATCACATGGGGAGGTTGAGCCATACCTACCACGCTGGACTAATGCGGGTTGGTGGGTTTCAACGACTACCATCTTTCGATGACAACCGGGACCAACGGCCTTACGTGCCCTCCGATGCACATACGACAAAGTTGGACTGTAAATCAGTCGTTATACTATCTACAATGCTTAAGCGTTTGTTTCTATACATACATTTATACCTTAATTTTCATTGGTTTTAAAGCCGAAACCCTGTTCATGTTTATCATCAGTAGAAGCTATTTAGCTTGTAAAACTAAAAATATGAGCATAAAAATAACATAAAAAATATCAATAAAAAGTGTACGAACCCTTACCCACATGGCATTAGTCATGAAACTTTAGTTAATAAGTTAGAGCATTATGGTGTCTCAAAATTAGCACTGAGCCTTATAGAATCATACTTGTCGAATAGAACTCAAAAAGTTGTTGTTAATGGTGCTGTGTCTTCAGAAGCACCCATAACTATAGGCGTGTCCCAAGGGTCAATATTGGGACCATTACTTTATTGATTTACATAAATGACCTGCCCTACTTTGCTAGAAACTTGTGTGAGACTGTACTATTTGCAGATGATACGTCTCTTACTTTTAATGTTAAAAGAGACCTTGAAAATGTTGACGATGTTAATAGTGCACTTTAAGGTAATTGGTTCAGTATTGGTTCACTATTAATAATTTATTACTGAATTCAGCAAAAAACAAAGTGTGTTAAATTTTCTTTACCTAATGTAAGACAGGTCAGCACACAAATTAAGATGAACTATAATGTAGTTGAATTAGTAGATTCTACTTTGTTTCTTGGCATTAAACTGGATTCACGCTTACAATAATGGGACCCACATATACCTTGATACCTTGTCAGGAAGACTGAGTTCAGCTGCATACGCAGTTAAGAAAATAAGGCTTCTAACTGATGTTGAGACGGCAAGAGTAGTTTTTTTTGTTATTTCCATAGTGTGATGTCTTGTGGCTTACTGTTGTGAGGCTCCGCTGCTAATATTGACGATGTATTTATTCTACAGAAAAGATCAGTCCGCTCCATATACAACCTCAAGTCTAGAGACTCACTCAAAGAAGTGTTTAAAAAAATCGATACATTAACTATTTCATCACAATTTATTTATGAAAACCTTATGTATATCAAGAAGTATGAAAAGACATTTGTCAAAAATTGTGATCTTCATAACTTAAACACTTGTAGGAAAAATAAGCTTGCCATCTCTAGTTTTAGACTTCATAAAACAGGTGGCTCTTTCTTGGGTAAATGTGTAACGTTTTATAACAAACTTCCACTGAATATAACTGAAATGCCTTTACATACATTTAAAGCCCATGTTAAAAAACCCTCATGAGTAAAGGTTATTATTAAGTGGAAGATTATGTAAATAACAAATATGTATGGACATAGTACATGTACAGCATAACATATTAGTAATTCGTATATTGTATAATTTGGTAACGACATATTGTTTTGTAAATGTCATTACTTCTATAGTTATTATAAATCTGTGGAGTTTCTTGCGCCCGTTCTTCTCCACAGCTAAAAGACTTCCTGAATGTGATTTTCCCATCAATCCAAATAAAGAAATAAATTTAAATTTAGACGATTCAAAATGCTTATTTTAAGTTTATTGAATAAAGAAATTTTGAATTTTAACTTTTAATTTCAAATTGCAGTCAAATGAATACTCCCTTCTTTCTAGTGTACGTAAATTCAATAAGCTATCGTAGCCACTCCTCAGGTTCGAATCCGCTTGTAAACATTTGTTAAACACCTTCTTTCGAATTGATAGCTTTTTATCACAGCTTCCAACAATAGCTTAGCATTGCCTAAAACGAATTATTGGTGTCCCATCCGAGCATCAGCCAATTGTAAAGTCGCTTAGCATTGACTATCGAACTAAGTAAAGTAAATTACGTACCTGACAATATCCACAAATCTATGAACGAGAGCTGGTTCAAAGTTTCTGTTGTAAGCTTTGATACAACCATCTTCTACTGCGATGCTGAGCTGAAACAAGCATTTTATTATAAAAAAAATTCTAAAGAGGTTTTCATAAAATCAAATTCGAAAGGTCTAACCAATACCTCGGTGGCGGAGTGGTCAAATCATCCGCCCGTATTGCGGAGGACGTGGCTTGGGTTCGATTGCTACAAGTGGTAGTAATTATTTCAACGTTTTGTTATTATTCAAGTTTATTTGAGTGTTATTATCGCAGAAAATCAAATATTACGAATTACATTTTAATATTAGATTAGCATGTGAAGAGTAAGCGAAATCCAGCTCCTACATTGTGTTGTGTGACTCATTTACCAGGAAAAGGATGAGTCTCATATGATCGGCCTATTCGAAACCAGAAGAATTTACGCTCTTCGCCCTCAAAGACATTACCAAGCTTTTGGCAGTAATTTTTTTTTTTTTTTTTTTAATTTATTTGGGTCAAAAAACAGTGTACACAATAATGTTTACGTTAACAACTTATTGTAATAAGATATGTCATTGTGACACCCTCATTATTAACCACGACAGTATTAAATAAGAGGAAAATGTTAAGAGGTGCTGCTATACATTGAAGACAAAAATAATAATATTGAAAATAACAAACTAACTAGGTACCGATTATGGAGAAAACTAATAAAAAATTAAAATATTAAAGAAAAAAAAACATAACAATACATTACAATATTCATGTGATTAATGTGACATCTAATATTTCTTCTAATTGTTTCTTAAATGCACTAACAGGTGTGGAGAATATATCAATGGAGTTGAAGTTAGTGTTGTATGAATCCGTGATTCTATGCAAAGGTGAGCGTTTGCCTGCGTTTGTTCTAGAGAGACTGGTGGCAAACAGACGAGTTACATTTCGACTATGTGTTCTGTAGGGGACTCTATAACATAATTTATTGTTAAGTTCAACACAATCGTATCGGCTGTGACACAAATCGTAAAGAAACATTGTTTCAAGTTGCAAACGTCTTGATTTTAGGGTTAACAGTTCATAAGTAGTTAATAATTCGTTATATGTCAAAGATCTTTGATAACATTTATAATCCATAACTCTTAAATACCGTTTTTGAACAGACTCAAGTGCATCAACATATTTATTGTAAAAGGGGTTCCACACAGACACGGCGTATTCAAGCTGTGAGCGGATCAGTGATTTATATAAACATAAGTAGGTAGAGGGTTGAGTAAAGTTAGTGGTGGAACGCATTGTAAATCCATACATTTTGTACGCCCTACTAATGATATTATCCACATGTACATCTAAATGCAATTTCTTATCAAGTTCCACTCCAAGGTCCCTTATTTGTTCAACGGATTCAATATGAACTCCACAAAGCTTATAGCGAAACTGAGTGACATTAATATTTTTTTTTTTAGTAAATTAGTTTATTTATCGAACAGTAATCTGTAAATGCGTCTAAGTCTCTCTGAAAGTTCACGTGGTCTTCTGCAGTGTCAATAGTGTGATAAACTTTAAGGTCATCAGCATATAATAAATAATTACAAAATTTGAAGCAGTTACCTATGTCATTGATGAAAATGTTGAATAACAAGGGGCCCAAAACCGAGCCTTGCGGAACTCCAGAGCTTACAGAAACGAAATCAGACTCGTAACCCTTGACCACAACCTTTTGCGTAAGGTTCGTGATGTAGGATTTGAACCAGCGCCATAGGTTTCCACGTATACCGTTAAATGTAAGTTTTTCTAAAAGCAGTTTATGATCTACGCGATCGAATGCTTTACGAATATCCGTGTACACACTGTCTGTTTGTTTGTTTGCGTCCATCCCTTCGAAGAGGTAAGACGTATAAACTATAAGGTTTGTAGTTGTGGAGCGCTGTTTCATAAAACCATGCTGTTGTTTAATTATGATATTATGCAGCGCAGGATAAATGATGTTGTGTACCAGTTTCTCGAACAGCTTCGAAAGAACAGAGAGTATAGAAATTGGGCGGTAATTTTCCACATCACTGATTGAACCACCCTTGTGTACTGGGACTATCCGCGCAGTTTTCCAAATCTCTGGAAAAACACCTTCCCGTAAACAGCAGTTAAATATATGTTGTAGGGGACAGCTTAAAGTATCTGCCGTTCGTTTAAAAAACAGCGGCGGGAGTTCATCAATTCCTGCACCTTTAGAGATATCTAGCGCGCATAGCTCTTTGGTAATCGATTCTTTTTTGATTTGTATATCGTGTATGTTTAAAAAAATGCTAGTGTTTGTGTCTGGTAAATCCTTTATATCAAAGCTTTCATCCACGTTCGTGGCTTCGAAAACTGAGTAAAAAAAGTTGGAGAATAAGTTACATGTGCCAGTTGGATCACTAGAGGTTATGCCTTTATATGTGACGCTGTTTGGTATTTCAGGATTATTTTTACGGTTTCTAATGTATGTCCAAAAATATTTAATATTATCTTTTATGCTATTTTCTACCGATCTCATGTAATGCTTGTAGCTATTTTTACACTCAACCTTAAACCTTTGTCTAAAGATACTAAAATTTTCATAATCACTTTGATTCTCATATTTTTTCCAATTTATCCATGCTTTTGTTTTATTCTTGGCTATGTGGATCAGAGCTGGTGAGAACCAAATTGGAAAACGAGAGCTCTTTACTACTTGTGTCGGATGACTCTGACTCTTAATAATTTTAAATAAAACCCCATATAATGACGTAACTGCATAATTCGCCGATTTTTGATGAAATAACGCATTCCAATCCACCTTCTCTATTTCCTCATTTACACGTGTATAATCAGCATTTTTGAAATTGTATTTTAAACGGGTCTTGCTACTAATTGGCTTAGCGTAATTTTGTATATTGATAAGGACATAAAATGGCGGGTGGTGTTCATCTATTGGTACTAACGATATAGGTGTATGAAAAGCTTCACAGTCACTCAAATTACTGAGAAACAGGTCGAGTATTCGACCATTTTTTTTTCAATTTGTTAAATTGAAAACAGTTTAACAATGAAACGAAATTAATTAAATCTTTTATATGTGTCGAATTTGTTGCAAGTATTAAAGGTTCCAGATGCCTTCCTACCTCACGCCACTCCACAGATGGAAGGTTATAATCTCCCACTAAAATAAAATCATTAATATCTGGCGAGAGCAGTATGTCAGAAATGTAATTGAAGTAAGATGAAAAACCCACCGAATCCAGATGAGGTGGAATATAAGTGGCTCCTATAACGAAACAGTAATCACGCGCATGTAATTCAACAAGAACATAGTCGATAAGCGGCGGGAGCTGAGCGGCAGCGGCGGCAGCGGCAGCGCTGTGCGGCACCCGCAACGAGGCTCCCAGTTTGCGGCGCACCGCCACCAGCACCCCGCCGCCGTCCCTGCGCCCGCTGCCCCCGCGGTCCCTATCACACCTATACACGACATATCTAGAATCAATGTACTCGTTATCCGATATACCACTGTGTAGCCATATTTCAGACAGAATAATTACATCATAATTATGTAACAATATATTTATATAAACGGTTTGTAACTTGGTTCTCAGGCCCCTACAGTTTTGATAGTATACAGATAATGTTTGTTCAAGTTCTTTTGTTTATTAAATAAAACTTACGTGTTAGTTCATAGTCTTGTATAAAAAAAAAAGATATATATATATATATTTTTACACACCAACAAATAATTTAACCGCTCACATTTCAATGTTTCACCTTGTCTGAATAGAATTACCCTACCCACAATATAAGTAAAAATTATATTCATGCACTTATCAGAGCAAATTAACCGTGCTATTATAATATATGTATTGTTTACCTGGCTTTCCTCATACAAATACAACAATCCTAACTTCGCCACATCAATAACCAATAATGCATCACTCATAATAATAAATAAAAAACATTTTAATGTATAAACTAAAGAAATAAGATTGAAGCATTTCAGCATATACCTAATTTTTATTAAATACTTTAGAATACTTAATATACCAATGCAAAGACCATTTAGACAGTTCTGTATAATATCACTTAATTTTAGATATTTCTTGTATAGAACGAATCGCAAAAATAGCAGATGATTCCGACTTACGAACAAGAATAGTACCATGCTTGACCCACACGAATTTGTACTGACACTTTTTTGCTGCATCTTTGCACTGACGAAACAACATTTTATTGTTAAGGGTCAAGTGTTCATTCATGTATACGGTGTGCAGAGTACCAGATATCGATAGCTTGTTGGAGTCTAGTCCTTTCACTGCGCGGTATGCAGACAATACATTGTCGCGTTGAGTTCTGGTGGTAAACTTTACAATGACGTTCTTTGGTCTAGTATTCTTCTGATCGGCGTGCGGCACTCGATGAACAGACACAATATCCGATGAGCGAATGGGCTTCTTGATAGTATTACCGATACACTCCAATATGGTTAAGAGATTTTCCCCACGGCGCTCGGGTAGATTACAGATTTCAATATTATTCTGCCTAGCTTGTTGTTCCATGGTGATTATCTTTCTTTCCATACCGAGCATCTGATTTTGTAACTCCGACCACATTGGGCTGCAATCTTCCAATATTTTTACCTGCTGTTCGAGTGAATCTTGCGTTTTAGTTATGAAATTCAGTGAAGTTTCTATTTCTGTCACACGTTGGGTAGTGTCGGCAAGTGTTTTCTTGAGAGTTAGGTTATCCTCGTTTAATCTTTGTAAACTTTCGCTTATGCCAGTCAGACTGGATGTGATTCCAGCTAATTCGCTTGTCAGAGCCAAATGGACTGTGTTTGTAATACTGCTTGTGATTTTGTCATTCCAGACCATCATTTGTTGTTCAAACTTTTGTTCAAAAAATGTAAATACGGCAGTCTCATCATGTTCAGGTTGTTTACGTTTGCGTAGGTTTACACAGTCGGGCTCTAGAGATGTGGATATATTGGGATTAGATAAAGATTTGTGAGGCGGCGTACGTTGTAAGTTGCTCATTTTTTTCTTATTATCACTGGTTAATAAATGCTTTTCATTGAGGTGGTGAAGTTACAGGATAGGGTTGCACGAAAGATCCCAAAAGGTCGACGTGCTACTCCTACTTAGATAAGATAAGATAAGAACATTGCATATCTTTATTAGTTACTGAGCCGGAAAAATTATAAAAATTACAAATCACTTTGGTTGTCATAATGACGCTGCTTTAACGAAACAAATTCTCTTTTCAGTTGATTCCCGTCTAAATATTTTGTTTATTTATATAATAACTAGTGACCCGCCAGCGCCTTCGTCCACCTTAACTTAAAAACATCGTCATACCCCAACCATTTTGTACAAAATATTTACAAATTGAAAACAAAAATCATTTATTATAACCTCAGTTATCGCTCTTCCTTTTTAGTAAAAACATAAAAATCATTGATGTATAAAGCTAGATAAGACACCGCGAAGCAAGTTTGTGCGCACTCAGGTGCGGTCCATGGACCGCACCTTGTTTAGTCACTTCCGAGCGATTGCGGTGACATGATATAGACGTCTCACTAAGAAAAAAATAAATATGCCTTCTTGTGTACTCAAAGGTTGTTCGAATCACTCAAGAAACACAACAAAAAGTCTAGGTGTAACATTTCATCGGTAAATACACGAAACTCTACTCGTTTTAACTCATAAATAAAATATTTCCAACCTCCTTAAACACGAAGCTATCGTCGCCATTTTTTCAACGCAAATCATAGACTATAAAAACTGACCGTGCAAATGAGTTTCTGCCTATTATGCCTAATTTTGTTTGTAGTATGAAAAAAATATTTGTTGTTATTTTATAAGTGTAACGCTTAAGGTCATGTCTGACAATTTACACTACGTGATATTGTTGTAAAAAAAATTGGTTGCCTGTAAAGTCGGTATACGGGCGAAAGTTTTACGTGACAACGACTTTGAGTGGTAAAATAATTTTAATGTGAATATTCATTCGTATAGTAGGAAGAAGGATGAAATAGGAAAGGGACGCGTGCCTTTCACTTTTTATGTCTGTCTCTCTCGCTCTTAGGCGGGCTAACCATGCCCGAGTGGAAGGGACGCGTGCCTCTCACTCGCTCTCATTGTGAGCGCATAACGTGAGCGGAGCGTAACGCAGTTTCTTGAAGTGTCACCCGGCAAACCAATTTATAAGACGTTGTCACGTCAAAATATGAGTCTTTTAAATTGGAACGCATTGACACTCAATACTGAAGTAAATTTTTTTGACTTAATAATTTTTTTCTAAAATAAAGTTATTGAAGGAAACTTCAGCTAGAAAAAGACTTGCAGATAAAATCAAGAAATTAAATCGTCAAAACAGATACTTACAGAAAAAATGCCGATCTTAAAAAAATTGTAACCAGTTTGTAAGAAAAATTTAATATCGATTAACATACTGAACTTAATTTAATGGCCATTGCTGAGACTGTAGAGCTGCATAAATCTTTATTAACGACAAAGAGGCATAATAAACGCCAATTAATATATTCAGTACCGCTTCGAAAATTTGCCTTAACTTTGCATTATTACTCCCCAGCTGCATATAAATATGTTAGAGAAACATATAATAAAGTTCTTCCACATCCAAGAAAAATCAGCAGATGGTATTCTACAGTTGACGCAGAGCCTGGTTACACAACAGAAGCTTTACGAATTTTAAAAAAGAAACTAAACTTATTGTAGGTTACATTTCTGGATTTGTATTAAGAGCATTAACTAAACAATTGAAATGTGAAGAATGTATAGACAGCCTAACTACATCACACAAACTTCCGCATCACAAACTTATCTGTATTAAAGACTGGATAGATAAAATGGGTGGGTTATGTTACTCATCGAAAAATGTGTACAAAATATGCCTCTCTACGGAATTAGTAATACGTCAGTTACTACGAGTAAAAGGCTCTGTCTTCGAAATACGATTTTAAATACATTACTGTGAACACCTTAAAGTGTTTCATGAAGACAGACGTCTTTGATTGTTTATGTATTCATTCGCTTACCCAGCCTGCTTTTAATCACAGAACTCATTTGATACGTGCCATAATAAACAAATATACAAATATTCGATTCCATCACGAATCAAAAAAATATAACAGCAATATTACGACTAAGCGGCAAAAGCTTACTAAGCTTATACTGTTTTAAGGTACATATTTTTTTTGTTACAATCTAACTCTAATTTTTTTAATAATTCTTATCTGAACCCCTTTTTTCTATAGCATTTTATATATGTATTTTATTTTATTCAACTTTTTTATTTACCTATTCCATGAGCTGTGACAAAAAATACCTACTTATATTCGTAAAATAAGTAATTCCAGATGAAGCAGGATAGACTCATATCCATTAATGACATCTTATTAATTATAAATATAAATGTTTTAGCTAATAAATTATATACTTCTTTATTTTTAGTATTAATTTACTCATTTTAAAATATTACAATTAACAACATTCAATAAAATATTGATTTGTATATTTTTTTAACAATATTCTTTTACAATACGATAAAACTATATTCAATAATGTGTCGCATCTGCGCGCTCTCGGACTACTCTATATAAACCAAGCCCCCGCCCCCAACGTACCACGTGATGCCCGCTGTCACCTAGCTGAGCACAATCTTTGTATGGGACGTCTACTCTAGTTTAATACCTCAATGATAAAAATGCATTGAATGGTTTATAAAAATAAAACGTAGGGGAAGTCAGCTCAATGCGGCCATAGAAGGCAAAGCGGCCACACCCAATTTTTCGGTAACTAAAAACGATTGCGCGACGTTGCCTTTGTGCCATTATAACCAACCTCCCGCCCCGCACCAAGCAGTCGTTTGGTGCCGATTGGAGTAAACGCGTTGCCGCGGCGACATGTGCAAGGAATTTGTGCATTTTGTTAAAAAAATCCAGGGAAAGTTTAACCTGTTTTGATCAAACCTCTTCAGAATTCAATCTTTTTATTACACGTCTATTGTTACTTACCTATTTGACTTTGAATGTGTAACATTTCTTCCGACATGGGATAAATAATGTGAGCTGAGTTTATTTTTTAAACAAAATGGTGGAAAAAGGTAAAGCGGTCCGGGCAAAGTGGCCATTTAATAAGGGCAAAGTTGGCCGCTTTAATAATTTGTTTTTGTGTATTACGAGTACTTATGATTAGAATGTTTTATATATTTTTTTATTTAAGTACGAGTATTAGTTAAAACTATTTTAACGGGACCTAACACGATTAATTTTTGTAAGTAAGTACATATCTCCAGTTCGTTTGTGACCACGGCCGCAGCATCGCGGCTGAAACGTCAAGCAGTAAGTAGGAAAAAAAAAAGGATTTTAGTAAGAAAGTATGAAGACTGAAATTATTGTTCCGTTTGAAACTTTATTAGTTACTTTTTGATTTTATCTTAAATAAAGCTTTTTTTAAATTTTTGGTGTTTCGTTTTTTAAAATTAACTTCTTGTTATATTTAGGCATGACCACTTTGCCCTTACCCCTATGGCCGCTTTAAGCGGCTAACACGGGCAAAGCGGTTTTTTGACTAGTTTTCGTAATTTACAAATTAAAATAAACCGTTTAAGTTTTTTGCAAAATGTGCCTACACGTTATGAAAGCTTATTAAATTCCCTTTCTTTTGATATAAAAAACCTTTTTTGAAATTGATTCTATAGTGGTATTTTTTTAAAGTCAAAGTTAAGGTGGCCGCTCTGAGCTGACCTCCCCTAGCTACTTAGACAGGAAAACGGCGATTTTATTTTTTAAGTAAGTAATACATAATTATGAATGTGTACCTTATCTGATACCCCAGTAGCTTTGATTTCCTTCAACAGCCACGGCAGCATGGCGTTTGAAAACCTTTTCTCCATAGCAGTGTAGCCCAGGTAGGTCACCGACGTCAGTTTGGTCTTCATTTTTGGAGAAAAGACTGAAAATTTCGAAGTTTTGGCAATGTACAAAGACAATAACATCATAACATAGCTTGCCTATTTTATAACTCATCGTTATCTAAAGTTTGTAAAAATATTAAGATCGGATGTTGATAACGTAGTTTTGTTGACATTGAATGTTGATTTTTAGAGTAAAAAATAAAGTTGTTTTTGATTAATTTCGGCGGGCTGGATAAGTTCCACGGTAGCTCACGCATCTGGCCCGGATTGCCAGAAGGGTGCGGGTTCGAATCCAGCTATGCGATTCTATAGGCGACTCATAACGCTGCGCACATGGCTGTGATCTGCTGTCTCTTTCCAATTCTATGAGTATGAAAGAGACAGAGTCAATTCTCAGCGCTGGCTTAGGCTTTAACTTAGAGAATCGCATTGCATCTCGTGGGAAAAAAAAATTAGACACTGTCTTTTTCATTTGTAATGTACAAAGAGTTTGATAATATCTATAGCACCTTACAGGTAGTGTTTTACGAAATTTCAATCAATCGATTAGCATATCCCTACAAACATTTATTCACGACTATTATCCCCAAAGGGTTTAGTCAGAGACTATTCAATGAGCATCGCAGAAGCAGTCCACTGCCATAGTCCACGTTTCACCAAATTACAACTGCACATGTGCTCAGCGTGATAGGTGGTGAGCCCATCACCGCTGTATGTGCAGTCTGTAGTCCGTTAGTCGTCTTTTACGACACCAAAGGGAAGAGATAGGTTGTTATTGTTCATTTACTGAGCCGCTTTATCGCACAGCACATCGATCGATCGATCAAATTGATCATATCTGATATATCAATCTTAAATACTAATACAACTTAAGAGGCCTTTTACATCTCAAATGTGATTTTTGCGTAAAGTGCCCATTTATGCATTTTGTAGTAATTTTGCAGTGGTATTTATCGTTTTTATTGAAATAGAATAATAAATTCATGCATTATTATAATATTTTACAAATCTCCACTCTGCGAGAATAAGCTAAGTTCGGACGCCCTGCGCGGCGCATCGCATTTTGTAGTAATTTTGCAGTAAGTTGTATCTATTTATCGTTTTTAAAAATATCAATAATCAAAAATAAAATTTATTTATTCTCTAGGCATTTTGAATCGTCAAAAATTTAATTTTAAATTGACTTCTCTATTTGAATGGATGGGCACCCACCCCATTCAATCGGACGTATCTTTTAGCTGTGGAGAAGAACGGGCGCAAGAAACTCCACAGCTTTATAATAATATAGAAGTAACGACATTTACAAAACAATATGTCGTTGCCAAATTATACAATCAATAATCATAAAACAATTATATGATATGTGTGCGAAATTAGAGGAATGTTAATTCCATGCATTTTTGTCATTGATGTAATCGCTTACAGTGTAATAGCCCTTTTCTAAAAGTCTGTCCTTGATATGACATGTGACACATTTGGTTTTAAATTCGTCAAAGGGCAAAATTATAATATCGTTCTTGATTTTATTGTAATAATATTATTATGACTCTTTGTCCCATGAATGATCCATAAACTTTCTGTAGTCGAAATTTAGGAATTACAAATTTATACTTATTTATAGTAGGTATTTAGTTTGTGTATATCGCAATTTTTTTTGAAATGAGAAATGTTTTGACGCACGTAAACAATACAGTTATAAATAAATTGTGATGCAACTGTAAGAATATTTATTTCTTTAAACAAGATTCACTTGATCCTAGGTTATTTATGGACCTTACTTTTTTTATGGACCTTTTCTGTAAAATGAAAATGGTTTATATCGAAATAGGGTAATAAATTCATTATATAATCTTTATTCCTTATGAAGTAACAAATTATTCAGGTATAAATTTTGCTCAATAATATTATCATAGATAGGAGAACAAAATCGCTTTAAGTTAACTGTGAAGTTAACTTAAAGCGTGTTTCGAAATTTTTTGGTTTAGAATAAGCTTTTTTTTCTAAACAAAATCAATGAAATCTAAAAATTCCGAGGCTGCTACGCACTGTACGACTATTTAAGAGATAACATTCTATTTTTTTTATTTCATTTGTTTGGAACAGCAGTTCAATCTAGGAGCTCAAAAAAGTGCCTTCGCTCATTTTATGAAAATCTTTCTCTGCAATTTTGGGTTTAATTAAAAAGTTAAGCAAAATTTACAAAAAGCGAGCCTGCTACGCACTATGCCAATAACTATTCTACATTATTCAATAAGTCAAAACTGTTAATGTATTTTTGTTTCTGAGATCAAGAACGCCAAAATTGGCCATTTTTAGCAAAAATAACAGTCGAGATGTAAAATAGGCCTCTAAATGTGTCTATATATTTAGGTCGAAAAATATTTGTAAAATGTATAAATTTTAAGAAAACTTTATTTTATGCACTTTACGCGATCGTAGCCGTGGGCAAGAGCTAGCTTACTAATACATCTTTAACTTATGTAGGCACTTTACCTTTTGACACAAATAGAAGCTTCTGTTCTGTGCCTTTTTATGACATAAGTACTCGTAAAATATAATCTACAAGCGACCGCTCGCGGTTTTACCCGTGTGGTTCCCGTTCCCGTGGTAATATCGGGATGAGAAGTATCCTATGTGTTAATCCAGGTTATAAACTATATGTATGCCGAATTTCATCCAAATCCATTTAGTAGTTTTTACGTGAAAGAGTAACAAATATCCATCCATACTTACAAACTTTCGCGTTCATAATATTAGTAGGATGAGACGTTTCCATTTAAAATTGAGATTAAACAAAGAGATATAAGTATTTTAATGTCTTTGAGATAAAATATAGAACTTTTAAAGCTTTAAGCTAGACTTAAAATCATAAAAAAATACATAAACTAACTACTTACCACTTCGATGCAATCAAATCGATTAGTGAAAACTTCTTCGAAAAATGTATCAAAATTATTTCCTTGTATTTGTACCAGTGTAATATTTCATTTTCGCACAACTTCTTTCAATTTTTACCATTTATATTCGAGGCAATTCGAGAATTTTCCGGTAAATATCACAACTGTTTTCCACAACCCCAAAACACAAAGGCACTGATGGGAAATAGAGAAGGAGAACCGATGGTTATCCGTTGTCAGTCTCTTTCTATTACATTGATTAAAGCAAAATAGGACGAGGTTCAAAGAAAAACATTTAAAAATATTCTTTGTGGCCCACACAATACGACTAAAATTACGAAAAACGGCGATGAACCATTTTCCTCAAGTGCTGCCATCTGTTATAAGTTTGAAACATTAATGCTGGCTATATGCTTCAAAAAGCGTACCCATTGTTGCCGCAGCCGCTGGCAATGTTTCGTGGTTTTAAAATAATAACGTATAGCTAGTTTTTAATACTATTGCTATAACACTTTAATTGCAAGAAGTTATGGTAATGTTATTTATATGGAAGTTTAACGATAACAAGTAAAATAAATTAACATCATCTATCAGCACGCACTTTTTATTTCAACTAGTTTAACTACCGTCCGCTAGATGTCGCTAATCAGAAAAGGGCGAAAATGTTTTGAAACCTGACTCTAAATTATTGGAGTCCAAAAACTACAAATTCATGTAAAAATATGGATAATTTAACGTGGTCCAAGAATATCAATACACAATGTTTCTTTCATCTTATACTGGTATGTTACGTTATAATATTTCTAAAATATATTATTAGCTGACTAACAAAATATATTTTGCTACTAATATTTTTACAAAAATATAAAAAAGTATACACGATTACGTTAAATACCTACGTATCACAGAGTGATTTATTACGTGTTACCACAACACACTTTCTAAGGTTTCCCTCCTTTTAACACGTCATGACTATCGATTTGACATTATAACCAAGACAAATGAAATCGCGGCTTAAAATTAAAACTTTCAATGAAAACTTTAATAAGGCGTTGTTTATTGACTTAACAAAGTATTTATTTTAGAAAAACTGTTAAATTAAGGTAAAATTTTCATAGAATTCTCTTTAGCTAAACAAGATAATATACTAAAATAACCTTCTAATGCTCTAGTACCGTTTTTTGCCACGCCACAGCAGCGCTACTGTCATTTGTGATTGATCAAGTATATCAAAAATAGTCTAAGGTTATGGAGGTATTACCTAAATTTTATTGATTTTGTTATTAGCAAGTGTTAATTAATTAAATCAGTAAGTAGTTATATTGTTGGTTAAACAGTGTTTTTTTTAACCTCTTTGCTTTTGATAATGGGATAGAAACCGAAAAAAGGTAAGAACGTTAAATATTTTAATTACTTTATGTTTCAATAAAATGTAAAATTTACTGTGATCGCAGAGTTAAATGATTTTCGTCGTTATGAATGAAATCATCAATCCTAATATTTTTTTTTATTAATTACAGTAATTCATGTTTTTATATGATAATATAAAAATGATATCGCCTAGGTATAAAGTTTACGTTAATATTTAATGCCTTTGTTTTTCTAACAAAGCAAAATCAATAAACCACTAACCAATAAACCAATAAATGTTCTGTTTTGGTCATAATTCAGTAGGTAAATTATTATTAAAGAGTTATTAGATACTTAGGTAATATATTTACGATAGGTACTTAAAATTCTGTCATTCTGAGCGCCATGTGCAGTCGATATTTGGTTAAAAGTGGACTATGGCAGAGGAGTGCTTTTGCGGTCTTCTCCCCCTGTGTCTAACCAACCCTTCGGGGATAATAGTCGTGATTAGATGTATTTATGTAAATTGGAAAATGTTGAATAAATTTCTGACCCGGATTGTCAGGAGGGTGCAGGTTCGAATCCTGCTAGTGGAAACTTTTACAATATTTTCCAATTTCTAATTTGTTTGCAACAAAATTTGCGAAAAAATCTTATATATCGTTCGAAACTATGACAACGACGTTAAATGTATCTTATCTATATTAATAAAAAAATTGTCGAAATGTTTGTACGCGCACGTACGGTGACATGTATACTTAATTAATTCTAATTTCATTTTAATTATATTTAATTTAATTTAATTTACTATTTGTATGCTAATATATTAGCTAAATGTACGATTCTAAACCTCACACTTACCATCACTATAATGTACCGCATTTATTACGAATAGATTATTTGATTTGATTTGATTTAATTTGCGCATCACTTCAGAACGGAACGACCGATTTAGCTTATTTTTTCTTTTATTGTGTTCGCAATTGTCAGGATAAGTTTGCGTGAATGAAATTTTTGGAAGTTTGTCACGAGATAAGAGGGAGTTCGGGAGAAGTCGCGTGCGGTGTGATTATTATAAAAATACATTATGACGTCCGTTTCCCGGAGAAACAATATTATAAAAATACTACCACCCATCTCTTCTCTTAGGTGTCACAAAAGGCGACTAACGGACTGAACGATTTTAACTTCATCTTCGTATCATAAGTAATAGCCTATAAATACTCCTACTCCAGGGCAAAAGTCTTCGTCATTGAAACCAAGTCATCACTACAGTTGATGGGTATGGCTTTATTACCACGCTTACTAATAATTTGGTGATCACAAACCCGGGATCCGCATCGAAAGATCCAAAACATGCTTTGCCCTACCTGGGAACCGAACCGTGGACCTTACAGTAACAGTGTAATTATCAATAACTAATAGAGGCAAGTCCGCCGCTTTGTTCGCGTGTATAGGTACCACACATCCCGTGTCAAATTTCCAAAAATTTTTTTCGTACAGTCCTAATTAACGGACTAAAGACTGCACATACATCCAACAGCATAGAGCGGCGATAGGCTCATCACCTGTCACGCAAAAAACATGTGCAGTCGCTATTTGGTGAAGTTTACTATGGTAGAAGACTTTTACTGTCCTTATTGCTTAGTCTCTGACTAACCCTTCGGGGATAATAGCCGTGATTGTTTGAATGTATGATGATGATAGATCTAGATTAAGGGTGCGTTTCCACTGAGGCGGTGCTGAGCGGATCGGAGCAGAATTGACCAATCACAATGCTCGAAATCATGTGGAGTAGAGATTTCGACCATCGTGATTAGTCAATTCAGCTCCACTCAGCCTAACTGTTTTCTTTCAGGTTAGAACATGGAGAAAATCGGAGAACTGTCATCTTCCACCATCTCCTTTATTGAATCGAGCACAGATGACAGCTCCGATAGAAAACCTTCAAGGAGATCCTTCTTCAGGAGTAATGGTGTGAGAAGGGTGGACAGCAGTATGAGTTGCGATGCCGACGTATCGACTGAGTGTCCATGGTAAGCGATTAGATTTACAGCTAATAAAATATTTGGTTACCAGCAAATTTTTAATTTAATATATATATTTTTAAGTACTTACTTTTTCAGTTTTATGCGTTTTTTAATTTAACGCTTAGTAACGGATATTACTTACTACATTGGTAGATAACGATTAGTTAGCTTTTATTAGCTGGCGTAGTTTTTCGCAAAATAAAAATGTAAGTATAGCTCCCCATCTATCGCTTTATCAAAATAACAATTAATTCATATTAATTTTTTTTCACGAGCTGGATTCAAACCTGCACTTTTTGACATACCGGGTCAGGTGCACTTTCACCTATGCTATCGTTTCTTTTTAGATACCTATTGAAAACATGTTTCTGTGACCTTTTTTATACTAAACATTAAAAATCTATATTAATTAAAATCAATTGCCACGACAATGCTTGTATGAAAGAACTTTTTTGGAATTTGTTACGGGAACGGGTTCACGCGAATGAAGTCGCGGGCGGACCGCTAGTTTTTAATAAAACAATACATAATCAGAATAGGTACCAACATTTTGTCAATAAGTACCTTCGATCATAAAAGTACATTTGTGTTTTCAGTAAAACTATTAGGGTAAACAAAAATAGGTCCACCGTTGTAACCACACAACGGTATATTTAGTATTTAATTATCAGTTCACTGTTCTAATAAGTCATAACAATGACCCACTATTCTGTAATGACATAATAAAGATTGTTTATGGCATAGAAAAAAAAATTGTTATTTGCGTGCAAATATCACAATTTTAGGAATAATTAGTGTGAGTCACAACATGTCTGCGTTGTGGGGACAGACAGCGGCGTAAGTGTTATTTCATTTTATTATTTGTAAAAATTTAATTACAGAAACACATACCTACAAAAAAGTTTTAACATTTAAAAATAAATCAAAACAACTTGAGATATTAAAACTGTTTTAACGGGACTAAACACGATTAATTTTGTTTAACAAAATTAATCGTGTTTAGTCCTGTTAAAACAGTTTTAATGCAATGCAACGCGATAGTTTAAAGTCTTAACTTGAGATATGTAGGGACCTCAGATAACTTTGAGTACACAATGATTACACAATTATTTTATAAAGGCATCGGGCATCAAAAATGTATTACGAAGAAAAACAATATAAAATATGGCAGTCAACAAAAGTCCTGAAAATTGAATAGCTTCTTTAATATTAATGTTTTATATTTTAGCGTTTTATTAACGCTTAAATATACTTAGATAACATTTTTAAACACTGAAAAAAGACGACAACCTCAGGCGGGAATCGAACCACGCACCTTCCGCATTCCGGGCGGCTGCCTTAACCACTTGGCTACCGAGGTCTGGCTTTCAAACGTCGAAATTTGTCAGTGCTTGATGCTTATGTTTTTAGTCAACTTTTTTTTTTCTTTAATTTGTTTTAAAATCTTTTTTAATGACATACATACATACATGTAATCATGACTATTATTCCCTAATGGTTAGTGAGAGACTAGGCAATGAGGACCGCATAAGCAGTCCTCTACCACTTCTCACCAAATAGCGACTACACCATGTGCTCAGAGTGACAGTTGGTGAGCCCATCGTCGCTCTATGCTGTTGGATATATGTGCAGTCTTTAGTCCGTTACTCGCCTTTTACGACACCCAAGGAAAGGGAGGGAGTGGTAGTATTCCTTAACCACTACGCGACGTAAAAAAATCTATAAAATAATGGTATATTTGGAAAGGAGAAAAACGTTTCACATATTTTACCAGAAAGAGGCGGCCAAAACCTTGTCTGACGTTGTACTGTAACCTAATCCAGCTATTTAGTATTAACGAACGCCTATAATCCTATAAGATAGTGTTAATACTACGCACATCTAAATCCATCTTAGTAATGAACAGCCAAGGTCCTTGTTTGGAGCATTTTTTTAAATTCTCTACTGGTAGTCACTTGGCCTTTATCTCATAATATGAACTTAGGTGATGACAAGACTGATGGTGGAAACGCACTTCACCATGGTTCTTTCACTACTGAGGAGCCGGCTGTTCTTATTAATCACGTGAGGCTCGGAAAGGGGGGGGGGGGGGGAAGGTGGTTCGGCAAAAATCACGAAATATCACAAGGGAGGAGGGTAGTAAGATATCACGTGTATTTATTTTTTCGTCAAAAGCGCGATTAGTGTGACCTTGACTCGCCGTTAAAAAAAACAACCTGCAACCTTTCTGCTAGACATTTTTAACATGTTCCTCAATTTTCTAGAATCAAATTTCATTATGCTTTATTTAAAAATAATCTTCTAGAAAATTTAAGACTCTTTGTAGGTACTAAAAATACAAGAGACGGGGGAAGGGGGGGGGGGGGGTTAGTGTTAAACCTCACAACCTCCACGTTTCATTAAAAAGAAAACTGCGCATGTGCTCAGCGTGAAAGGTGGTGAGCCTATCTATTAATTTTAATAATTTATTTATTTTTCCATAAAAACGCTTTGTACAGAACAATATAGGTATCCCTGACATCTGTGCTAGGTTTAACACCTGTGTTACACAAGCCAGTTCCCCCTCCCAAGTTGTTAACGAATCACATTTATGGTAACTATAACAAACTTACAACATAAATACAATAATAGTGTTAAACCTCACAACCTCCACGTTTCATTAAAAAGAAAACTGCGCATGTGCTCAGCGTGAAAGGTGGTGAGCCTATCTATGCTGTTGGTTGAGACTAAACCTTAGGGAATAATAGTGCGAGTGTATGTATTTATGAAAAAAAAGGAGAATCCCCCCCCCCTCACAATTCCTATTCCTTCCTTAACCCTATTCCTTTCTTAAAGGTCAGCAACGCATCTGCGACGCCTCTTATTTTGCGGGTGTCCATGGGCGGCGGTGATTGCTCTCCATTAGATGACCTGCTTGCTCGTTTGCCTCCTTCTTATATAAAGAAGAGTAAAGAACAACTATTTGTATAGGAGGTACTGCAAATAAAAATCACATACAAAACTGCAAATACCTATCGACCTAAATGTCTCAGACCAACAAAAAAAAGAAAGACGGAGCATTACTTACACGCAATTTTAGTGAAGCCAATAATACCGTGCTCATTTATGTTATTATGCGCTTTCACCCACACAGATGCAACACAACGCACACTACAACACAACCATGCTCATATTGTTTAGTACAAGCGCAGACCAACAAAAAATAAAATAATAAACAAAATGAGCATGGTTGTGTTGCATCTGTGTGCGTGAAAGCGTAATACATGAATGAGCACGGTATTTTTGGCTTCACTAAAATTGCGTGTAATACTCTTTCTTTCTTATTTTGTTGGTCTGAGCCTAAATGTACGCAGCAGATGATTTTCCTTTTCGCAATTTCGGAGTTGATCCCATACAAATAGTTGTTTTGCACTAAATATAATAGCCGAGTTGCGGGATTATAATATACCAACTAGACATGGGCGCCGCCGTGGCTCGCCGCCGCCGTTTAGGTATGGCGCGCCGCCGCCGCCGCCGACTGTTCAAAATTTCGCGCCGACTAGACAGTTCCAATGTGTAGGCTCTTGTAACAATAATCTCAGTTTAATCTTTACTCATGTGGGCCGTGCGGGCGCCGCGCGGGGCGTCAGCTCAGGTGCTCGATGAGGACGAAGACGACCCTATTTCCGATCAAGAGGGAGAAGAATCAGAAAAACGCCCTTTGTTTGGGGACTTCGCGAACGTGCCTAGCGTTAAGACGTCCACACCAACGCGTTGGCACAGTATTTTAGAAATGTTGGGGCGTATGGCACACTGCTGTAACTGTAACCGGAACCCCGTCAGCTTTCTTAGCCTGAGCTAATGCTCCAGCGCGCAAATCGTCGAGTACTCAGACCCTGAGAAAGCCCCAGCTAAAGAACATTACGTAGGGCATGATTCAATCACATCGGCCCCATCGGTGTTAAACATGCTTCGCACCCACTTGGAAATACCTTTATTTCCACGGAGAGCTTTGAGTACCTCCCCGCCGCGGACATGAAGCTCCCCCCTAGAGGAGTCGGCTATAGGTAATACATATGGGTGCGAAACATTTGGAAATACCTTTATTTCCACCGCTGATAAAGCCTGACGGCTCACTTGCCCACACTGCAGCTGAAAAGGTAATTCCTCTCTTTTTGCAAAGAACTCACGTCTGGAAGTCGCTAGCAAGGTTCCACCTAAGTTGCCTATAATAGCCGACCTCTCCATGGGAGAACCTCACATCAGCAGCAAAGAGGTACTCATAGCTCTCCGTACTCTAACGTGAATAAGGCTAGTGGGCCTGATAGAATCCCGGCCATAGTCCCACGTAAGTGTGCACCTAACTTGTCTACTGTTCTAACACACCTGTATCGCCTCTCACTTGAGACAGGTCTAGTTCCTCAGTCGTGTAAGCTGGCTAATGTGCAGCCTGTGCCCAAAAAAGGTAGCCGTGCCGATCCATCTTACTGTAAGACGATTTCAGTCAAGTCCATACTCTGCAAGAATACGGAACCTGTACTGAACTCTTCGACTGCTGGCATACCTTGACACCAATGATCTCCTCAGTGACTGCCAGTTCGGGTTTAGCCTATTATAGATCTGAGAATTTGGAAGTCACTGGCGCATTGGACCTAGAAATAGTGGACAACTTTATATACCTACCTAGGTTCCAACATCAGTAACGATCGTTCGTGCAAGAAGGAAGTGCGCAGGAGAATTGGCATGGCTAAGAGCGCCATGTCTCAGCTTGCAAAAATCTGGAGAGATCGCAATATTTCCGTAAAAACCAAAACCAGACTGGCACGGACTCGTGTCTTCTCGATCTTTTATACGGCGCTGAGACTTGGACACTAAAAGCTGCAGACCGCAAACGCATTGACGCTTTTGAGATGTGGTGCTGGAGAAAGATGCTCTGTATTCCTTGGACAGCATTTCGGACTAACGTGTCTATATTGCGAGAACTCAAAATCTCCTCGCGGCTGTCATCCTCGGATGTCTATGCAAAATTCTCGAATACTTCGGTCACATTGCAAGGAAAGACGGTGACAAACTCGAGAAGCTCATAGCGACTGGCAAAGTAGACGGGAAACGGCCTCGAGGACACAGCCCAATACGCTGGTCTGACCAGATCCGCACCACTCTTAACTCTTCAGTTCACAGCGCCCTCCAGACCGCCATATACAGAAACAGATGGAGGAAACCATAAGAGAGAAAGTGATGCAGAAGGGACGTCACGACCCTCAGCATTGACGAACACGACGCAAGGAGGAACTCCATTATCAATTTTAATTACTTAGTGACTTTTCGCTCTACGGCGACGATATAATGTTTTGTTGTTGAAATCTTTGTGAAGTGTTGGTTTTATTTATCACTCTTATTTCTACCTTTAACTACATAACCAAAAACGACTTCAAAAATCCCACGCCGCCGGCTTCACGCCGCCGCCGAGCATATTTTTAAGGCGCGCCGCCGCTGGATTTTTTTTACTCGGCGCCCATGTCTAATACCAACTAGCTTTTGCCTGTGGCTTCGCTCTCGTAAATTTTTCCTGAGAAAAAGGAGCCATTTACCGTCATAAGGGACCTATCAAAAACTATACAAATTTTTAATAAACTAAGCTTAGTGGTTCATGCGTAGCGTTATACTTATATTAGTTAGAATTACTAAACATTTCTACATTGATAATTACAGCTGTTTCCATGAAACTGTCTGTGCAATTTATACTAAATAATAATTACAGCTGTTTCAATAAAACTATCTGTTGTATTCTACAAAACCCCCATAATATACTCTTTCACAATAACTATAATTACATACATACATACAATGACATAATAATGTATTCATGACTATTATACCTAATCGGTTAGTAAGAGACTGAATAATATTATGAAAGAGGTCCAACAGTAAAACTCAGTACTTTACTTGAATATTTGATTTATTCTTTAAAAATCACAAGGAGCTGCACAAAGTCAAAATGGAGAGAGAGCGAGTCGATAACAGCAGTGCAAGACATCTATTTGGCAGCACAGTAGCGCCATATAGTTAATATTATATTGAAATGTCGATTAAACAGTTTTAAATTAAACAACACTATTTTACTTATTTACCAGAGACGATGTAAAATGTATATCACAAGAGCTATCTGCCACAGTCCGCGTTTTACCAAAATGACAACGGCTCATAAGCTCAGCATGGATATGTGGTGAGCCCATCGCCGTTTAAAGCTGTTGGATCTATAAGCAGTCCTCAAATGAATTAAACGTAATTTATTCAGTGTCTCACACATAAATGCAGTTTTTCAAACCAAAACGAAATGACTATTGTTTTAATTTTTATGTTTTTTCTAAGGACACACAACAGGTAACAGTTAATAAAATAGAACAATGTACCTACTTATATGTTAAACTTATAGACTAAACAATCACCTAAAAACAAGCATCCCTGACATGAATAAAATTTAAAAAGGTTTAATATTACAAAAAGTTAAGATACTCAATTAATAAAAAATACTGTCCATTTATAGTTAAAATTACATTCAGACAAAAAGGTTGTGGAGGCTCCTCTTGAAGACATTTGTACTTGAAGTAAAGATATTAATGTTGTAATTGCTTTGAGTTGGCTCGTTGTATTGGCGACACATACGAACCGAGCGGTTGTAAAAAGAGGCATTATTGCGGTATACCTGTAGCGAGAACAATTTTACGGGTTCCATTAAAAGTGTTCAAGTTAATGGCCGAGAGTAGTGGTGGAGAATCTATTTAGAATTCAAAATTTTATGTAAATATATGAGTTCAATCTGCTTACGTCTAGCGTCCAGTGTTATCATACTGAATTTCTCCATCTGTCATCATATGTGCACAGTGCTCTATGAAGACCTTGTCGGAAAGAGAGACTTTAAAAAAAATCCTTTGTAAAGATTCGATGCGACTGGAGTGCACGGTGTAGAAGAGTGACCAAATGATAGACCCGTACTCCAAGTTGCTTCGAACAAGTGCGCTTAACAAGTATAATTATGACTCGGGATTTATTAAAATGCTTTGTATTACGCGTTACGAATCCCAAAAGACTTGAGGCTTTGTTATTTATATGATGGTAATGGGCTATAAAGGATAGTTTTTCATTAAATATAACGTCTAAGTCCTTGGTTTTGCATAAAAGGTTAAAGATTTGAAGATCCAATTAATAGTCAAAACATATTTTATTTGATTTTCTAGTAAATGTCATAACAAAACATTTAGGAGAGAGTTTCTGAATTATTACAACTAACGACATTTGAAAAATATTTGAGCTCATTTGCATTTAAGAAACATGGACGCTTGATGCTGTCAATTAGGTCATTGATGAACGCGTTAAATAGCCAGGGTCCCAAGTGTGATCCTTGAGGAACACCAGATGTTACGGGTGTTTGAGTAGAAACTTCACCATTAAGAGCAACCAATTGAGTTCTTTAAGACAATTTCGATTCAAGCCATTGAAGTAACGAGCCATGTATTCGCATAATTTTAAGTTTCTGACAGAAAAGTGTGATGGACTTTATCAAAGGCTTTTGAAGTCCTTGTATATGGGGTCTACTTGAATATTCTTCGCAAATAATTCACATAAGTAGTATTTATACTCCAATAGGTTTGTAATGGTTGACTACTTTCTAACAAATCCATGTTGATTAGGAGAGAGTAATGGACTGTTACGGAAATAAAGACGTCATTAACTAACGATTCAAAGAGTTTTGGGCATAATACTTATTGATCTATAATTTTCAAACATATTCTTATCGCCGTTTTAATTAAATATAGGAGGATTTTCAAAAAATCAAAAAAAATTAGTAAACACAAAGGCTAAGATAATTTATCAACGCATCGTTTAATAATGAGTGGTGGAATCCCTGCAGACTCTGCCCCCTTATTACAATTAATCTAGGCTTATTAAATTTTTAAAGACATCGTTTTCGGATATCAACTAGATTTCCGAGTCGGAGTAGTACCGACACTATAAGGATACTAGAAGACGGAGCCAAAGTACCAAAGTACTGAAAGAACCACTCGCATACACCCACCCCTCAAACCCCAAGCGGTCTCATGCGACCGAACCTACAAATTTGTACCGTGTTTTCATAGACTTACAGACTACTTTAGTATGAACAAGTGGTTATTTCGGTTCTGTAGTTCATCGTATGTATTATTATCGCAAAATATAGCATAGTCTATGCTCGATTCTGTCAAATTTGACGTTGACAGTTAGTGTCAAAAAACTGTCAAAAAAATCCAAGACTGAAGGGTTAAGCATTTGTCAAGACACTAAAGGTGCCCCGACGCTGATTTTCCGCGGATACCTAGAGGAAAACAGAAATCATCTTATAGTATGCTATTAATTATATTATGTATAAATAATGTTGCTTTAGGTGATGACTTCGCCTTCGAAAAATAATTCTAAAAAGTCTTCAGTCCGTTATTCCCCTTTTACGACAGCCAAGAGAAGAAATAGGTTGGTAGTATTCTTATAATAATGGGCCGCCACGTTGTAGTATCACTAATTATTGTAATTCAATTTGCTAAAGCTTGTGTGGTCAGCTGTACTGTTTCACGGGCAGGCGAAGGTCATGGCCCAAGTCCGGTTTTTTCCGGTTCGACGCTCACGAAAAAATAAACAGAGACTTTAATTATTAGAGCGCAGCGTCAATCGTGAATATTAAGCTACTTTCACAACGGTCTGGTATAGATGGGTGACCGAATCAGTTGACTTTTAAATCCTGTTTTTAAAAACAATTGTCTACAAAGTGCCGTTATAAGATAGGAAGGGAGAGGATTTATATTATTCTAAAGACTAACAATTAAATTTCAATTGTGTCTCGTTTTGTGGCAGTCAACATGTTAGTATAATATAAATTAGTTGTAGTGTTGATGTAATTAACACATTGTAGAGAGCCCTGTAGACTCCTTTGTTCTCTTGTAGTACCTAGTAGTATTACTTAAAATATTTAATAATTAAAAACAGAAGTTTGAAGTCACCGCAAAATAGTCACGTGGACTTTATTTAGCCTACATAATTCTATGACTACTAGAGTATTTTATGAACACCTGTAGTTATTTATCTGCAGTTATTCTGAGCAAGGTGAGCGCTGCACACAATACTCGTACATTCAACTGAATAAATGAATAATTAAAAATGTCATTGCCACTAGCAAACGTTACAATCGGCCATTCGTCGAAACGGCCATAAACAGCCGCCTCTGTGGTCTAGTGCTTAGTACATAGGTCGTAGCTATATTATACAACATACATACATACATATAATAAAGACCATTATCCCCGAAGGGTTAGTCAGAGACTAGGCAATGAGGACCGCAAAACAGTCCTCTGCCTTAGTCCACTTTTCACCAAATAGCGACTGTACATGTGCTCAGCGTGACAGGTGGTGAGCTCATCGCCGCTTTATGCTGTTGGATGTGTGTGCAGTCTTTGGTCCGTTAGTCGCCTTTTACGACACCCAAGGGAAGAGATTCGACGGTAGTATTCTATTAGTGAAAACCGAATACTAAACCGAACCCACAGTTTTCGACATCGCTTAGTCTAACATATTTTTAAAAATAAACGCGGTTCATTCATAAGAATAACACTTAGGAGGATTTAAGCATTTCGGTTTCCCATACTAAATTCTAAATTGAAATTTTTTAAAACCAATTAGCCAATTTTGATTATAATCGGCATGCTGAATTAAAATATAGAGATGTAAATATGTAGTTTGTTGAAAACATTTCTAAAAATCTTTTATTTTACTGAGTTATTGCGATTTAAAACTTTCTATAGTGGACTTTAAATCGCAATAACTCAGCCAAATAAACCTTTTTTAAAAATGTTTTTAACAAACTATTTAGATCCCTGTATTTTACTTTAGCATGCAAAGATTAATTAAAATTGGCTTATTTGTCTTAAAAATTTCGACTTGTAAATTTGTATGTGAAACCGAAATGCGTAAATCTTCTCAGTAGATTTTTTTGTTATATTTACAACAGAAATTAAACACTTGCTACGGATGAAAGTCGTGTTTATTTTACTCCATTTTTGAGTTTTATTTAGTAGTGACGACACAAACCCTTTATGTTACAGGGAGACTGACTCATTACATAATATTATTATACTTATTACATACACAAATTGACCGATTTCATACTTCCACGGCGACAACACATCCTCATTAGCAATAACTATTTTATGAGCAAAACATCATTCATTTGCTACTCTGTTATGACACGATTTAGTCATAAACATTGCAATTAAAACGCGTAAAGTCATTTTGGAAAGGACAATGAAATACTCATTAGGTGGAAAAATTTGATTGGTAATAGCGTATTATACATACGAGTATACTGTCTTACTGTAAGAAAAGAAAAAAGTAATTGAATAAGAAAAAAAATCATCGCGGGTCATAATTAACAGTGTCGCGTAGCGGTGAAAGAATACTACCACCTTGGGTGTCGTAAAAGGCGACTAACGGACTAAAGACTGCACATACTTCCAACAGCATAGGGCGGCGATGGGCTCACCACCTGTCACGCTTAGCACATGTGCAGTCGCTATTTGGTGAAAAGAGGACTATGGTAAAGTACTCATTGCCTAGTCTCTGACTAACCCTTCGGGGATAATAGTCGTGATTATACGTATATTTTGTATGTATGTATGTCATCGCGGAACATACATGGGAGTGATTTGGTGCTCCTAAAGCTGCTTTGCTTTGGGATTTCGCTTGACCCTATTTTTTGGGACAGCCTGTATAGTAAAGGTAATAATAATAGTTACAGTATGTTTAGATGATCGAAGGTTACAGTGATCGAATGAAAAATAAAAGTAACTAACCTATGATAAGATAAGATTATTTTTTTTTAAAAATATTATGTAGCCAAAACGCATGAAATTTACCTTAAACCATGATCGAAGCTTATATCATAACATAATAACGGATTAACTTTTTAGTACAATCAAAATTTCATAATATTAGCTAAACTAATTACTTAAATTGTTTTTGCTCCTTGGTTTTCCCAGTATTTTAGGTAAATTTTAATACAAGTTAGATTATGTTGATACTGTTTAATAAAGCTTAATTACTAAATAAACAAAAAATTACAATGATCTCCGTCACACTCGTCATAACTGCGTATTAGTCAAGCGATGCCAAACTCTTATTTTTACTGTCTACTCGTCGAGTTCTTCATTCTGCGTACTCGTCAAAACTACATAATCCAGTTGTCCTCGCGCCTGGACTGGAGAGGAGTCATTTTCCGGGCTAATTACAAAATTAAAATAATTATAATAATCTATTCGCGGTATCCAGAACAAAATTCTATACCTCGCATGGTACATACAGTCGTAAAGTTTACGGCAAGATAGGCACTGAGTTCGCTAAGACCCACCGCACACATGATACTTTTAGCATCGGCAATCGGCGATTTTGCGACTGGCATCGCGTTTAGGCGACTCTCTGCGTTCGTTTGCAGTATCGGAACCGCGCGTTTTAGCGATTCAGTTGCTGCATTCAGCTTCTAAAAAGCGTCTAAATCGCCGATCGCCGCTGCTAAAAGTAGCATGTCGGCTCTGTCCCTTAGAGCCACCGCAAACATTATACTTTAGCATCGGCGATCGGCGATTTTGTGACTGGCATCGCGTTTTGACAACTCTCTGACCTCTCTGCGTTCGATTGCAGTATCAGAATCGCGCGTTTTAGCGATTCAGCCGCTGTATTCAGCTTCTAAAAAGCGTCTAAATCGCCGATCGCCGCTGCTAAAAGTAGCATGTCTGCTCTGGCCATTAATGCTTTAATAGCTCATTCAAGTGCAGAACACAGGATAATTGAGTTAAAAGTGATTTTCCTCAATGTAAGCGTGCATTGTTTCAAGTAGATAGGCATGTTTACATCATGCAGGTATTATTAGTTCATCAATATTACTAGTAAACCCGCGCAAATGCTACTTTACGACAGTTTATAAATTACCAGCAATTGAACTGTGTCGCGTAGCGGCTGATTAAAAGAAAAAGGGTACCTACCCTATGTATTAAAATACCGAAAATTCATAATACCTACTACTATAATACCATCGAAAATCAAAATACCGAATGTATGAAATACCTTACCCGATATACCGAGGCTCAATATGTCTATTTCCAAATTACCGAAAGTTCAAAATCCCGAAAGTTTAAAATCCCCAAAGTTCAAAACCCGAATGTTAAAAATCCCGAAGTTTTATATGCCGAAGTTCAAAATCCCGAAAGTTACATTACCTAACCGTGTGGTAGGCGTTCTGGTTTAATTTTTGTAGTAACTATTTACAATTCACTTAAATTTCTAACCTATCACGTGACCTACAGGGTAGGGCAGCTAATATTTATGTTGTCTATAAAAAAATAACGTCGAAATTTCTAACCTATCACGTGACCTATACAAGAGTAGGGCAGCTAGTATTTCTGTTGTATAACAAAAAAACATAACCTCGAAATTAGGTCTTTTGTAATTCGGTATTTTTAATTTGCGTGATTTGAAACATTCAGTATATTGAACTTTCGGTCATATAAACAGTCGGCATTTTAAAATTCGGCATTTAAATATGCGGCCTTCCGTTCATAGGTCTTATGAAATTCAGTATTTTCAACTTCGGCATTATAATACATACCCTTATAAGAATCTACCACCCCCTCTCTTCCCTTGGGCACACTGTGCCTTGGGTGTGGTAAAAGGCGTCTAACGGACTAAAGACTGCACATACATCGAGCAGCATATGAGCGGCGATGGGCTAATTAAGTATCACCTGTCACGCTGAGCATAAATTATGTGTAGTTGGCAGAGGACTTCTTCTGCGGTCCTCATTGCCTAATCTCTGACTAACCCTTTAGGGATAATAGTCCTGATTATAATGTATGTCTGTATGTAAACTTTTTGCTCATACTTTGCCTCGAGCCCTACAAATACATACATAGGTACATTGAAAGTACGTGAAGTACAGACTTTATACAGTCCCACTGGTGTCAAAGGCAAAGGCTTCGATCATTGCAATCAAGCCATCGCTCCAATAGATGGGTATTGGCTTAATCAGCACGCCTGCCCAATGCGGGTTGGTTATCACAAACCCGGGCGCAGCATCGGAAAATCCGAAACACAATTGGGTATTGAACCCGGGACAGGCCTGGCGCACTCCGCGCTTTAGGCACAGAATAACTAATAGTACTACCGTACAGAAGACTCACTCTCTAACGACTTTCACGCGAAATTGAAACTTATCGTGTGACCCGAGCGTTCATATTCCGTTAAGCAACGCTGACTCGATTTCGATTTGACGTCATGACGTCACAGAGCGTAGGGTTTACGCGCGCGCAGGTATACGAGTTACGACTGACGCCACGCAACGTGGCGTGGAGCGTGCGGCAACCTTTACTGCCATACGTCTAGGCGGCCTGCTTGGGAGGCGCGCCGGCCGAACGTACCTAAACTGCGGATGCGGAGTGACACCTTCCTGCTTTAGATATGAAGCTGCAAGTAGCCGACCGGACGGACGTCCGCGAACACCCTGCTGTCGTTAGAAGAGATAAGAGCTACGCGACAGTACGCGATAGAAAGAGAGACAACTTCTAGGTGAATTTAACTGTAGGTATGGGAGCAGTGTGCGACCTGAATTGCACTTTATTGTGTCTCTGCAAGAGTCGCTATTTATTCAAACGACTTAGCGGAGTGAATCTTCTGTACTTGTACTATTATGTATTCTATGCCCGGGACTCGGACCCGAGGCGCACATACATATAATCACGACTATTATCACCGACGGGTAAGTCAGAGACTAGGCAATGAGGCCGCAGAGACCGCAAAAGCAATCAACTGACACAGACCACGTTTCACTAAAATTAAGTAACAACCTGCACATTTGCTCACCGTTAGATGCCGAGCCCATCGCCGCTCTATGCTGTTGAGATACATATATCCACGACTATTATCCCCGAAGAGTTAGTCAGAGACTAGGCAATGAGGACCGCAAAAGCAGTCCTCTTACCATAGTCCACTTTTCATCAAATAGCGACTGCACATGTGCTTAGCGTGACAGGTGGTGAGCCCATCGCCGGCCGCTCTATGCTGTTGGAAGTATGTGCAGTCATTAATCCGTTAGTCGCCTTTCACGACACCCAAGGGAAGAGAGGGGGTGGTAGTGTTCTAATAAATAAGTGGCTTAGGCGGTGAAAACGGAAAAATTGGCTGTTTTTTATTAGAAATTTTCAATATGTTTACATAACGTAAGTATGTGTGAGGGGATGACTGTTTCCAAAACACGTTTAGAAACAGTTTGCTCGATAGAAATAAATCCTGAATTTACGTCTAAAACTTCATATAGATGCACATTACGACCGTGTTTCACAATAATAATTCCTATAAAATCACAAACACATTTAGATTTTTTGACTGATTTGGTGATTCCAAAAAAGTTAAAATTTTTATTAACTTCTTGATAAAAATGTGAATGGCGCTTACGAATTACTATATACCCCGCACCGCGGAACACCCGCGAAGCCCTGAGTAACATCCAAATTTTCGCTGACCGCCTAACCCCCCATCATGAACTGCCCCACCATACAGCACGAATAAATAATATAGGATTCCTACATTGCGCTACAGTAGCATAGCGCTCTGTTCGATATCTGAAGGTCCTGGGTTCGATGCCCAGATCGGGTAGTGGATGATTTTGTGATAAAAAAATCCGGTTTGTGATATTGTGATCAATGCACTTTTCGCGCATCACTTCAGCCGGCCATGCGCAACACGAGAACTCTTCTCGACCCGTTTTCTCGTCTATCGACACTAAAGAAATGACACATAGATGCGCTTAGAACTCTACATAAAATGTCAAAAATATTCTTATTTTTGACTGTGGTATTTTTGTCTACAAATTAAAATGATTTGACGTCTCTCGTCCGCGACATATCTCGTGTTGCGCATGCTAGGCCTATATACAGAACGGCTAAACCCGTTCGGCTAATTCTCAACAAAGCAACTAAAGAGAATATTATTGTTTTATTGTTGGGTTTGTAATAAAATTATCAGTACAAGGTCAGGGAATTAGACGTAATCAACCAAACAGGTTGAAATGGAAGAAAAACTCGAAATCTATTAAAAGGCCAAAACAATACAAGACAAAATCTATTGCTTTTCACCTTATCTACAAGGTATATCTTATCTACAAGGTATACCTTGGGCTTGTCCTTGACTGCAGCTTGGGTTAGGAGGGTAAAATCCAAAATATTAGTCGTAAAGTACATGGGACTCTTGGCGCACTTTACAAACTAAGAAACTTCATACCGCCCAGCACTAGAGTTGTGCTCGTACGAGCTCTTCTTCATCAGCTTTTTGATTATGCTGATGTTTGTTAGTCCGATATTAATCAAATCTTTCTCATCAAATTGGATCGTCTTCTCAACAGTACTATACGCTTTGTCTTCGGTCTACAAAAATACGACCACATCTCTGACTTTCGAAACCAACTTAAGTGGCTCCCCATTCGTGAGCGTAGAAACCTAAGGTTGGTTTGTCTTCTTTTTAATATCCTTTTTGATCTACGCGTCCCGGTTTATCTTAAATCCCGCTTTCAGTTCTTGGGTGCTTCACACCAACGCCATCTTCGCTCCAGCACTAATCTGGTACTCCAAACTCCTTCTCATAGCATTAATTTCGTATCTAAATCTTTCACTCTTACTGCTATTCGACTCTGTAATGCACTGCCTTTTAGAAATGCTTCCAACAAGGTTGCCTTCAAGAGTTTAGCGCGTGAGTACTTTCTGAAATCCGTCCAAAATAGTTTTAAGCTGATTTACACTATGTTATTGTCGTTTGTATTTATATATAATTATATATTAAAGTATAATATGGATGTGTATAGTTATAGATATTTTGTGTATAATGCATGTATGTATATTTGTGCTAGTAAAGTTATATGTTTCATTTGTCTCTTTTTTAAATTAATTGTAAGTTTCTAATAATGTCCAGCCTACAAAAATTCATGTAGGTAGGTACACATTCACTGGTTGACTATTAGAGAATGCCTTATGGCATTAAGTCCGCAATTTGCTGTATTTTAGGAAATAAAGTTTAAATAAATAAATAAATATATCAGGAATGCAGTATATTTCCAGTAGCCTTTTAAAATAATAGCTGAATATTATTAGCCTACTTATTATAAATTAATATACCTATTAATAACTAACTAATCAATTATTTCGTTATAGTTTTTACGCCTCTGTAAGAACTATTTAACAAATCGGATCAAAACGCAACTAGATTTAAATATTAATTTATTTATCGGTTGAAACCGCAACTAAATTACGGATAAAAATGTGCAAATGTGCTTGATTTTGTCTCACCAAAACAGTTAGGTCTAGCTATTCCTTAATTTCAAACGATTAGAGTATCGGCAAATCACCGTTATTTTCCATATTACTATCTAATATTTATCAATTTTTTTCACCCATTCCACTGCAGGCCCAAACTACATTACGCGTACAAATTCCGTTAACGCTACCAAGAGTGACATTTAACTCACTTCGACATACAATGCGCACTATTTAAGAGACTTGTGAAAGAGTTGTACAACAAAGGTCAGCTTGTACCTTTGTACAAGCTGACTTTTGTTGTACACGGTGTGATTTAAATATGCCCTTTCGATTCGTGGTGCAGACATACTGTTATCATGCAACGGAAAGCATTCGTATTTACAAACATCTAGCACCGGCGGCGACAGACCAGTCAGCCCACGAACGCAGGCGAGCGCGCGCGCGGCCATCTTTAAATTGTTGTGTATACTTTTTAATCTCTTTGTAGCGTCGGTCGCGTCGAGAGTGCGTTACTTTGATACGAATACGAACCTCTTTTGGATTGTGTTTTGTTCTTTTTGATTTTTATGAAGGAGTTTGTGTGAAATAAGTGAGAAATATAGTAGTAGTAATAGTTTAAAAGGGGCGACGATGTCGTTAAAAAGTTTAATGTGCACGATTTAATGTGAACAATTCGTGCTGTAAATAAAACCCTATTAACAACAAAAAATAATTAAGTACTTTTCTACTCAATATAAACTTATAAACAAATTCAAATTAAATCAAATTGCGTGTAAATCTAGAAAATGTGAAAGTTTTGTGGTGTGTTACATTAGTAAACTTAACTTATAGCTTTACCAATATTGAAACGATACACTTCTTACGGACCTAACTCGCGTTTATTAAAACTTTTAGGGTTTTGTTTTAGTCCTGACGTTTCGAACCTTTTACCGCAAAATATTTTAATTTCCTAATTAATTGAAAGTTTTATCAGTGAAATTAGAGTTTAACTTTGAGATAAACAAAAAATAGAAAGCTTTTAGCCCCATGGCTCCCCCGTGTTAAACTTACAAATCGCTAGACATTTGTCTTATCCGTTATGTCAACAACTCACACACGTCATACTATTCCCCGAGCCCTTCAAAATGATACCTTAACAATAATATAAAATATTTAACATCACACATAAACTAGATATTATGCACAATCAACTCTATTAAAAACAACCGCACAAAAAGAGTACCTTGCGAGATGTTGTTACGCATTCCGTTTGGTACAGTCACCAGCATTAAGATGTGATATGCAAATATCTGATCATTATGGAAGGCATAATAAAACCTTTATTTTTCTTAATACAAAAACAATTAAGGGTGAGTTCCACCCATGAAACTGAACAACTTTCCCCAAGAAACCTATGTGCAAAAATGACGAAAAAATTCGATCTCCCATACTATTGTCGTCAGCTAATCGGACAGTTTTGTATTGGCGGTCGAATTTTTTTTGTCATTTTTGCACATAGGTTTCTTGGGGAAAGTTGTTCAGTTTTATGGGTGGAACTCATCCTTAATTGTTTTTATATTAAGAAAAAATAAGGTTGTATAGGCATCTAATTTATATGCCTTCCACCAATGATCACATATTTTTGCAGGCCGTCGATTGTAACATCTTAATGCTGGTGATTGTACATTTAATGGTTTGGTAGTGTACGAGCGAGCTAAGTGTCAACATGACAAAGTGCTTCTTCATAAATCTAATCGCCCCTGTGGTCTAGTGGGTATGCCACCGGTTTTAGACCCAGAGGTCCCAGGTAAGATTCCCAGCGGGGGGCACATCTTTGTGTGCTCGGTTTGGTTGGTGGTAGGACTGTTAAGTCCGCCTGGCTAGCTACCACCATCTTATCTAAGTCTGTCGCCATAACAACGATGTTTATAGCACTGTTGTGTTTCGACAGTTTGAGATAAGATAGCCAGTGCCTCAGTGGTTGAGGATTCCGGGTAAAGCGTGCTTCCACCTCCGGCCTTATCGTCACTTACCATCAGGTGAGATGAAGGCCAATCGCTTACCCGTTGTAGAATAAAAAAAAGTCCACAGATCTCGTGCTCTACACGACTTGAAAGGGCATTGAAAATGTACCTACCTACTTTTTCTATTTTTTTTTCTATTTTATTATAGATTACTTATTCAAAAAATAAAATATTTAACATTATTTTGAAACCCATCGAATGCAATTTTCAGTAAGAACGCGTAATTTTTCATTCGATAATTTTAATTTTTTTTCAAAACCAAAAAAAAAAATTTTTTTTCAAAACCAACTTTTCCAAAATATTTTTAGATCATCTTGAAACCCTTCGAATTCCGCGTCGCGAGGTGCGATATCATGAGGCTAAGGGCACCTCTACAGCCTCAAACGTCACTATTATCAAAAAAAGTGTAATAAGGTAGGTAAAATGTTCCTTAGTTCAATACCGAGGTGCTTTTTATTAAATTTTTTAATTCAGCCCCGTTCTTGAGATATCGGGAATTTTCTGGGAAAACACACGATTTATCGGCCAAAAAAAGACGGTTTTTTTTTAAATTTCCAAAAATAGTTTTTCAGTTTTCCTAAATATTTTTACATAATTTTAAACCCCTTCGAATGCCGCGTCTTTTGAGCCCTCATACGTCCTCGTGGCCTTAAACCTCAGGGTATCACGGGCGAGTCGCACTTTCAGCGAAAATTGGGGCCCTACTAGAGCGAACGAAAAAACATTTTCAATGTTAAAAATTGCTTTTCTGCCAAAACACAAATATAGTCAAGTGTATAATTATGTCAAAGCTGCCAATACCGCTACGATTTAGTATGGGAATGTAAATCTAAATTTTTAAATGTTTTTATACTAAAAATTAACCGTGTCGGGTACCAGTGAAAGAATACTACCACCCCCTCTCTTCCCTTGGGTGTGGTAAAAGGCGAATAACGGACTAAAGTCAGCACATACATCCAACAGCATAGAGCGGCGATGGGCTCACCAGTCTCACCACCTTTCACGCTGAGCACATGTGCAGTCGATATTTGGTGAAAAGTGGACTATAGCAGAGGACTACTTTTGCGGTTCTCATTGCCTGTCTCTGACTAACCCTTCGGGAATGAAACGTCATGGTTTTAGGTTAGTCCATCGCCGCTAAATGTTGTTAGAAATATGTTACAGACTTTAGTCCGTTAGTCGCCTTTTACGACACCAAAGGCAAAGAGGGGTGGTAAAGAAAAAAGAATGAAAGAAAGAAAACATATTTATTTAGGACAAAAACAGTTAAGATAACACAGACAAAAAGTAAATATTACAAAAGAATGCCCTAAAATGGATTCCGTCTCAGCAAGATGCTGGCCTTACGGTCAGCGCTGGTCTTCCGACGGAACCAGTTTGGTGATGCTGCGATGGGCAACGTGTACAAAAATGGAATGAACAAAAATTAATTACAAAATAAAATTAATATTAAACTTATGATAAACTAACACTTAATTAGGTTGTATACATTAAACCCCTTCGCCTTTTATAAAACAGATTTAAAAAATAAAAACAACAAAAGGAACAAACGGGTGGGAGGACTTCTTGGCGGGAAAGTGAAGCGTCATGTCTGCAGTTTTGTTTTATTTTCTAAAATTCGTGTTTATTCGAACATTAATGTGAAAATGTAATTCTTTCACCGCTACGCGACACAGTTGTTATACTTAAATAGTAGACTATAATCTTTGATTTGTCTATAATACTGTCTCGCTGGTGAGCAAAGGTCTTCATCATTGAAATCTTATCACGCTTGTTAAATGCGAGTTGGTGATCACAACCCGGACAATGTAGGTACCTATCAAACAGTTCAAGACATCTTTATCCGACCTGTAGGTAGGGTTGCCAGTTCGGGAAACTTAAATATCTGGAAATATTTTCAAAATGTCAGGATTTTGGGGTTATTATCTGAAAAAATAAATTTATGAATCAAAATTTTACTTTTATTTTTAAAATCAACAATTTACACTTATTGACCAAACCTTATTGAATAATTTTAACAATTTTGAAATCAATGAAACTTGTGCTTCATTATTTATTCTATTAAACTTAATTTTTACGTTGCCACAGTATTCTGCGTTTGATTTTGGGTTAAGATATTTATTTCTCATAAAGAATTTACAATTCACTTACATGATTTTACTGCCTCTATCAATGAGCCCTGAGGTGTTTTGAGGCAAGATTTAAAATTTAAACAATTTACTTAGAAATTCAGCCGTAAATTAGTTCGGCTTTAGAGAGACGCGGCGGCTAGGGGCTGGCTGGTCCGCCGGCCGCCGCTATTGTTATATTATTATCTTGTTCGTAAACCTTTACGAAAACTATTTGTCTGGAGATTTTTTGTATTTTGTCTGGAGTCATATAAAATATCTTGAAAATCCAGACGAATCCAGACTATCTGGCAACCCTACCTGTAGGCCTAGCATGCGCAACACGACAAAATTTTCTCGACCCGTTTTCTCGTGTTATGTCTATACACGATAATGTCAAAAATAGACATAATAGTAGTTTGCTTGTCTGTGGTATTTTTAACATTTTAAACTTTCATGGTCACTACAATTATTTTTATGAAAAAACGGGATTTAGTTAAAAGTTACTCCGTGATCATGGTGCATGCAACTGCACCGAAATATCGGGGACTCAAAACAATAACTCAGACATGGTAAAAATCCCGTTTTTTCATAAAAATAATTGTGGTATTTTTGTCTACAAACCCTAAAGTTACGTTACGGGATAAATTACCCCGTCCACACAATGGCGATGGCCGGCAGTGGGCCAGCATACGCCATTGTGTACTGGGGCCTCAACATGCAACATATATTTCTGTGCATGCAACATAACTTTATCGAGTTTTGACAACTGTAACCGAGATAGTTTGTCGTTCCCGCCATCGAAGGAAGAGCGAATATCGTCCGCGACAATATCTCCTGTTGCGCATGCTAGGCAAACTGGGAAGTAAACCTGAGACCTCTGAGCGCTTTGCCAGCCGGCCATTGTAGCATTTCGCGTTATCACTAAATGACTGTTCTAATATTTTACACACAGGATATAAAGTCGTGTGTCGTGTCGTGTGGCTAGCCATTGCGAAGAGCAGATAAGCTTATCTTATTTACCTACTCGTTTAATAGTAACTAATATTTGGTAAGCTCATTAGGTATATACTTAGATTAAAACAAAAAGGGAAGATACGGCATCAGCTTCTCGTGAGTGAGCCGGCAAAATTAGGCCTAAAGGCACAATTTCATTTCAGTCACAATTTGCCAAGCGAACAGGCTACATCGCACTATTGCGGATATTCTACTGTGTGAAAAAGAGAAAGACGCTACTCCGCAGTGGCGTCGGAATCGGTCGTACGTACTCGTCTGTTGCGAAGCGACCGAGACGTCAACGCGCTACTCGCTGACTCCCTCGCGCTGACGTTGAAACTTGCCGCTTTGTCTCGCTCGCTCGATTTACATTTTATAGGTGTGCGTGTGTGAGTGTTTGCTTCAGTAGTGAGTAGGACTATATTTTGAATGACTAGAAGTAGGAGCATGCCGTATCTTCCCTTTTTGTTTTAATCTAAGGGTATATACCTACAGAGCGTAAAAAGACCCATAACGTTGTTCTGAGTCTTGCGACCATTCAATGATAACGAAGATTTTTCTGTATAACCCCTCTACATACATACATACATATAATAACTATTATTATCCCCTAAGGGTTAGCCAGACACTAGGCAATGAGGACCGCAAAAGCAGTCCTCTGCTATAGTCCAATTTTCACCAAATAGCGACTGCACAATGCTCAGCGTGACAAGTGGTGAGCCCATCGCCGCTCTATGCTGTTGGATGTATGTGCAGTCTTTAGTCCGTTAGTCGCCTTTTACGACACCCAAGGAAAGAGAGGGGGTGGTAGCATTCTTTCACCGTTACGCGACACGGTTTAAAAACTATGTACCTAAGTATTTTATGGCTATTTTCTCTCTGCTGCTATGTGATTCTCTAAGCGACTCATAGACGCTGCGCGCATGGCTGTGATCTGCTGTCACTTTCCAACTCTATGAATATGAAAGAGACAGAGTCAATTCTCAGCGCTGCGGCAGCCGCAGCGCAGCTAACAAGGCTTTAGCTTACAAAATCGCACGGCTGTATGCTTATCATAGTACTTATACATATTCAGTGGACACTCAATGCATTGTGTTCTGTTGTATATATTAACGTTGCGTGGGTGTAGATATGTCGGTTTTAGTCAATCTAAAGCATGACTAACATTTATATATACTTATTATTACTTATTACATTTCTCAGAGGGGAAGGCGTTCATTTGTTCCTATACGATCTCAACACATCACACATTTGATTAGCTCACAATTAGAGGATTCGATCCCGGACCTTTTTTCCAATCCCGGGATGACGGGTTTGTATATAGGCAATCCCGTAATCCCGGGATAATCCCGGGATTATGAACATGAAATAAAAATCATTATTTCACATGAAAATCAGCTTTTAATTGACAAAATTATGAAATCTCTTAAAAAACAACTTTTGCCTAAACTTCTATATAAAATTAAAAATATTATATTATGTTTTCAGAGATCAATAATAATTATTAAACTAAATGACACGCTACTATTGTGTTGTCAAAAAAAAATTAAACATACTTCTTATAATGCGAATTGAAAATTAACATAAGTTTAAATCTTTGAATTTTTTTTATTATTTTTTATTGTGGCACGCTAAAACGGCCACACTCTGCCTGATGAAAAGCAGCCGGTGAAACCCAAGAAGTGAACGCGTTCATCACAGCGCTACCACGCTATGCCGAACGCTCATACTATGGCGGCCTGCTTAAATGCTTTTTCACGTCCCGCTTAAACAACCTGGAAGAGAAACACGTGTGCGTGAAGTGTATTCCACATACGGGCAGTTCGGCAAAGGAACGATTGTCCAAACTTTTTGGTACGTGTCTTGATGGTCAGCACGGTATGAGGGTGAAATAATCAACAAATTCCATAATTCTTTTCGTTTCAATGTTATAATAAAATGAGCTTACTCTATAGAGATCACACTTGAGTTTTGGTACCTAGTTGTAATCTTTCTATTGTGAAAATAAAATCTGAAAAATAGTAATGCATTCAATTTTTCATCTCCAAGTTTGCTTCTCAGTTTACTGCACAAATATGCAGACGCTGAAAAAGCGCGCTCAGGCTTGACACTTTTTTGACAGTAACTGTCAACGTCAAATTTGACAGAATGGAGCATAGACTATGCGATATTGTGCGATAACAATACATAAGATGAACCACAGAACCGAAATAACCAAACTTGTTCATACTAAAGTAGTCTGTAAGTCTATGATAACACGGTACAAAGTCAAGTGTGTTTTTGTAGGTGCGGTCTCATGCGACCGCTTGGGGTTTGAGGGAGTTAAAGAAATCGTTAGTAAATATTTATAAGATTTCTCCAAATTATAGCCTCTAGTGGAAGTCCAACTCAAATTTTTACACAAACAAACAGAACAGAACTTCCCTGATTGAGAGCGCAAACTAAATAAATTAGCTGACAAGATAAGATGGCTGCCAAATGTCAAACGAAGAATGCGTTTCGTATCACGTAATCATTTAATACGAATTTTATTATTTTGTTTACAGTCCCATAAATCTCGGGATTAGTCAAATACAATCCCGAAATTTTCGGGATCAAATATCGTCCGGGATCCCGGAATCCCGAGATCGAATCCTCTACTCACAATACTCGTATCTGATCAAGTTTCAATTAAATCTGACGTTAAAAAATGGACCATCCAAAACTTTGCCACCCTTTTTCACCCCTTAGAGGTTGAAGTTTTTCTAAAATCCTGAAATACATAATTCTTAATTTCTAACCAAATAGCGAAATATCATTTTTTTATCGATTTAGCTGCAAAACTGACTGAGTTTCATACAAACTTACCCCGCCTATTTCTTCTCCATAAAGGGCGAGTTTCTGAAATTCCTTCCTTATTGCTCACCTACACTATAAAAGGAAGCACTCTACGTCGATTCTATTGCGTTGAACGCTAACAAATTAAAAAAGATGTCACTAATATTTTTTTTTTTTTATCTGCGCATTGTGCAGTTGCAATTTGTTGAAACGTGGACAGGCAGTGGACTGCTTCTGCTTTCCTCATTGCATAGTCTCTTTCTAACCCTTTGGGGATAATAGTCGTGAATTTATGTATCTATGTATAATGAATATTGCATAATAATTAATAATACATACGTCATCTGTCACTATGTTTTATAATGTTGAGTCTGAACAGTAGATAATGGAAGTTCGGTCTTTAGTCTAACCCCGAAGGGTTAGTCAGACAGGTAATGGAGGACTGCAAAAGCAGTCCTCTGCCATAGTCCACTTTTCACCAAATAGAGACTGCACGTGTGCACAGCGTGACAGGTCCATCGGCGCTCTAAGCTGTTGGATGTATGTGCAGTATTTATTCCGTTAGCCTTTTACGACACCCAAGTGAAGAGAGGGGGTGGAAGAGAGGGGGTGGTAGTATATTTTCACCGCTACGCGACACGGCGTCACGTAAAAATAAACACGATTATAATATTAAGATCACATCTTTATTTGTTTACACCATTTTCACCACAGCCTTTTTTTTCGTACGTCAATGTTCAACAATTATAAGTATATTCGATTTTCAATAATAGAAAGACATTGTCATATGTGTATGCCAGTATTAGACCGTACACAGCATAAAACACCCCCATAATAGTGGCATCGTTATGACAAAATTATCATCTAAGCTAAACCTAAGTCCCGAGAAAACGTAACGTGCGTTGGTGCCGCCAAAGCCTTAGTTAAAATATCTGCTGTCATTGTCTCGGTCGGCATGTAAAGCAGGTCAAGTTTTCCTCGTTCTACATTATCATGTATTTAATGATATCGAACACTAATGTGTGATCCTGCACGAAATTGTGAAAATTTTCGTATTTTTAAGTTACTTGTAGGTACTATGCGCTGAATTAGTTAAATACATTAAAAGAACTTACGTAAGTTAGCCTGATCATTGCACAAGGTCATGGCCTTGTTGAAAGGACAATGGGGAAAAGTGGTCCAAGAGCTGAGACTAGATCCTCCACTGATGAGACTTGTGAGAAATGAAAGTTGATACTTGTCATATGCTTCTGGCAAAAGGTTATTAAAACCCGTGCCGGGAATTTTTTTATGGTCAAGTTAACCTGACTATAAATAATAAGATTTAACGTTATGTGTGGCGCATGTTTGGATATGTTTGTGCCTCTCTAAATAAGATACGGTATCTCGTTTCTTCGCCCCTAATTGCCCCCTTCCCCACTACTCCCCGCTCCTCCAACCCCGTCAGGTAAACGTGACTATAAAAAAAATTCCCGGGACGGATATTGATAATATTTTGCAAAAATCATATGACAGTATGTACTTTCATTTCCCATAAGTCTCATCAGTGGAGGATCAGTCTCATCTTGGACCAAGTTTCATACATTTTTGCTCATTGTCCTTTGAAACAAATTCTTTAAACAATAACAATTCTCTGAGTGGTAGAGCCACGCTGCGTTGCAGCACACATTGGGCCGGCTCGCCCGGCGTAATACCACCCTCTCACTAATATTCGGCGTGAAATAATGGCACTTGGTGCTGTTGTGTTTCGTCCGACCAGTGAGGGTTCCGGAGGCCCCTTCCCCCCCGCCCCCCTCCTCCCAATTCCTATTCCTTCCTTAAACCTATTCCTCCCTTAAAGGCCGGCAACGCGTCTGCGATTCCTCTGGTTTTGCGGGTGTCCATGGGCGGCGGTGATTACTCTCCATCAGGTGACCCGCCTGCTCGTTTGCCTCCCTCTTATATAAAAAAAAAAAAAAAAAAAAAAAAAACAAACAGTATACAAATCCAATGACTCCTAAAAACATTTTTTTTCGACAACTTTCTTAATTTTACGCATGAAACAATAATTCTTACATGAAAATATTTACATTGATATTTCACAGGTTTAAAAATTAAAATTTACTTTTTTAAGATGGGGGTGCCATCTTAAAAAAGTAAATTTTAATTTTTAAACCACGCGCGTGATGGTTTTGTATGTTTCGCAGAATAAAAACGTTGCTCTAATCAAATTACTAGGTCTGAAACTTCAAAACAGAATTGTTATAATTTTAAATATCAATATGATTGATTTTGCTTTGAAGTTCACTAAGAGACTTATGTTAGTTTTTGTGATCGCGCGGCACCCCCTTAAGGTAAACGGGTTTCGTGGCTAATTTTTGTGCTGACTGGTTGTCGTATAATGTTACATAGTTACATGCTACTATTTCATTATGAAGCTTTATAGTGAGATAGGGTTTTTTTGTGTGATGCCGTCTATCGTTATGTGTTAGGTGATAACAGAATGATAAGATACTGTCAATACGTTTACCGGTTCGATATCTGGATATATCTAAAAAAAACAAGTACAGTTTTTTTCACTAATCCGATTATAGCGCTTACGTGTCAGATTGAAACCGATTCTTTAAGATTATTATTTTATACATATAGACTATAGGCAATGAAGACCGCAAAATCAGTCCACTGCCATAGTCCACTTTTCACCAAATAGCGATTGCACATGTGCTCAGCGTGACAGGTGGTGAACCCATCGCCGCTCTATGCGGTTGGACGTATGTGCAGTCGGTTTAGTCCGTAAGTCGCCTTTTGCGACTTTGCGCCTTTTGCGGAAGAAAAGGTGTAGTAGCATTCTTTCAATTACAACAAATATTAATTCAAACTTAGTACTAAATAATACCTCGAAACGTTGAAAAAAGTTGACTACCTAAAGTGGGATGAAAACTCAACCTTTTTCTTCAACGTTCGAATAATAATGTCTTATTATATAGGCATTAGAGCATTATTATTCCAAAAAAGGAAAAAATGTACTGTACTGAATGTTAATTTCAAAACTCGATATTTGGTTGGCACGTCGATACCTAATTATGCTGCATGTATTTAAAACCTATTTAAATATTCATGTCTGAACAATGAAATAGTTTTGTCCAATCTTTTTTTGAAACTCTCTACTGGCACTTGTATTCAATCTTTGTGCCAAATTAGAATCGGATAGCATTATTATTAATTCTGGTCTGTTTGTATTTGGCACTGCGCTAGCACATCTGTTCTGTCTAGTCTTTGGCTAATCGTCACACGTTGTCTATGAGAGAGTGTCTCTCTGAAATCGAAATATTTAACCGTGTCGCGTTGCGGTGAAAGAATACCACATCCCCCTCTCTTCCCTTGGGTGTCGTAAAAGGCGACTAACGGACTAAGGACTGCTTAAACTTCCAACAGAAGAATTTATTACATTGTTGTTTCACCTCTTTAAACACGTTTCAGTGTAAGATAAATATATTTTTGAACTGTGTTAATTTAATTAAAACCTAATTTAATTGATATTTAGAAGTAGCCGAGCATGATGTATTTGCCTGTAAGTGTTTGTCTCACCTAGATATATCATTGTAATCTAGTAAGTAATAAATTAAGTGTATTGGTGTGTATTAACGTTGGCGAATCAATAAATAAATAAATAAAAAACCGCAAAGAGTGGCGATGGTCTTACCACCTGTCACGCTGAGCACATGTGCAGTCGCTATTTGGTGAAAAGTGCGACTATGGCAGAGGACTGCTTTTGCGGTCCTCATTGCCTAGTCTCTGATTAACCCTTCGGGGATAATAGTCGTGATTATATGTATGGATGTATTCATACATTAGTTGTAGAAACTTTACTTCTAAAAGTTGTATAAAGTCAAAGTCAAATGCTTATTCAATATAAGCCTTTACAGGTACTTATTGATGGCAAAATCAATCATTTCCAACTCGACAGATTTTCAACTTGACGGATTTGCAACTCGATGTACTGTCACAAAAGAACAACGGAGAAGAGAGAGATTTTATCTACATTGCTGTTGCTCTTCAATCCATCTGTTATAATTCGGTCCATTTTAACGTTTTTTCTATTTCCGCTTTCCTTAGTTATTTTCGTAGGATTGTGGTACTCGCTGTTCTTCAGTTTCTTGCGCACATTAGAAAAATCCACAGAAAAATTTTAACAAAAAATATGTGTATTAAAAAACCAGTTAACTAACCTGTTAGCTAAATATTAACAATTAATCTAACTAACTACTACCTACCTACCTAATCTACCACCAGTTCGGATTTTAGGAGAGTCTTCGACTGCGAAGAAGCTGTCAAGAAACTCAGGAAGCCTTATTCTTTTCTCCCTCTAAGTAACGAAAGTTACAATGGTGTCACCAAATCATTTAAAATAAATTAAATTATATACTTATATTAGGTAATACAATTACTAATATGCAATAAGTACATAGGTACTTGTTATTTACATATTCTTTCACTTTATAATAACTGTTACTTATTTAGTGGAAGTTTGTTATAAAACGTTACACATTTACCCAAGAAAGAGCCACCTGTTTTACGAAGTCTAAAACTAGGGACGGCAAGCTTATTTTTCCTACGAGTGTTTAAGTTGTGAACATCACAATTTATTTTCATTTAAACAAAAACCATCGTCAGTTATCGCTCTTTCCATTAGTAAAAACCGTATCAAAATCCATTGCGTAGTTTAAAAGAAGAGAGCGGAACCACAAAGGCGACTTTATAATTATGTAATGGTGTTTTTACACGCACACCCACGACCACAGAACAGAAGAACTAACGACAAAATAGGCTAGTTGACTAAATTCTAAAATTATATAAAAACGATACTTACCTACCTGTTTACCTATTTTATCCTAAAAATACATTATTTTTCAAAAAAACGATCTTTTACAATATTTATTTTGCGTTTTTATATTCCGATTTAAATTTACCCGCAAAAACGCTTATGACCGCCATGTTGAGTAAATGACGTCACGCCGTGCCAAACATCCGTTTCCTTCCAGGCTTGTTCTTTAAAAATGTCACAACAATAAAATGGCATTTGTCACGGCGTTGCGTCACGGCTTCTGATTTCCGTTTAATGTCATATGACTGAATGCGTATTATTGTAGACTTCTTTAAAAATATCAATAATCCCAATATTTTATAATTAATATTTTAGATATTTTGTTACTTTAAATCATAATTGATCATTAGAAACGCCAATCCACCCGATTTATTCTTAGTGGACACAAGCCTATTATCCTCAAAGGGTTAGTCAGAGACAAGGCGACGACTACCACAAAAGCTTAGCCCACTGTCACAGTCCCAACGACTGCACATGTGCTCAGCGTGACAGGTGGTAAACCCATCGCCGCTCTATGCTTTTGGATGTATGTGCAGTCTTTGAGATGGGTTGGTACTATTCTAATGAGCCGCCAACACACACACGGCTATTTAGCCTCTAAAGGTTAGTCGGGGACTAGGCGATGAGGACCGCAAAAGAGGTACACTACCACACTCCACGATTCACCAATTACAAATAAATGAGCTCAGCGTGATAAAAAAGAGAATAAAATGTATTTATTCAATTTTTTTTATCTGTGCGCATATATTTTTTTTAATTTTAGAGCAACTTAATCTAGAGTTACAGATTTAATTTGAATTATTTTTAGTGTAAAATAAAGAAACTAAAATTGATCAAACATTATCCACAAAAATACCGTTGATCATGGTCAATCGGCCGGGACCGCGCAATTTAATTAAACTCTGACACAATTTACGACACCACAGTATACCTAGGTTAGGTTACCTTTACGTTACACGTGATCACGTGACCTTCCGTTCGCTCGGTATCCACGAGTTATTTTTTATTGTGCCGGACAAATTAAATAAATATTAAATAATAAATATATAAAAAAAATTAAAATCATGTCTTTTAACGTTACTGAATGATATAATAAATTATGCGCACAAAAAAATAATAGAAAACGCTTGTCCTTCATCTTACCTGATTGAAAGAGGCTTAAGATGAAAGCATTCCACCCGGAAACCTCAACTGCTGAGGAGCTGGTTATCTTATCTCTAACTGCCGGAACACATCAATGCTATTAGCAATGACGGCAACAGAGTTATAAAACGCGTTTGTAGCTTACCATGCAGACTTAAAAACGGGCATAACTATCATAATCACCATCAGCCTATAAACGTCCCACTGCGGGGCACAGGCCTCCCACATACACAACATCATGTGGGGAGATTGGACCATTACCACGCTGGCCCAAAGCGGGTTGGTGGGTTTATAGAATAATAGTACAAAAATGTTTTCCCTCCGATGGAAATCGAACCCAGAAAATGTGGCAACAAAGTACCACGGTAATAATTTAAAGAGCGGACTGTATTTACTTAGGTGTTGGAACCAAACTATTAAATCACACAATGCTTTCAGTATTGTAATCTGCCTTGGCAACTACCCATAATATGGCAAAAAAACACTTACCTCGACCAGCTTTCTGAGGAGACGCGATCTGAGGCTCGTTCTGCAGTTCTTGGTTCGGTTTTGTAGGAAAAGATTTCTTATACGTATTTTTACGGTGAACGTCACACGCATTATTTTTCAACAGAAGAAGATTTAGTTTTGCGTTGAACGTCACACGCGTTTTATAGAAGAATATTAGATAGTTTGCGATGAACGTCACACTACACACTATTAGTCAAAATAGTTTAGATATTTCGCACTGAAATTTTCTATGTGTATTACAGAACGTGAGGGGATGAGAGAAGTCAAAATACGATTGGAAACATTTTGCTCGATTGAAAAAAATCCTGAAGTTACCTCTAAAATTTCATATAAATGCACATTACGACCGTGTTTTTCAATAATAATTCCTATAAAAATAAAAACACTTAGGTATTTTCTTTTCGATTCCTTTTCGAATTCTTGGCTGATTTGGATTTCCAAAAAACTAAACATTTTTATTATTTTTTTGTTAAAAAGTAAATGTCGCTTACGAACGCACCGCGCAACACCCGCGTGCGCCCGAAACTTTTGTTGACCGCCTAACCCCCCTTAGCACAGAATAGATAGATAGTACTATGCTAAGGCAAATGGCTTATGGCGAAGAGTCAGGCCAGCCGACAGGCCGGGCACCGCACAGTACGACAATGTCGCATTCTATACAACTAAACGCCTGAAAACTTAAAGGAAAAAAAAAGATTTACAATAAAAAATCTAGTTTTTTATTACTGCTCGTAACAAATGGACTTACAAAAAAGGTACTTTAATATCTATACTGAGTTTCGCTTTAAACGGATTTGTCAAACTGGTAAAAAATGATGACTACAGAGCTTAACATTTCAAATAAGTTCTGAATACTAATAAAGCTAACAGAAAGTATTTCGAACCTACAGGTAGAGCTTCAGGATTATGGTTATAAAGCGTACCTATATTATTTTCGAAGCTTCACATTATTTTAGTCAGCAAACATGATTGTCTAAAGTCACCTCGTAGTATACATGTTTAATCAGTACCCTTCGCCTAAAACCACGAATGTGGTTAAACTGTCTCCTTGACTTTCATAAGGAAAATGCTTCTTTGGCGATTTCCCATGTGTAATCGAAGGCTTATTATGTCAATTTCTGCTTCGATTACTATTTACAGTTTAACATTGGAACGTTTTATTATTTCGAAGCTTGTTTCGTTAACTTCGAAAGCCAGTAAGTAGTTCGATGTCCATGTCAACGATTTCCTATGTTAAATCGATCGGATTTATATTGAATCTAGGCTTTAACGTAACGACAGTTTATAACTTCGAATTTTGTTACGTCTCAGAACGAAAGCCAGATAGTATGATGGTCTTCTTGATTATCAAAGTAGTGTATCTGGCACCAACGTTACATCGACTTCGGACAAATAAAACTTTGAAGTAATAAACCGTCACAATTTTGAGCTGTGTCGTTATGTAGTTTTCGAAGTATTTTACTTTATAATATCATTTTCTGATAATTTTACTCATTGGTCGAAACTAGTATTGCAAACGATATTTTACGAAGCAAGGTGATCCATGTAGACTTATTGATATAGTTTTGAGAATACAAACAGATACATTTTATAAGTATTAGCACATTTTGACGTAATGCTTATTAGCTTCGATGGTGCGACAAAATAACTGTTATAAATAGCTTCGCTCATCTAAACATGATCGAAGATAAATAGCAATGCTTGCTTTAACAGCCACACCCATCTTATTTATCAAATCAATTTGAACAACCAAAATATTTCCATCAATCTTAGAAATCTAAATAAATAGAAATGTATCGCCGAATGTGTTGATAAGCGCAAAACTCGAGAACGGATCGACCGATTCGACTAATTATTTTTTTGTTGTGCTTGTAATGGTCCTGACAAGGTATTTATGAAACATTTTTTTAAATCGTCTTAGGATACGGGGACGGGAGTAGGAGCTACTGTGAAATAAAATCCCTCAAATATATTCAGCGGCAAAGCTTGCGAAATACAGTTTTTTAAACTCTGATTTATCAGTTTACAGTCCACATTTCACACGTTAATTGTGGTGACTGACGATCTCCGTGGTCGAGTGGTTAGCGCACCGGGTCTGGCGTCGCGCAATCTCTGAGGTCTCAGGTTCAATTTCCGGTCGGGTCAATTTAGAGAAGGACTGTTTTTCTAAATAAATTTCGGGTCTGGGTGTTTATATATATATTTATCAGTTATCTTACCATATTAACGAGTTTTTTAGGAATACTTATCTTGGGCTAGATCATTGTTGTGAGCGAAATTAAATAAAAAATATAATAAATTTTGCGGGTCGCGTCTCTGACACCCTACGGGGATAATAGTCATGAAAGAACGTACAGTCACGAGCACCAATATGTATACACTTTGACTCTTGTTCCATTGTAATAAGAGTTATAATTGTTAACATATTTTTGCTCGTGACTGTACAATTACATCGAACACGTTTTCCGAAGTGAAAGTAGTGACCAAAGCTGTCCTTTTGATACGATCCTGACTCAGTACTTTAGCTTCATTTCCTCTCATAACATTTTTAGTTACAAACTAACTAATTCATCGCCGCGATCCAAAATAAGTTTTAACCTGCGATAATAAGAGCCTCCACGTGGGTAAGACCTGCCAGTCATCCGCGTGGGTGGACCCAATACATATATTATTATTCGACAGTACATAAGTGTATGTAGTATGTATGTATGTTTACCGTGCCGCGTAGCAGCTCATTTTTTAATTTTTTTTATTCGGCAACGGGTAAGCGCTTGGCCTTCATTTCACCTGATGGTAAGTGATGATAAGGCCGAAGGTGGAAGCGCGCCTCACCCGGAATCCTCAACCACTGAGGCACTGGCTATCTTATTTCAAACTGTCGGAACACAACAATGCTATAAACATCGTTGTTATGGCGACAGGCTTAGATAAGATTGTGGTAGCTAGCCAGGCGGACTTAACAGCCCTACCACCAACCAAACCGAGCACACAAAGATGTACCCCCCGCTGGGAATCGAACCCGGGACCTCTGGGTCTGAAACCGGTGGCTTAGCCACTAGACCACAGAGGCGGCATTAAAAGTATACTACCCTCTCTTTCCTTGGGTGTCGTAAAAGGTGACTAACGGACTAAAGACTGCACATACATCCAACAGCATATAGCGGCGATGGGCTTTCCACCTGTCGCTATTTGGTGAAAAGTGGACTGCATTCTCCGACTACTCCTTCAGGGATAATAGTCGTGATTATTTGTACTCGTATGTATATATTAAGATAAAGATAAAGATTACATTTATTGACCAGCACATTGACAACAAACATGTAGAAAACAGAATATTAAGAAAAAAAAAATAAATGAAAAGCGACAACAAATATAAGAGTTAATAAGTGCCATGTGGTCAATTAGGTCCCAACCTCAGCTTGTGCTGCAATGAAGTGCAAGCCGCTGCAACGCTGGTATTCTGGTGGGACCTAAGTGAGACAAGACAAAAACAAAGAAATAAAAATGAGGTATAAGTTATAACAATAACACACATAATATGTATGTATGTGTAGAATAAATTGTTAACTCACTGCAAGAACTAATCAACTTCATATAATCATTAAGATGTAAAACTTTAAGCACGAATAAACAATTATTATTATAATTACTGATAGCACAGGTGACTAGAACGTAGAAAATACATAGCAAGAGTTTGTGATAACAAACCCGGGCTGTGCATCGAAAAATCCGAAACACACTTTAGTTTTTCATACGTACATATAATGACGACTGTTATCCCCGAAGGGTTAGTCAGAGACTAGGCAATGAGGAGAGCAAAAGCAGTCCTCTACCACAGTCCACCTTTCACAAAATAGCGACTGTACATGTGCTTAGCGTGACAGGTGGTGAGCCCATCGCCGCTGTATGCTGTTGGATGTATGTGCAGTCTTTAGTCGTCTAAGTGAAGAGAAGGGGTGGTAGTAGGTATTCTTTCACTGCTGCCGACACGATTTTTACCGATCATGATCGAGTTACCTTAAACGCGAGACGCCAACGAGAGCGTTATTCCCAAACATTAGATTTGCCTAAAAAGCTGGTTACCCTAAACGAAAGATGCCAATGAAGCAGTATGCCTACTTTTAGTTAGTACTCTTGCTAATTCTTAGCGAATTCAAACCGGGACCACCAGTTCTTTGCGTGCAGCGCTTTTCCACTTGCGCTACCGAGGCGGTGTCTATACGTATAATTTTATAGTGGTCACAGAGAATGCATTAAAAACAATTACAAAGAAGGTGCACGAGGCGAGAGTGAATGGGATAGTTGGAAGGGGAAGACCTCGACGAACGTGCTTAGATCAGATCGGTGATTTCTCGTTAAAGGTCAGGTCAAGAGTACCCAAAACCGACGAGCATGTATGAAGAATATTATGAGAGTAAGTGAAGCTAAGGATGTGTGTCAGGATCTTAGCATATGGAAATCTGTGGTATCTGCCTACCCCTTGGGAAGCGAGCGTGATGTATATAAATAATAACAATAATAATAAATCAACCAGTCTCAGGAAGCTGTGCGCATTATCGGCAATGCGGAGGTCACTAAAACTCTCGAGCCTTTGCAATTGCGTAGAGATATTGCGTCACTCAGCGTCCTTTACCGTTTATACCATGGCGAGTGCTCTGAAGAACTCTTTGACCTCATCCCTCCTTCTCCCTTCCTCCATAGGAGTACGCGTGCTGCTCTCCGGAGTCACCAATTTATAGTCTCTAATATTCCATCACGCACAAAGAAATTTAGTGTCTCGTTTCTTTGCCGCACTTCCAAAAGATGGAATAGTCTACCAGCACACGTATTCCCTCCTACCTATGACATAGGGTCCTTCAAACAAGGCGTGAAGAAGCACTTTGTGGGCCGGCAGAGTGAGGGTGACTGATGCTACGTCTAAGAGACGCTGCACCAGTTGTCCTCGCGCCTGGACTTCATTTCCACTTAACATCAGGTGGAGTGGGGTCATTTGCCGGGCTTATTATTATAAATAAATAAAAGCTCGAATGGGGTTCGAACCCATTCGATGGGGTATGAAAGTGCGAGAAGCAAAGCGAGAACTGGTATGGATGAGAAATAGCAAACAATATACTCCAATCATGTGGGAGTGTAGGGCACGATTAAAAAAAAACCCGTGACCTTTGGATTGCCGGTCCACTGCTCTAACCGCTAAGCTACCGAGACCCCAGAAGACTCGTTGTATTCTTTCTAGTACTACTTTTGAACTACTACTACTTCTTAACACTACAGTACACGCGCCCTTTTTTACACAAATGCCCGCGTGGCCTACTATGGTAGACCATTTTAAAATGTCAAAAACTTTTTTTTCATAATATAAAATTTTAACAATTAATCACATGAGTTAGTTATTTATTATGTTTTGTATATAAACTTTAGTTTTATATTTAACATTAAGGAACTGTAAATTAGAAACGATTTAGTTATCTTAAAGAATATTTGAACAAAAATGGTACTCCTGATATTAATGTCTTACATTTTCATTTTAAAACCAAATATAATAATTAAAAACTCTTTTTTCATTACATCCAATATATACTACAGCCTGGTGATCAGGCAAAACCCATTTGTTGAAAGTTTTGCACAACTTTTTCGTCGATCGATATCCGGCTCTTAAACTAACAGCGCATCAACCAATTTACCAACCAGGGGTTGGTAAATGAGGTAAGGGATCATGTCTTTATTTTTCACTTTTAATTACATCGTCATCGTGATCATCAGTTTACAACTCCATAAACCACCTCCACTTTTGCTACATTCTATTCGTGATGAAATTATGAAATACGTAGATATCTGCAAAAGTAACTAAATTATAAAAAATATATATATAGTAAAGAAATTTTGTAATAATTGATTAAATATACTTAATTAAATATATATTAATAAATAATATTAATAAATTAACCTTATAAACCTAAAATACAATAAAAATGGCTTACCCAAAAGTTGTACACCAATACGTCCAGTGTGGTGCTGGCATGTTCACAAATTTAATGAAGTAGGCTTAACTGAAAACGCTCTGCCCTAACATGTAAAACTGTCAAATTATCAACAAAAATGTTACTGTGTCTACCATAGTAGGCCACGCTTGTACTGAAAGATTTTTTTATCTAGGAAACATTTTATCGTTTATCTTTAAAACATTGTGAATGCAAAAGCACAATGTTCTGCGCCCATACATTGTTAGCCTAAGAACCAACAATTATGAAATATTCTTTTCTAGGTTCGAAATTGCATGTAAATAACAGTAAAAACAAATATTTTTGACGGACACTCCCGAGAACCTAAATATCAGGAAAACTTGAGGTTATGTTTAATTACAGAATTTGAGAAGTGATGTTGCACTTTTTTGTTTTATTTGCCAACACTTATGCACGTTCACTAACAAATTCATAATCCATCATTATTTCACATTAATATTCGACAAAATACAAATTAAAGAAAATAAAACAAAACTGCAAACATGACGTTTCACTTTCCCGCCAAGAAGTCTAGAACGTCAATTTTTTTTTCTTGACTATGGATACTAGTAATTCAGTCGTATTATTAGAGTTCATTGATCGACTTAAGTCGACTAACGTTTACAGTTTGGAATAAAATGCGATGTATCGTATTCTAATGATGCTTGGAGTATTTGGCACTAAGTATATCGAGTCAGCCATGCATGCATAATATTATTAGGTTTGTTTGTACATATTATTAATATTTTGGTCACAAACCTTTAATTCACTGGCTAAATGCACTGAACTCTCAATATACATACACACCCATAATATAAAAATGATACTAAATATTAATGTCTAAAAAGTTCTTTTTATTATTGATTACTTTACTAAAAGTGTCCGCGAATATCTAAATACTGTTATCTGTCGTAAAAAATAAGCTAAGAATTATCATGTATGTCATGTTTGTGTTGGTTCTTAGACTAAATTCAACAATGTCCTTTCAATAATAAAAATATTTATTTTCTACTATTTTACTACAACTATTTATAATTCAATCTTAAATATTATTGGAGACTGGTGCCCTAACAAACCCTCAGGAAAGCTCGAACTTCACTTGCTTACATTTGAACGCTACTGTCTCCTTACTACTTATTACTTAACTGACTACTTTCTTAACTCACTACTGTACTTATTGAAATGTAAATCGGGCTTTAGTATATGTGTGTGTGTGTGTGTGTGTGTGTGTATGAGTGTTTGTATGAGAAAACGAGTATGTTTATGTGGGTTTTATTTATTTTGCGACCATATTCTCTTTTTCATAATAGTCCGTTGACTGCAGCCACTTTTGAACAATAGTTTTACATTTAAATTTGTTAAGAGAATATATGATAGGGTGTTAATTTGCTATGTTGTATTGTCTACTTCCTTGGTCTTTGAAAAATCAGGTCGGGCGCGGATTCCCTAAATCGCAATTCGTCTGAGTAGCAAAATTATCAGTTTCTCATTTCGTACACATCGCAAATCGTCTTAATCGCAAAATGTCTAAATTACCAGTTTCTCAGTTCGTACACATCGCAAAATGTCTAAATTACCAGTTTCTCACTTCGTACACATCGCAAATCGTCTTAGTCGCAAAATGACTAAATTTTAAAATATTTTCTTCTAGCGAGTTGTGGTTCTACATGAAACTACTTTGCAAACCGAATAGTTTCTTCTTTTTGTAGCAAGTGCAGGTAGTAGTAGCAGTCTGCACAGAACTGCACAAGAGAGTGTTGTCTCATAATAAAAGCAAGCAGATATGTTTGACGAACCGTTAAAGGTGGCCACTGACGATCAGTTTTTCCCATCAGTTGAACTGACGTCAGTCCAAAATTTGATCGTGAATGTCGAATAGTCACTCCAGAGTTTTGACTGACGGCGCGACACGGAACTTTCCGGCGCGTCGCGCCAAACTGACCGTGAGTGTGTTATCGTCACTCCAATCGCGTCAGTTCGAATTTCTCCAATGAATATTGATCCTTGGTACCAAACAATAAAGTTCAAAATTGATTGTACCGGCCGTTCGAAAACTGACGAGCCGGAGTGACGCCAGTGAGTGGGGAAATCTGTTTGGCGTAAAACCATTTGGAGTGTCGCCACAATTTTAAGCCTGGACTGACGCGCAAAACTGATCGTCAGTGGCCACCTTAAAACCTTGCTTTCTTTATACAACTCCTTTGTAAGTAGAATAGTATGTACATATGTATGTTTTCGTAACGCAAACATAATTGATGCACATTTATCTTATACATAGCGCTTATTGTTCCTGAAAAATTTCAGTGGTGCAGTTTATTCAAAATACATAATAATCACGACTATTATCCCCAAAGGGTTAGTTCGAGAGCAGGCAAAGAGAACCGCAAAAGCATTCCGTGGCCATAGTCCACTTTTCACCAAATAGCAACTGCACATGTGCTCAGCGTGACTGTTGGTGAGCCCATCGCCGCTCTATGCTGTCGGATGCGTAAGTGCAGTCTTTAGTCCGTTAGTCGCCTTTTACGACACCCAAGAGAATAGAAGGGTTGCTAGTTTTTTTCACCGCTACGCGACACGGTTTTTTTAAAGTTGCAACGTTATGCTGTGCGGGTTCATAATCGCCGTAACAATGTTAAAATGTTAGGTTTTAGATTAATTATAGATAGTATTCATTCGAATAGTGACTTTAACTTTAAATAAACATTAAATTATTTATTAATTTTTTTGACGTGACAACGTCTTAAATTAGGTTGCGGCTGGGAGTCACTTATGAAAAAGTGTAACGCTCGGTAACGTTACGATGAGTCACCGAACGAGAGAGAGGCCCGCCGAATGCCTTGCGTCTCTCTCCCACTCAACTATGATAAATTTGTGCAATTCTTATTTTCATTCAATTCCTTGTTCCTATTGTGCAATTTAATTATATTCATATCAATAAATATTCTACCGAGAAAAAGACGTTGTCACGTAAAATCTTCGCCCGTAAAACCGACTTTACAGGCAAACAATTTTTTTTTTTATGTGACACGTCATAATGACTACATCCTGCCTGATGGTAAGCAGCCGATGTAGTCCAAAATAATGAGGGCGCTCCTCACCGTGGAACAAGCTCGATAACAAGCGCACCCATTCATGACGTGACGGCCTGAATAAATATCGTTTCACGATTTAGTCACGACGTTTATCGGGATTATAGGAGCTGGGAAACATGCGCCGGCAGAGAATTCCAAAGCCGAATGGTCTTACTGAGGAACGACTTGCCAAATTTTTTGGTACGAGTGCTGATATTCTGCACGGTATGATGGTGGTTCCTAAGACCAGCACGTGTAGTCCGGGACAGGAAAGGAGAAGGCGGGATTACATCAAAAAGTTCTTCAGAACAATCTCCGTAGTAATTTCGGTAGAAGACCCTGAGAGAAGCAATGTCTCTAGGCAGCTGGAGGTCCTCAAATGAGGCTGTAACCTCAGCATCTCCAATAATGCGTACCGCTCGCCTTTGAAGTCTATCAAGTGCATCGAGGAGGTATTTAGCGGAGCCGTCCCATAGATGGGAACAAAACTCCATACTCGATCGCACCTGAGTCTTGTACAGCAAACAGTGCTGCTCGGGAGTGCAAAACCGCCTCACCTCATGAAACGTATAACATACATTGTTATGCGGATTCATTGTTATGAATATTGCCCAAGGACAACATGTCATTGATATGCAAAAGAAATAGAGTAGGTAGGTGACTTTATAGAACTCAGAGGAACTACCCTCACAAAGGACACGAATCATCCGCTCTTCTAAAAAGTCTGCAACCCAGGCGCAAAAACAGGGCGGCACATCGAAGACCGGCAACTTGGAAAGAAGGGAGCGATGCCATACTCTATCGAAAGCTTTGGCGACATCAAGGCTAACTGCCAGAGATTCGCCATGCTTGTCCATCGCTTCTCCCCATGCGTGAGTAACGTACGCTAGAAGATCACCTGTTGATCGCTTGGGTCTGAACCCATACTGGCGATCATGGAGCAGCGAGTGATCCTCTAGGTAGTGAATGAGCTGAGAGTTAATTATCCGCTCAAACACTTGCACAGCACAGAAGTTATAGCGATAGGTCGATAGTTGGCTGGATTCGAGCGATCCCCTTTTTTGGAGATGGGTTGTATGTTCGCTTCCTTCCAAGACACCGGCACAATACCGGTATCATAAGACATCCTAAACAATCGTGTAAACACAAGAGACAACTCAGCCGCGCATCCGAGCAGCACAATCGCCGGAACACCATCCGGCCCACTGCCTTTCACACGTCGAGTGACCGCAGCATGGTACGTACATCACACTGCCTGATACGAATATCAGGCATGGTGGCCCCACAATGTGCTATGATAGGTGGAGCGGCGCCACAATCGTCGATGCGCGAATTAGCCTCGAAAAGGTCAGCCAACAAGTTCGCCTTCTCAAGCGGCTGGTAGGCTAACGAGCCATCTGGATGTTTCAACGGAGGCAACGAGGGAGAGCAGAAGTTGGCCTGCACGGCCTTAGCGAGCCGCCAATACGTCGCCTCAGTGCTTGTTTGGCCAACAGACCATTTGGGTAATTTTACAGGAGCAATGTTTTTTTGTTTTTCTATGTTATGACTCAAACAAAGGAGTAATGTTATGGTACCTAGTTTCCAAAAATATGGTACATCTGGACATGTAACAATCTATAAAAATTAAAAAAAACTTTGATTTTTACATGTAAAAAAACAAAAAAACATTGCTCCTGTAAAATTACCCAAATGGTCTGTTGGCCAAACAAGCACTGAGGCGACGAATAGCTACGGCTACCCGTAGGGTGCGAGATCAACTCCTGCCCCACCCGCGCGACTCTTTGTGCATCCGCTCCACCGAGAGCCCTCTTATTAAACCTAGAGGCCTTGTTGTAAGCCGTCTTCAAGGAGCCGGTACTCGGGTCATTTAGTGCGCAAGCCCTCGTCCAAGCACGATACGCCGCCTGCTTTCATTCAGCAGCTTTGACGCATTCGCGATTAAACCAAGGCCGTTTTCTACCAACGCTGGCAAGATCTGTGAACAGAATTGTAATATTCCATACCCAACAAGATCTCATCAGCGATGGCAGAAGCGCACTCCGACGGGTCCTTTCCAAGAAAGCAGCTCTGGCCCCATGAGACGGACGCAAAGTAATCAGGCAATCAGGTCTCCACCGTTTTCGGTGGACCAGCGGCAATGACCAAGCAGTGGTCTGACGAGCCTAGAGGTGCAAGCACAGACACTCTATACCTTGCAGGGCGACTCGTCAGCATTAAGTCTAACAAGGAGGGCGCGTTATAACAAAATACAAATAAAATATTAATGAAATGAAAAATAACCGTATCGCGTACCGGTGAAAGAATACTACCACCCCCTCTCTTCCCTTGGGTGTCGTAAAAGGCGACTAAACAGAATGCTCATACATCCAACAGCATAGAGCGGCGATGGGCTCACCACCTGTCACGCTGAGCATATTTGTGTAGTCGCTATTTGGTGAAAAGTGGACTATGGTAGAGGCCTCCTTTTGCGGTCCTCATTGCGTAGTCTCTGACTAACCCTTCTGGGATAATAGTCGTGATTTTTTATGTATGTATGAAATGAAAAATACTTTATTGCACTAAACAAATATATCAGTATGACAAATAGAGGCCATAAGGTTAATAGCACTTTCTGTCAGGCAACCTATCGGCAAGAGAAAACTTATATTAGAAAAACACAAACAACGACACGGTCACACGAAGAAAAACACGGGCCCATACATATTAAACATACTTACATCATTGAGGTACAATAATAGCTCAATGACTTACATACACATGGTATGACATGTATGTATAAATAATACACATTGAGTGCCAATTTAGAATAATCGCGATTATTGATTACTTAAGGCTTTACAATGTCTACATAATAAATTACTCAGTCTACATACTTACTTAAAGTTTATTCTACTTAAGTTCTTAAATTTATAAAAGAAAACATACATACATACATATTAATCACGACTATAATTATATCCGAAGGGTTAGTCAGAGACTAGGCAATGAGGACCGCAAATGCAGTCCTCTGCCATAGTCCACTTTTCACCAAATAGCGACTGCACATGTGCTCAGCGTGACAGGTGATGACCCTATCGCCGCTCTATGCTGTTGGATATATATGCAGTCTATAGTCCGTTAGTCGCCTTTTACGACACCCAATTGAAGAGAGGAGGGGGTGGTAGTATTCTTTCACCGCTACGCAACACGGTAACGGTCAAAAACCTAATTGAAGTTAAATGGAAAACCTTTTTGCAATGACACCTTTTTACTCGTAAGTCATTTGTCATGAATAATGAATACGAAAATAATGTCGCAATAAACAGCCTGAACCCTATTATTAAAAACATCACGAACGTAGGAGGAAAACGCAACGCCATTCAAGGTTACTGAATTAAGGTAATAAAATAGAATATATAAAGTACTAACTTTTACCCGCGACTTTACACATGAAATGAAGACTAGTTTATTTAGCTACAACACACGAGACAGTTACAACAATAACAGTAAAACAAAACATAAATAAACAACAGATTAATATGAAAACACTTATTAAAAATAATAGCAATACTTAACCAATGACCTTTTATAAATAGACTAGTTATACGTGAATGAATTGCATTTTAAAATGGCGAAATTGTTTCTATGACGTAATACACGTCGAAAGGGAAAATCATATTATTAGCCTATTGTTAAAAAGAGATAGACAATATTTTGACTTTTGGTAGTTGACCAATGAGCTCATAGAATTTATGCTCTATCTCGGCCGCCATTGTTTTTCTCTTTCACTCTTACAGAAAACATAGTATACGCTCCTCACTCATGCATATCGGATTGGCAACATGGCAAATGTGATCACTTAATGCAAATTGGTATTTTAAATTTATATTTACAATACTTACGAATGAAATAAGACATTTTTATTGTCTCTTACGGTTGCAGTATAATTTTTACAATTTTTGGATACACAGGAAGTCATTTTAACCAAATAACAAATCAAAAACTTATAAAGGTTCGTTACCTTACCGTGTGTCAATCGTGTTGACGTGACACTGACTGACGTGTGACTGAGTGAAACTCGGGCAATTACCTTGATTTGTCCTTGCCACTACGGAGGCCAGGCAACGTATCTAAACATAAAATATCATTGTACTTAACACATTATTATCTCACGGCCGCAGTTAAAAAGGTAGCCAATTTAGCATTTTGTCAGTTCCAATGGAGCCTGACGCTGGTTTTCAATAGGCTCCTTTAATAATTTTTTTTTGACATATTATGGATGCCAATACTTTACAATGTACCTACTTTCTTAATTAAAAACTAGAAACTTAAGTAATATAAAACGGATAAATAGGGAACAATAAACAGTTTTCACTTACATCATATTCACGGCTATTATCCCGGAAGGGTTACTCAGAGACCAGGCAATGCAGCAAAAGCTGTCCCCTTGCCACAATCCACGTTTCACCAAATAGTACTCGGTGTGACAACTTGACAAGTGGTCAGCATCGTCACTCTATGCTGAGCCGTGATTCTGTATCGCAATCTATAGATTCCACGCCTAAACCTTACCGCGCACAAACGTCAAACGCATACGTTTTTGGAAAGATATCGTAACTTTTTAAGGAATAAAACGTGGTTTTGAAACAAGGAATCGTTACAAAATAAGGGCCCTGTAGATGTTTAATAAGTACCTACTTGTGTAAATAAACAAGTAAATTGGATAACTTGATGTGATTGTTTTTAACTATTAAAATTTACTAAATACGAGTAATTATAAATCTCGCGACAACCTTTTATATCATTAAATTGTGCGGTTCTTCGGTAAAACGGAACCGAAAAACCCGATTCCGTATTCAAACCACGTGAACACGTGGACATATTAAATTTAATAGTGTTTACTAGTAGAATGTCTGTGATTGCGATAACATGAGAGGCTGGAAGTGGTTCTTGACTTTCCTTTTGTTTAGTAGAGTAAAGCATTTCTCACAGTGTAAACGAAACTACTAATCGCGTTGAAGTTACAACTTGATAGTAAAAGTTTTAAAGTAAAAGTTTATTTTTTCTTTTTAGCGCATTTTAACAAAAACTTGTTTTTTACTGAGCTGCTATAATAATAAAGACATAGGTAAATTATTTACGTGGTAAAGCAAGCAATGTAAATGATCTATTACAAACACAAAAATAATAGAACTCTATATCAGTAAAGTTTCTGCAACCAATGTATGAATACATACATACAATTGCGACTATTATCCCGGAAGGGTTAGTCAGAGACTAGGCAATGAGGACAGCAAAAGCAATCCTCTACCATAGTCCACTTTTCACCAAATAGCGACTGCACATGTGCTCAGCGTCACAGGTGGTGAGCCCATCGCCGCTCTATGCTGTGGTATGTATGTGCAGTCTTCAGTCCGTTAGTCGCCTTTTACGACACCCAAAGAAAGACTAAGAAAGGCTACGCGTCAGGTGATTCATATTATCCATAGCTAGTATATTAGTACTCGTATTTTATAACATAACTAGCGGCCCGCCCGCGACATCGTCCGCATGAACACCCTGTATCCCGTGACTTTACTTACATACAAACCTTGTCCTGACAATTACGAACAAAACAAAAAAAGAATCATCCAAATCAGTCGAACCTTTCTGAAGTACTGAGCGAACAAACATTTCAATAATTGATTTTTAGGGTTCCGTAGCCAAATGGCAAAAAACGGAACCCTTATGGATTCGTCATGTCTGTCTGTCCGTCCGTATGTCACAGTCACTTTTTCCGAAACTGTAACAACTATACTGTTGAAACTTGGTAAGTAGATGTATTCTGTGAACCTCATTAAGGTTTACACACAAAAATAGAAAAAAAACAATAAATTTTGGGGGTTCCCCGTACTTAGAACTGAAACTCAATTTTTTTTTATCTAACGCATACGTGTGGTGTATCTATAGATAGGTCTTCAAAAAGGATATTGAGGTTTTTAACATAATTTTTTTTCTAAACTGAATAGTTTGCGCGAGAGACACTTCCAAAGTGGTAAAATGAGTGTCCCTCCGTCCCCCTCCTGTAACTTCTAAAATAAGAGAATGATAAAACTAAAAAAAAATATGTACATTACCATGCAAACTTCCACCGAAAATTGGTTTGAACAAGATCTAGTGAGTAGTTTTTTTTAATACATCCTAAATTAATTATTTTAAAGAAAAATTCACTATTATTAAAACATTGATCAAAGTTACAACGAACTACAATAACTTTTATGTGATGTTACTTGCTGCTACGGAACTCTTCATGGGCAAGTCCGACTTGCACTTGGCCGGTTTTTATTAACATAAATAAAGAGCTTTAAATGGAACATTTTATTTTAAAAGTTTGCCGTATTTTATTATTCAATTACGCGTAAGCTAGAGTAGACTAGAGTCGAATTCGATGAAGATCTTATAAAAACAAGTTTTTTACAACTATTTGTGCATACCATCTACTGTTACTTAAATTTATACTGTTTCTTCTTAGAAAGACAACATTTTTTATTAGTTTTCTCGTTAATCCCTCTCAAGAAACAGTAAAAATCCGAGTGACACTAAATAATATTTACACAAGGAATTGTAAATAATTTGTTTCTCAATATTTTTCATAGAATTTGGCCCTAGAGTATAGTCTAGACTGAGATTTAAGTACTAACATAAAGACATGCGAGCAGCTCGCGAAAACCAGTCGGCTCAGAAATCAAAATGGCCGCTGCGTGACGTAACGGTCGATCCGGTTCGAAGCGGATTATTCCAGTAAAGGGTCGTTGACCCATGACGTTTCGTTTTAAAACAATGTGAAAGTCCATTTTTAGTTGTTTTTTTTAATGTTTATTGTTGTGAATGTAGGTTAGACCTCTTTGGAGGACACACTTTTTTGTATAATTTATAGTTTGACTGATCTCCTTTGTTTTTTCATACTGACTATTTATATTTTACTAGCGGCCTGCTTGTGACTTTGTCCTCACAACGTACCCCTTAACAAATTTCCAAAAAAAATCTTTCATAAAAAACTTGTCCTCGCAATAAATTACAAACACAAAAAAAATAATTAGCCAAATAGGTTATTGTAGGCAGTTGATTTTTTCTTTTATTAATATAGATTGCACCTTCTATAAAATTTGTCTGACCTGTCCCGCGTTTCCTCTTAAGTTTAACTCTATAAAACATTGAAAAAAAGTCACACTCAAAGTAACTCGTTTTAACACAGTTGCTGTCTCATATTTGTTTATAAAGACAGATAGAGACAGCTTTACTATTTAAGCGAGGTTTTATTTAAGTCCGCGTTTTGAAATAACTATGTATGTAAACAAGCTTTTATAAAACAAAGAGACTTTAGGTAACAAAAAAAAAAACTAACAACAAAAGTGTAAACAAATATTACATACATACACATTATCCTGAAGGGTTAGAGACTAGGCAATCAGGACCGCAAAAGCAGTCCTCTACCATTTTTTTACCCTGCCTCTACCATAGTCCACTTAACACCAAATCGCGACTGCACATGTGCTCAGCGTGACAGGTGGTGAACCCATCGCCGCTCTAAGCTCTTGGATGTATGTGAAGCTTTTATTCCTTAGTCGCATTTTATGACACCCAAAGTAAGAGAGGAGGCGGAGTATTCTTTCACAGCTACGCGATATGGTTAAACAACTTAAGAGGCCTATATTACATCTCGACTGTGATTTTTGCGTAAAATGGGCAATTTTGGCGTTATGGATCTCAGAAACAAAAATACATTAACAATTATGACTTATTGAATAGTGTAGAATAGCTATTGGAATAGTGCGTAGCGGCCTCGCTTTTTGTAAATTATGTTTAAGAGGCCTATTACATCTCGACTGTGATTTTTGCGTAACATGGCCAATTTTGGCGTTATGGATCTCAGAAACAAAAATACATTGACAATTATGACTTATTGAATTGGGTAAAATAGCTATTGGATGAGTGCGTAGCAGCAGAGAAAGGTTTTCATAAAATGCGCGACGTCACTTTTTTGAGCTCCTAGATTTAACTAAGTACTGTTCAAAACAATTTAAAAAAATATATATTAGAATGTTATCTCATAAACACCCTCAATTTTTATTCGTTTTAATGAAATTAAGGGTGAGTTCCACCCATGAAATTGAACACTTCCACCTTCCTTCCACCCATGAAAAATTTCGACCTCCCATACAAAACTGTCTGACGACAATAGTATGGGAGGTCGACATTTTTTTTGTTATTTTTGCACATAGATTTCTTGGGGAGAGTTGTCCAGTTTCATGGGTGGAACTCACCCTTAATTTCATTATAACGAATAAAAAGTGAGGGTGTAAAGTCGTAGAGTTCGTAGCGGCCTCGGAATTTTTAGATATCATTGATTATATAGAAAAAAAATCTTATTCTAAACCAAAATTAACGAAAATCGCTTTAAGTTAACTGTGAACTTTGACATTATTGAGCAAAATTTATACCAGAATAAATTGTTACTTCATGAGGAATAAAAATTTTATAATGAATTTATTATCCTATGTTGATAAAAACGATAAATACAACTGCAAAATTACTACAAAATGCGATGCGCCGGCCGTCCGAACTCAACTTATTCTCGCATAGTGGAATTTGTAATATTAAGCATGAATTTATTATCCTATTTCGATGAAAACGATAAAGACAACTGCAAAATTACTGCTAAATGCGAAAATGGGCATTTTAAGCAAAAATCACAGTCGAGATGTAAAGGCCTCTAACCCGAGGGTAGTTGTTGGTACCTACGAGATAGTTACTTATATCATATTATCAATCATTTCCGGGACAAAAAGCGTCCCGCAAGGTGTCACGGCGGCCCAAAATTTGCCCAGAAGCGGGACGTCCCGGAAAATCCGGGACGGTCGGCAAGCCTAGGTGTGAGCCCATCGCTGCTCTATGCTGTTGGTAATTGTGCAGTCTTTATAAGACTTTAAACTCTCGCATTGCATTACATTTAAACTATTTTAACACGATTTATAAATAGTGTTAACATAGTTTTTTTTTTTTTTTCAGTCTTTAGTCCGTTGTGTGGATGTAGCATGGTGTAGTGGATGGTAGCATTCTTTCACCGCTACCTGACACGGTTAATGCGGCTATATATTAAACGCTGGGAATCGAACCCATAACCCCTGGGTCTTAGACAGGTGGTCTAAACTACTTTAAGAGGGTTTACGCATTTCGGTTTCCCATACAATTTTCCAAGTCGAAATTTTTAAAGACCAATAAGCTAATTTTAATGAAACTTTGCACGCTGAAGTAAAATAAAGAGATCTAAATAGTTGTTGTTGAAAACATTATTAAAAAAGGTTTATTTGGCTAAGTTATTGCGATTTGAAGTCCACTATAGAAAGTTTAAAATCGCAATAACTCAGTTAAAAAAAGTTTTTTAATAATGTTTTCAACAAACTATTTAGATCTCTTTACGAGTTTCATCAAAATTGGCTAACTGGTTTTTCAAAATTTTTACTTGGAAGTAAACCCTCCTAAGACAGAGACGGTTAAAGTAGTAAATGAAGCAAGTAGAAAGATTTGTACCATGTCAACCAAAATATTGATAGTAAATAATAAAACCGTGTCGGGTAGCGGCGAAAGAATACTACCACCTCCTCTCTTCCCTTGGGTGTCGTAAAGGCGACTAACGGACTAAAGACTACACATACATCCAATTTCGAAGAGCGGCGATGAGCTCACCACCGGTCACGCTGTGCACATGTGCAGTCGCTATTTGGTGATAAGTGGACTACGGCAGGGGACTGCTTTTTTGCGGTCCCCGTTGCCATCCCTATCTACCGACCTCAATAGATAAGGTATCGCAACTGGAACTACGGGTCCGGTTGTGTTTTCAGAGGTACTACGGGGTTCCGGTTCAAGCCCCCCGCTGGTCGTGTCTTTAACTAGGCGCCTCCGGCGGGATCCGGACATGGGTTGGACTCGTAGTGGCGTGTGGTTAGCTGTAGAGCTTGGGAATGTTCGTTTGTCCTGGTATTGTGTGCCAGGACTTCCAAACTCGTGCACAGCGAGCGGGGCCTAGTAGCGGTCTCTGAGGGGCCAGAAGCGAAAAGTCCTGGAACGTGAGTTTCCCTTGTAGTTGGCAGCTTTGTCCGGTGGTTTTCATTGGACATTGGTGTTGACATCTCCGGTACTAGTCTGGATAACTAGTAGAGGCGGCCTCCTAGATGTCGTAAGTCTCCGGTCCAGCCAGCCGCGTAGGACGTGGGAACTGGCTAGGCGCCCGGATGGGTTCCGAGAAGTGAGTGTGCTTACTACTCCGCTACCAAGGTGGACACTTGGGAGTCGACTTTAGAGTCGACGACCCTAGCAGTGGCAACTGCGAGTTGCGCTCTTCGTGCAACGAGAAGTGAGCGAGCTTGACAGCTCCGGTTACCTATCTGGACAATAGGCAGTGAACTACACGTGTTCACGGGGATACTCTCCTGAGACACTAGTCTTATGAGTACCGAATGAAGAGCGCGCTGCGGCGCTGCTGCTAATTTGGCGTCAAGACCTAACGTTGGTGGTCTCCTACGCGAGTGTTCTACTGGCGCAGGGACGTCTGGCACTTCTTGCAATAACCTAACGGTGGGTCTCGAGGTGCCAGTACAAATAAACTTAGTGAAAAAAGGAGAGGGGATGGTCCCCGTTGCCAGTCTCTGACTTACTCTTCGGGGACAATAGTTGTGATTATAATGTAGGTATGTATGTAAAAAATAGAAATATTTAAATTTGTAACTTTTATAATTTAAATGTGAAAACCCTTCTGTACTCGTTAATTATTATTATCATTAGCATTAACAGTAAAAATGTATTAAATAAAATCAAAATAATTAAGACAGATTAGATTAAAAAAAAAATTCAGTAAAATACAATACAATTAGAACAATTCGCTTTTCATGTATCATAACTGTGCAACATATTAATAAAATAACATAAAACCTAAATTAGTAAGGTTCGTCATAGTCATAACATTGAAGTCGTTAAAAAACCACTGTCATACATTTTCCCATAGAATAATAAATTCCATTTCATTTCATACAAAACATACATACATACATACATTAACCGTGTCGCGTCGCGTAGCGGCGAGAATACTACCACCCCCTCTCTTCCCTTGGGTGTCATAGAGGGCGACTAACGGACTAAAGACTGCACATACATCCACCAGCTTAAAGCGGCGATGGGCTCACCGCCCGTCACGCTGAGCAATTGTGCAGAGTTGCTATTTGGTGAAACGTGGACCATACATAGGACTGCTTTTGCTCGCCTCATTGCCTAGTCTCTGACTAACCCTTCGGGGATAATAGTCGTGATTATATGTACCTATGTATGAACTACACTCAGTTTGGGAGCAATGTAAGCGCAGTCAAGGAAGTTCCCGGTCGACTACTTTTCGGCGATATTCGCGTGCGCACTATCTACGCGCACGCTACCTGTACCTACGCGCTAGGGATGGCGATCGTATTACGAATCCTCTCCTGGCGTTTCCAGCGCCGTGATCACACCGCCATATTATGAGGGTAGGGTGATTAATAAATATCATTTTAGGAAGTTGCCGTGGTCTGTGGGGTAAAGGTGACGTTCAAATAAAAGGACTCATACAGAAATGGACATTCGCTGACATTGGCTTTTGCATTAATGGACTTACAAAGAAGTGGACATCCGCGGAAATGGACTTTCGCAGAAATAGTCGTACCAAACACACTAGACGTACCTAGAAACTGGACCTTGGAGACCGAAAGGGATTTATCGGATAATCCATTTAACGGGACCAACATTTTTTTTGGATCGTTACGTAGTACTGAATCGATCCAGTGTATCGATATTTCAAATTAGTAAATCGAAATACGTTGATTTAAGTTTTAAAAAGAACCATAAAATTATTTACAGTTAGTTAAATGTAATCAAATACCTACATGTAAATAAATAATAGTTTTTCACGAAATAACTCAAAAGTTCACGAGATGGCTGTTGTGTGCTTAGTTTTCTTCGCCTCTTCTTAATAAATAAAAGCAAAAGAAAAAGTTAAATTTTTAATCTTTGATTTCTTAGTATTGTAAACACAAACAACAAACTCTAAAATAGATCGATTTTTTAAGAAATCGATTTTTTGGAACTCGATTTTTTAGTGGATCGATTTTTTATGAATGCGGTTCGATATAAAAATTGAGCTTTTTTCAAGAGAATCGCCTTCCCTAATACGCGCTGTCGAAATGGAGCGCAAGCGAATATCGCTGAAAAGTGGTCAACGGGAACAACCTCAATTGTATGTAACGAGTATGTATGTATATTTATTATTAAAATTTGCATTCAAAATGCTTTAGAGATATAGTTAGGATAAAATGTTTAATAGAAAAAAAACAACCAGTCTCAGGAAAGCTCGAACGGGATTCGAACCCGTGACCTTTGGATTGCCGGTTCACTGCTCTAACCGCTAAGGGGTCTCGGTAGCTTAGCGGTTAGAGCAGTGGAATATGTACGAGTATGTATACAGTTACTTTGGAATAGCATGGTTAGATCTTAACAACATTGTATTTAGCGAGCTACAACTGCTGTCAATATTGGCAGGATATTATTGTTATACTTATACGGGATGGTTTACAAATTCATCAGACGTTATTCTCACCGGCATTTTTTGTTTGTTTGTCTGTCATGTCGACTTGAATAGACCCTCGTCTGCATAAATCCGGATTTGATAACTCGACGCCTTGGAGGCCGAATGGTCAAGCGCTTAGCCCGATTATTGTAGTTTTATTTTTCCATACATTTAAGTGAACCACAATTATAAGATATCTTAAGTAGTAAGTAAGTAAGTAAGTATATATAGTTTATTGTATAGTCCCTGTAGGGTAAAAAGTCTCCTCCATCTTTGTCTGTCTTGAGCTATGATCATCCAGTTTTTCTTACACTATCGTCGACCCATCTTTTCCTTTGCCGTCCTTTTTGTCTCTTCCCAGTGGGATCGAGCCACTTCGTTGGTTGTAATGTCCATCTGTTATCCTGGTATCTGGCTAGGTGGCCTGCCCACTTCCATTTTAGTGTCATGGCGTGTTGTAGTGCATCCTTGAGTTTTGTTTTTTTTGCGTATGTCGATCAATAGCTCGATCGACCCTTAGCTCGATATCCGGATTTAAATCCAAGGTCTGGCAAAGTGTCTTTTCAGATTTTTCGGTGTTTGTGATCACTAACTAGGGTTGCCACCTTTTTTGGGACAAATAGAGTATTTTTTCCATTTTGTTACAACAAAAATAGAGTACATAGCTTAAAAAAGAGTATTTATTTATTTGTCCTTAAAACGTATTTTTTGTTGCTCTTTGTCTTTCTGGAAGATATTTACAGTCTCTTTGCAATTAAAATTTAGATTAAAATATATTATAATCATCTCGTTAATTAGGGTGGCTCTATTCCTTTCGTCTCTCCACTTTACATTCATAAGGGAGAAGACTCTCAGTGAACGCTGAAGTACCTACTCATAACCAGTAACGATGAGTTTTTCGTAAATAGAGTATTTTAGCGTACTCTATTGGTGTCGTATCTTCGACTCTATGATATTATAGAGTACTGTAGAGTAGCGTGGTGATTAAGCCAACACCCATCTATTGTAGCAATGGCTTGGTTGCAATGGTGGAGGCCTTTGCCTAGCTGTGGGACTGTAAGTATACAGGCCTGATAACTCGAGCCTGAATTCATAGTGAGATATCGAACCCGAATTTTCGAAATTCAAGTTAACGCTAACGTCACAAAGGTCACTTTTGAGCGGAACATGAGTGTCGAAGTGAGAGGCAAGTTTATGATAGAGCTTATGAGGGTTTACGCTTTTTGGTTTCCGATACAAATTCCCAGGTTTGAATTTTTAAAAACCATTAAGCCAATTTTGATGAAACTCGGCATGCTGAAGTAAAATATAGAGATCTAAATAGTTTGTTGAAAACATTTCTAAAAAACGTGTATTTAACTTCTGAGTTATTGCGATTTTAAACTTTCCATAGTGGACTTTAAATCGCAATAACTTAGCCAAATATACCTATTTTTAAAAATATTTTCAACAAACTATTTAGATCCCTGTATTTTACTTTAGCATGCAAAGTTTTATTTAAATCGGCATAAAAGCCCTGAAGCTGTAAATAAATATTTTAACCACTTACCATTTGAGGTTAGTAACGTACATAGGGTTAGCAAAAATGATTTTTCTATTACCTTGCCATGATTTCCTGAATTTAAAGAGGAATATGATTTGACTTTATTTGTTTATAACTTTCATAGTTATTTCGATGGTCTTCTCGCATTTGAGTTATTAGAAACGTGGGGATCTAAGATTGATCTTAAAAATAAATTATTAGTGACCAGAACTAGGTTAAAATTGAGAATCCTGGATCACAAGAGATCAAGGACCCTCATGGTCTTTAAAAATTTCAACTTGGAAAATTGTATGGGAAACAGAAATTCGTTAACCCTCTTATCTCTTACACCCAGACGCACTAAACATGCACACACACACGAGCATAGGAACAATCATCATGATCAAACTATAAACGTCCCCACTGCTGGGGACAGACCATCCCACATGGACAACGCCAGAGATTGGGCCATAACCCACCAGGCTGGCCCAATGCGGGTTGGTGGGTTTAACGACTGCCATCTTACGACAGCAACCCGGGCTAGGTGAATTAAGATTACAAATAGAATATTTAATTCACCTGGGTGCATTAACGCAGGTGAATTAAGTAAACGACGGGGGTTTACGTGCCATGCGTAAGAGCTGTGTTTTTGTTGTTGTTTTTTGTTGTTTTTAATTTGGTTACCCAGAAAGAAACCCGGCATTGCGAAAGTTGTGCCGGGGTGCCGCGCAATCGCAAAAACTGACATAAGTCTCTTAATGAACTTCAAAGCAAAATCAATCATATTGATATTTAAAATTACATCAATTCTGCTTTGAAGTTTCAGACCTAGTAAATTGATTAGAGCAATGTTTTTATTCTGCGAAAGGTACAACCCATCACGCGCTTGAATTAAAAATTAAAATTTACTTTTTTAAGATGGGGGTGACCTGCGGAATATCAATACAAATATTTTCATTTAAGAATTATTGTTTCATGCGTAAAATTAAGAATGTTGTCAAAAAAAATGTTTTTAGGAGTCATTAGATTAATGTATTGTTTAAAGAATTTGTATCATATTTCAACAAGGCCACGACCTTGTGCAATGAACAGGCTACGTAAGTTCTTTAATGTATTTAACTAATTTAGCGCATAGTACAAGTAACTCAAAAATACGTAAATTTTCACAATTTCGTGTAGGATCCCCTTACGGTGACGATCGTAAACCGAACGCTACGCCAGGCAAGGCAAGGACCAAGACATCTTCTTGTATGATTTGATAACGACATAACTTTAATTGTTTACTTTAATTAAAAGTTGTAGAGTTTCTTGCGCCCAATCGACACAGTTAATAAAAAAAGATGTCCTAAATGGGTTGGTAATAAAGTGATTTCAGACGATTGTGTTATTCATTCAAGCTTGCACAATAAATAAAATAAAACAAAAATAAATAAACAAACTTATTAAATACTAGCGGCCACTCGCGGTTTCACCCGGGTGGTTCCCGTTCCCGTGGGAATATCGGGATAAAAAGTATCCTACGTGTTAATACAGGTTATAAACTATCAGTCTGACGAATTTCATCCAAATCCATTCAGTAGTTTTTACGTGAAAGAGTAACAAACATCCATCCATATTTACAAACTTTCGCGTTTATAATATTAGTAGGATTTCAACAATAATCAAAAATTTTGATTTGATTTTATTCAAACCGTGTCGCGTAGCGGTGAAAGAATACTACCACCCTTTCTTCCCTTGGTTATCGTTAGAGGCGACTAACGGACTAAAGACCTGCACATACATCCAACAGCATAGAGCATCGATGGGCTCACCATCTATCACGCTTTGCACATGTGCAGTCACTATTTGGTGTAAAGTGGACTATGGTAGAGGACTACTTTTGCTCTCCTCACTGCCCAGTCTCTGACTATCCCTTCGGGGATAATATATGTGATTATATGTATATATGTATGATTTGATTTAACCGTGATCGTAGAACAAGGCTTTGTCGCACTAATACAACGTGTTAATTAAATTACGCAAAACTTGTAATTAGTTTGTTCAGCACTAGGAGCACGGATCTTTTATCGACCGATATAGTGACATTAGACGTCGACAAATTGACATCGGCCGTACATGAACTGTCTAATTTTATCGTCTTATGTCACTTAATCGGTCGATAAAAGATCCGTGCTCAGATGGCAGAATCGAGAGTAGAATCGATTTCAATAAGAAAAAAACATACAAAATACATACAATCATGACTATTATCCCCGAAGGGTTAGTTACAGACTAGGCAATGTGGACAGTAAAAGCAGTCCTCTACAAAATTTTCATTTAAATTTTTTCGTCCACTTTTCACCAAATAGCGAAAAATAAAAATAAAAATAACTGCACATGTGCTCAGCGTGACAGGTGGTAAGCCCATCGCCGCTCTATGCTGTTGGATGTATGTGCAGTCTTTAGTCCGTTAGTCGCCTTTTACGACACCCAGGGGAAGAAACGGGGTGGTAGTATTCTTTCACCGCTACGCGGCATGGTTAAGAAAAAGTATATATCAAAAACAATTTTTTAATCCACGCCACTTTTTAAATTAACTTAACTATTTCGGCGTCTTATCAGTAGTAATACAACAGTAGGAATTACAATTTTCGGAAACATGAGTGTTATGAACATCGTCGGTAGTACCCTTAGAGCATTCAATCAACGTAGTACCTACTACAAATTGTATGAATGAAAACTTTTTGAAGAAAAATTATAGGAAGTGTCAGAATTCGGATTACAAATCGGTAGGAAGAACAATTTTAAGTGAATGTCTAGTCTAGATACACGCGCGCGTAGCTAAGTACCTACCATAGTTTCGAGTTTCCCAACAATGCCAGAAAACAAAACAAAATATTCTGTGTTTAAACAACTTGCGGAAAAATATATTTCCACGAATATTTTCACACAAACTTACGAGAAGACTTTCAAATATAGCAGAAGAAGTAAAACCAATGCAAAAGAGATTGCACTTAAACCAAACAGCAATAAACGTCAAAATACAATACATTTGGGTAACGTTGGACAATTTGAAAGCATGTTCTTTGAGTTGATTAAACTACAGGGTGTTATTTAATAGTTTTTAAATCCCGCAACTGAGCCATCATAGCGCAAAGAACAACAAATTTTTCGTTTTTTTGAGATGAAAAAGCGAATAAAAAGCTGTTCCATACCTACATTAGATCGAAAAGTATTTGCAGTTTTGTATGGAACAAGCCTTCGATCACGTATAAAAACTGGATGCACAATCAACGCTCAAAAACGGCCGCACAAGTGTAATAGTGATGACATTTTAGACCTTAGTACCTTACCTTTAATGTTTTTAGACTAAGCTGTAAACTCTGCACTTTAAAGTCGATATTTCTTGAATTAAAATTTTGAGTTCTGTCTATATTTTACTAAGAATGCGAATTGTTTAGGTACGCATTCCGTGGGTAGTGCGCGAGCCAAGTGTTAGTGTGTGTGACAAAGAGTTCCTTCGAAAATAGCTTTTTCTTCTAAAACACTTATCGATACCTTTAATTTTAATTGACGTAAAGCACATTCTGGCCAAAACGAGCTATGAATGCCATCTTACATTGTTTTTTTTCTCTTTTTTTCTGTCTAATCCACGTAGCAATACGACCATTAATAACGATTTTAGACACATTGAAAATGTAAAGTAAAGAACGTTTTCAATGTCAAATTATAAAATTTTAGGTAGTAGGTATGTGATATAATATAAATTAATGCATAACGTAAACAACGTCAAAATCTTATTTCGTTTTAACAGCCCAACCATTTACTCTATATAAAAATGGATGTAAAGAACATTTTAATGAATTTTTTTAGATGTAAGGCACATCTATTTTCTAAAATAACAAACTAGACTAAAAACTAAGTATTTCATCGCCTTCATCTCAGGATTTTAGGTAAGTATATATTGTCTGCATCACTTTTCTATAACTTTAAAAACACAAGCATATTGAATTTAAATCTAAAAAAAAAACTTATTTTGGCTCTCCTGTAAAGTCGAGTTTTGTGCTTTACGGCAATTGTTAGTAAAAGTATCGATATACGTCAAATGTAATGTCAACGCCGCCACTTTTCCGCTACGATTTAGTATGGGATTGTGCATCTAATTTATTTAGGTAATCGAAGGGAACAGCGAAAGAAATCGCTTTTTACAAGCTTTTAATTAACTTGCACTGTTCGTATGTAAGTTGTCCGTTAACATTTGAAAACCATTTTTCGACCATTTGTTGGTATCCGATTAAGCTGAAATTTTGCATACACCTTTAGTTCTGGTGACAATACAATGTGAAATACTCAATATTGTAAAAATTTTAATATGGCCGCCGCTTCAAGATGGCGGATTGCAAATTTTTCAGGTTGCTCTCATACAAATAGTTGATCTTTGCACTTAGTAGTATGACTCAGTTGCGGGATTATATACCTATTAACAAACATCCTGTATATTATAATAATTTATGCGTTGATGAAAAAAACTTTTTTAAACGCCTCTGTGGCCTAGAGCTAAATTAAAAACACAAAATAAAAATCTTTGCTCTTTAATTTACATGCTTGTAATGAAGTTTAAAGTTACCTAAATGAAAAGTAAATTGTTAATTATATATAATATTAGTACTGACTCAATCATAGGCCATACAGTCGAAAGCCAGACTAGAAACCAATTTGCACAGGACAATGTTATGACATTTAATTTTGCCTGAAAAAACAAAATGGCGGACGTCTTCAATAGACTCAAAAGGAAGAGGAGAGGTGACAGGAACAGTGTATACTCTATGGTGTCCTGCAGTGACTTGACCCCGGGAAGCCTGGATGTCTGGCTGGACCTGCCGGACGAGATAAAGTTCGACCCATCTTTGGAGCCTTTCAAGAAACTCTACGAGCAACATCATGGTATGATTATTTTGTTTTATTTATTAAATTTTATCATCATCATCATCAGCCAGAAGACGTCCACTGCTGGACAAAGGCCTCCCCCAAGGATCTCCACCACGACCGGTCCTGTGCTGCTTGCATCCAGCGGCTACCCACGAACCATTCTGCCTCAACGGCCATCTGTTCTACGGGCGATGTGCCCTGCCCATTGCCACTTGAGCTTGGCGACTCTTTGGGCTATGTCGGTTACTCTAGGTCATCTACGAATCTCCTCATTTCTGATTTGATCACGTAGAGAAACCCCGAGCATAGCCCTCTCCATTGTTCTTTGGAGAGGGCTATGCTCGCTATTAATTTTATCATAATTCATGAATAGGTCAAGAGTACCCCCCACTAGCATATACAGGGTCAATTTTGAACCATCCGCCAAACTTTTTCACATCATCGTATAGCAGCAGTACAACCAAATAATTAACTAAAAAAAACTTAATTTCTCTTATGCATTTTAGTCTCAACTTTACCTATACACGTGGCTGTCTATTAATGCGCATGCGCGTGACCGCCATTATTCACCCCTTGCACCAATGACGGCGCACCCGCCGCGCCGCTTTAACCGCAAGGGTGAGCGCACAGACCTAGAAATAAAGATTAAAAAAACTGGCAAAAAATATTTTTAAAAAGAAAACAGTTTTCGGCGGGCTGGATAAGTTTCACGGTATCTCAACAGCAGAGAGCTCCTGGCCCGCATTGCCAAAAGGGTTCTAATCCTTTATTATTGGAATTTTTGCATTCACAATGCTATATTGATATTGGATAAAATGTTTAATAAAAATTCTGGGTTCTCGGTAGCTCATTACATTTACGTCAAATATATAATAATATTAAAAAAATCAATTGCCGAAATGTTTGTACGCGCATCATTTCAGAACTGCTCGACCGATTGGGCTGATTCTTTTTTGTTACGTTCGCAATGGTCAGGACAAGGTTTGTATGAAAGAAAATATCATCATGGAAATCCATCACAGTATACAGGGTGTTAACGCGCACGAAGTCGCGGGCGGGCCGCTAGTAATTCATAAATATTTAAGAGATCCGTGTGGTGGCAAATCATTATTAAAAGAGCACTACAATACCCGTCTCTTCTCAAGGGTATCGTAAAAGGAACTAACACACTGAAGACTACTCATACATCCATCAGCATAAAGCGGTGAGTGGCTCACCACCTAGGTATAACATACATACATGTAATCACGACTATTATCCCCGAACGGTTAGTCAGAGACTATTCAATGAGGACAGCAAAAGCGGACCTCTACCATAGTCCACTTTTCACCAAATAGCGACTGCACATGTGCTCAACGTGACAGGTGGTAAGCCCATCGCCGCTGTATGCTGTTGGGTGTATATGCAGTGTTAGTCCTTTAGTCGCCTTTTACGACACCTAATGGAAGAGGGCGTGGTAGTATTCTTTCACCACTATGCGACGCGGTTATGTAATGCTAACTAAATGTTTATTATGTAAACCTGTGGTTAAAAGACAATTATGCATTTTATTGTTTTTCAGGAAAGCTTGACACACCTGAGGTTGTGATCACCGATGGTGACAAAACCATATTTGACAAGAAGATCTCAGAAATTCCAACCGTTGAAGAGAATGTGGAGTTAAACCACGAGAATGCACTCAAAGACTACGGGAGTAGGTGAGAATTTTCTTTAAAATCAAAATAGGATATACCTACATATACGTACATACACATAACTATTATCCCCGAAGGGTTAGTCTGAGACTGGGCAATGAGGACCGCAAAAGCAGTCCTCTGCCATACTCACTTTTCACCAAATAGCGATTGCACATGTGCTCAGCGTGACAGGTGGTGAGCCCATCGCCGCTCTATGCTGATGGATGTACGTGCAGTCTTTAGTCCGTTAGTCGCCTTTTACGACACCCAAGGGAAGAGAGGAGGTGATAGTATTCTTTCACCTCTACCCGACACGGTAAAGACAAAGTTGTAGAATAAAATAAAAATCCTTTCTGAAATTAAAAGCTGTGGAGTTTCTTGCGCCTATTCCTCACCACAGCCAAAAAAGACGTCCTGAATGGGAGGTAAGCTAATAAAATATTATGGATAATTCGGAAGTGCTTATTTAAAGTCAATGTCAAATTATTTATTTAATAAGTTAAGTTTTTTGGCTAACTTGTAGTTAAAACTTAACAATTAATCTTACTAATCTATTCTACCTAACCGTCTCTGATTAACCCTTCGGGGATAATAGTCGTGATTATATGGATGTACATACATAATATGGAATGTTTGATGTTTACTCTAGTTTCTTCAACCAAGACTTTAATTCTCCGACTTTTTTACGACTTACGAGATGTTTTACAATAAATGAACAACCTTCGCTGGGGATCAAACCAAATACTGCGACTTCACATATAAAAATTCTTGATTTTGTTTGTTTTCAGGTTAATGGAACATATTACGCCATACGAAGAGAAGAAAACACATACGGCCAGAAAGAGAAAGGTGATTCAGATACTCGTAGAATGACCAGCCGTGCGATTCTTTATGTTAAAGCCTTGGTAGCAGCGGCTGCCGCAGCGCTGAAAATTGACTCTGTCTCTTTCATATTCATAGAATTGAAAAGAGACAGCAGATCGCAGCCATGCGCGCATCGTCTATGTGTCGTTTAGAGAATCGCATAGCTGAATAAATAACTCAAGTCATTAATTTATTAGAGGATGTTTAAAGTGCCAGTGACAGAAAAATTTAAAGAGAAATCGTTTGCCCTTGTACTCGTATATGCATGTGGTGGAAAGGGATGAAACGTATAAACAGTGATAGATAAACATATAAGTGTTGATGGATGTGTGGAAAGAGGTAGACCAAAAAAATGGATGGATTGAGGAATGACTTATACTCGTTATAAATTGCAAAAGACAATGTCGAAAAGTTTTCTTGAGCGGATTCAAACCCGCACCCATCTAGCAAACCGGGCCAGGTGCTTATTCCAGTTGAGCTACCGTGGAACTTATCCTGCCCGCCGAAACATCAACAACATATTTATTTTATACTTTGAAAGCCAAAGGTGTTTTATAAAAGCAAACTTTTTTCAAAAGTGTATTTACGAGGAAAGTGTACAGTCACGAGCAAAAATATGTAAACAATTTTAACTCTTAATACAATAGAATAAGAGTCAAAATGTATACATATTGATGCTCGTGACTGTACCTACGAGGAATAATTCGTTTTTTCGACACCGTCTTTTTCAATTTGTAATTTGTTCGCAGAAAAATTTGCTTTAAAATTATATAAACAATAAAATTAAAACACTACTATTATCCCGGAAGGGTTTTTTTATAGTAGAAGGAGAAAAACGAGCAGGCGGGTCACCTGATGGAGAGTAATCACCACTGCCCATGGACACCCGCAAAACCAGAGGAATCGCAGGCGCGTTGCCGGCTTTTAAGGAAGGAATAGGGTTAGGGAAAGGGCCTATCCCTTAGTTAGTTAGTTAAGAAGACTAAGGGTAAGTCAAAGACTATGCAATGACGACCACAATAATATACGAGACAGCAAAGTACTTACCAAGGGAATAATAAAATTTTAGAGAGTGGACTGTTTTTTTTTTAATAGCAGAAGGAAGCAAACGAGCAAGCGGGTCACCTGATGGAAAGTAATCACTGCCGCCCATGGACACCTGCAAAACCAGAGGAATCGCAGGCGCGTTGCCGGCCTTTAAGGAAGGAATAGGCTCATTTCTTGAAGATCCCTAAGTCGTAACGGTCCGGAAATACCGCCGCCGAGAGCTGGTTCCACAACACTGTAGTTCGAAGCAAGAAATTTCTTGAAAAACACACAGTAGTAGACCGCCATCCATCAAGGTGATGTGGATGGAATGACAGTCGATTGCGTGTAGTGCGGTGAAGGAAATCAGCGGCAGGGATCAAGCCGAACAATTCCTCAGAACACTCCCCATGATATACACGGTACAATATACAGAGAGACGCCACGTCTCTCCGAAGAGCCAGTGGATCGAGCCGACCTAAAATAACCACGTCGTCGACAATTCGAGCAGCTCTGCGTTGAATGCGGTCAAATGGAAGGTGTTGGTATTGGGGTGCTCCAGCCCAGAGATGGGAGCAGTATTCCATATGCGGCCTGACCTGTGCTTTATACAGTTGTAAACGGTGGGCCGGCGTGAAATACTGACCCGCTCTATTAAGCACACCCAGCTTTTTCGAAGCTAATTTAGATGTACTGAGGTATTGGATATAAACTACACTCGGCGTCAAAAAAATCGCACCTCTTAGAAAATCACTTTCAAATGTCATTTACTCTTGATATGCACATGCAGTCGCATTAATTATGATTTTATTTACAAGGTTACTTAATTAACTTAATAAAAAACATTACTTTCATTATCAAATAAAACCTAATGCAACAAATAAAGTGTCACAAAAATTCGATGCAAATTTTGCTACCCGTGAGAGTTGCTAGTTGCGCTTCCTTTGTGGGTATAAAACGGTCAACACGGGTTCAATGTGGGTCATTCGCTATTCAACCGTTGAAGAGGACACACGCACAGATTTTGATGGATACCACAGCTGATAAAGCCGCTCAAGTGGTTGCACTACTGCAATCAGGGGTGCGGCAGTGTGATGTCGCCCGGCAACTGAACCTGAGCCGTTATTCCGTTCGAAGAGTGTACCAGCGCTTCATAGAGACCGGTGGCTATATCCGCAGACACGGTTCGGGTAGACGTCGCTGCACTTCGGAAAGAGACGACCGGTTCGTTGTGTCGAACTCTTTGAGAAATCGTTTCTCCAACGCTGTTGAGTTGCAACAGCAGCTCGAGGCAGTTCGCAGACGCACCGTAAGCGTATCTACGGTTAGAAGAAGATTGAAGGAGAAGAAGATAGCGGCCCACAGAGCTGCTACGGGTCCAAAATTGACTGCAGCGCATCGGCGAGCCCGCTTGCAGTTTGCTCGTGACCACGTCGATTGGACCCTTGAGCAGTGGAGAGCTGTTCTCTTCTCAGACGAGACGCGAGTGTGTCTTTTCTGCAACGACCGACGGAGAAGAGTATACCGGAGGCAGGGTGAACGTTTCGCCCAAGCCTGCATCCAGGAGACGGTGGAATATGGTGGCGGATCCTGCATGTTCTGGGGCGGTATGTCTGCTGCCGGCAAAACCGACCTTGTCTGCGTCTCCCGGACTGGAGGTGCTCGCGGACAAGGGTCGCTGACTGCTCGCCGCTATGTCACTGAGGTCCTGGAAGTGCATGTGGTCCCCTTTGCCGAATCTTTTGGCGAGGGGTTCACATTAATGCACGACAACGCTCGCGCTCACACTGCAGGCATCGTGAGCGACTTCTTGCAGAGGTCCCAAATCTCTGTGATGCAGTGGCCAGCGCGAAGTCCGGATCTGAATCCTATAGAGCACCTCTGGGACCATCTTAAACGTAAGGTTCGATCTCGGGATCCAGCTCCTTCGACTCTACAGGAGCTCCAAGACGCGGTGATTGAAGAATGGGGGCTTATCCCTCAAGAAGAGCTCCTGAAGTTGGTGAGGTCCATGAGGGACCGTATGGAAGCCGTGATCAGGGCAAGGGGGGGTAACACTAGATTTTAAGTTAATTTTAAGACACTTTTTGTACATTTTTCTTTGTAAATTATCTGTTGTTAATTAGGACTTAATTAAGGATTTTTATTATTTTATTAATTTTAATGTTGTTTGTATAATTATAATTAAACAGAAAGTTAAATTTAATTGTTTTTTGATACTCCTTTTTGTTACCTTTCTAATGATACCCAACACTATCCTCTACATAAGGTTTAAGAATTTTTAAAGATGATTTTTAAAAGGTGCGATTTTTTTGACGCCGAGATTACATTACACAATGCTTTCGGTATTATAATCTGCCTTGGCAACTACCCATAATATGGCAAAAAACACTTACCTCGACCAGCTTTCTGAGGAGACGCGATCTGAGGCTCGTTCTGCAGTTTTTGGTTCGGTTTCGTACCAAAGTTTTATATTGTTTTGCGGTGAACGTCACACGCGATATTTAAGAAAAATATTAAATTGTTTGCGATGAAGGTCACTCACACACGCACGATATTCTCAGCAGACGCTTTAGCCAGAAGAAATAAAAGAAGAACGCTCACAGCTGACACGTCGTCAGAAGAAAAAAGATGCGCTCCAAATCCAGCCAGTTTTGGCAAGGAGGTTTTATGCCATAATACAAATAATCATCAAGACAGATATTGAAAAATATATATATAGGTAAATAGGATCACCCTAGAGCTTGCACCACGACGCCACCACTGCGACGACCCACCAAGGCAGACCCTTTAAGTGGATGTGACGACTACCATCACAATCCGAATGTTGTTCCTTTGCGGGAAGTGCCGTTACCATGCAGGCACTCTAACTCCACTAACCAACCACCTAGGAGAACTTACCTCCAATCTGCTCTCAAGGCATTTTATGTCGACCCTAAGCTAACCTGAGCTGTGTGTGCATTTAAAAGATTACTATCCACCCATCTTTGGTTATCATTTGTTGAATCTTGGACTGTGGCGGTGGGCTGCCTTTGCGGTCCTCATTGCCTGGTCTCTGACTAACCCTTTGGCGATAATAGTCGTGATTGTGTATGTATATTAACCACGGAATAGATAAATCTTCTTTAACTGTTCTGTGTTATTAACTGTTATTTTTTCTTAGCTCCAGTTTATTCTGCGTGTGATCAAGTTGTCAACTCTGGTAGCTGGTTGGATGCTGCTTACCGTGTCTCTCATCATGAACCAGGAGAAAACAGACGTGGTGTTACACACAGCAGTTCAAGGGGGAGAAATGAAAGGTAAAGTCAAATCATACATACATAAAAACATATAATCACGACTATTATCCCCGAAGGGTTAGTCAGAGAATAGGCAATGAAGACAGCAAAAGCAGTCCTCTACCATAGTCCACTTTTCACTAACTAGCGACTGCATATGTGCCCAGCGTGACAGGTGGTAAGCCCATCGCCGCTCTAAGCTGTTGGATGTATGTGCCTTTAGTCGGTTAGTCGCATTTTACGACACCCAAGGGAAAAGAGGGGGTGGTAATATTCTTTCACCGCTACGCGACACGGTTATCATCTTAAATCAAAATATCATCTTAATAATCTTAATCAAAATATCAAAATATCATCTTAAATCAAAATATCATCTTAATAATCTTAATCAAAATATCAAAATATCATCTTAAATCAAAATATCATCTTAATAATCTTAATCAAAATATCAAAACATCAAAATATCATCTTAAATCAAAATATCATCTTAATAATCTTAATCAAAATATCAAAACATCAAAATATCATCTTAACTAATTTTATGAAGTAGCGGTCCGCCCGCGATTTACGACGTAGCAGGTTCAGCAGGTTCAGTGGCACCGAGGACGGCTTCTGCGGTCCTCATTACGTATTTTTGCTTCTTATTTAAAAGACATAATTTGCAACTACTTAAATACCTTGTAAGTATAAAAGTTAAAAATAAAATGTAGCAAAAACTATGATAAATTGTGCCCTATTTGTAAAAAACTGCCAATAGAGGATACAGTAAAATATATCATAGCCATAGATCAGTACTATTCTGAAGAATATAAAATTAAAGTGATAAATAAATTTAACACAAGAAGGGTTAGAGATTATAGTTAATTGTAGGTATATATTACAAAAAACTGTTACGGTAAAAGATTTACATGGTATTTAGTTCCGGAAATATGTATTGATAAAGAGTTATTAAGAAAAAGTAAAAAAGTGTGTAAGCCTTTTTGCAGATAAGTAGATATACCTAAAAGATATATTGTTATAGTAAACCCTGATGGGTAAGCAAGTACACAAAATTATTGTATACAAGAGTGCTTATATCGCCAACAAACTGCTTAACAGTTTGGTGCATAGTATTGGTTTGTAATGTTTTTGTATGATATTTGACTATAAATAAAAAAAAAAAATGCCTAGTCTCTGACTAGCACTTTGGGGTTATGTCTTCAATCTATGTATGACTATGCATGCAATAACGATTTCGGTTTGTATTTTCTCAGAGTACGAGCTACTGCCAACCTTGGATAAGGTATTGGTTGCAATAACCATCACGGGACCGTTCAGTCAAGTCCATACGAACGACAGTGCGAGCATGCTACAGCTCTGGCTCCATAGACACACCGACGAGTTAGGCAATGAACAGGTTAGTTCCTTTTATTACATTCTTACATACATATTATAATCACGACTATTATCCCCGAAGGGTTAGTCAGAGACTAGGCAATGAGGACAGCAAAAGCAGACCTCTACCATAGTCCCCTTTTCACCAAGTACACCCTCAGTCGCCTTTAACGACACCCAAGGGAAAAAAGGGGGCGGTTGTATTCTTTCACCGCTACGTGACACGGTTAGCTGTTATAAAGTAAGCCAGTGTTATTATGTAAATACGGCACAGCACACCCTTACACAAAGGTAAGCCGATCGGCCGTCAATTTAATGTCAACCGTCCCCGTGACAACACACACGACACACTGCAACATAAAATTGACACCACACTTAGCAAAGACACACTAAAGGATAAGAAACAAGAAGGAAAAGGGACAATTTTTAGATTTTGCCAAGAAAATTGTAGCAACAGTAAATAAGAGGAATAAGGACTAGTAGATAAGTAAGTAAGAAAGAGCAAAGACCACATACGTGGCAAAATTGTAAATCTGAGGAAGAAATAAAAATGTAACAAAGTATCTAATAATAAGAAATTTATAAAATACAGAAGTAATAAATATTTACATGTAGAATTGTACTATTTATTTTATGTATGTGATTGAAGTTATTTTGTATCGTCGTTGTAACTGTAACCTTGTCGTGTAGCTGTGAAAGAAAACTACCACCCCCTCTCTTTCCTTGGGTGTCGTAAAAGGCGACTAACGTACTAAAGACTTCGCTTACATCTAACAGCATAGAGTGGTGATTGGCTCACCACGTGTTACGCTGAGTCGCTTTTTGGTGAAAAGTAGACTATGGTAGAGGACTGCTTTTGCGGTCCTTATTGCATAGTGTCTGACTAACCCTTCGGAGATAATAGTCGTTATTGTGAGAACCAACGTTTTTATCGTTATTGTGTTCTCAACTGGAGATAAGATAGCCAGCAGCTAAACAGTTGAAGATTCTTATAAAGTGCCGCTCTGCATCAACTGCTTACGTCATTCCAAACAGAACTTTATGGCATTGCAAACAAAGTAGTTATTGGACAATCAGTTCACAATAACTATCACAGCTGCTAGATTATCTACTAAGTCGTAAAGCAAGACAATAGCGCTTTATGGCACATAAAACCTGTATGTTGTACACAAATACTCATCAGGTGTACCTATGACAGTATAAACAGAGCTCTGCTGCGAAGGTCAGTACTTAGTAATGTGAGCTCATCTAATACTGGTGCTGTTACATTTGATCTGTGGCAGTATCGTGTCGTTATATTTGCACTGTAAGCAGTTTTTAGCACGTTTTCTTAAGGATACCAAGACACATTATTTATTAAAAACTAGTGGCCCGCCCGCAACTTCGTCTGCGTGAACACCTTAAATCCCTTAACGAGTTTCCAATAAAAATGCATACACACATACAAATAATCACGACTATTATCCCCGAAGGGTTAGTCAGAGACTAGGCAATGAGGACCGTAAAATCTGTCCTGCCATAGTCCACGTTTCATTAAATAACAACTATAACTACACATGTACTCAGCGTGACAGGTAGCCCATCGCCGCTCTATACTGTTAGATGTATGTGCAGTTTTTAGTCCGTTAGTCGCCTTTTACAACACCCAAGGAAATAGAAGGGGTTGTTAATATTCTTTCACCGCTACGCGACCCGGTTATAAAATATTTAAATCAACATGCACGTTTGTTTAAAGTCTTTTGGTCTTCCAGCGTTCACAGCTGTGGTATGTTAACCTGCAAGCAGAGGATGCCCTGGATTTTTCACCGAGCATATCCGAGTCGAAAACCTTAACGCTGGAGACGACTACGATAAGTCAAACCAACTCCAGTGGCGGCAACGGGACTTTCGACCTCAACGGACTTTGGGACCAAGTGGAAAGCAATGGTTGGTATTTTTATGAGCCTAAGTACGATCTTTCGATCACGTATAGGGTACAGTTACATAAAACATGAATACACATACACATACCTACATACTTTTGGCATCGATTGACTCTTTTTTGTCTTTAGAAATCAGCGTGTGAAAAAAACACAGAGAAAGCCCTTAGTCCAAAATCTATCGCGATCTCGCAGCAGCACGTTGGGATCTTTTGTGAAACCCCGTCCTATCACTCTGCCTCCTCAGTAAAGATAATTGCTATAAGCTTGGCAATGTCCTTGAGGGCGAAGAGCCTAAAATCTTCTGGTTTCGGGTAGGCCGATCCCAGAAGAATCATTCTTTTGCTGGCAAAAGAGTCGCAGTCACACAGTAGGTGCTGCATTGACTCCGTTTCCCCTTCACATGTGATACACAGGTTGTCTGTTGCTAGTTGCATTTTGTAGAGCATTTATTTTGTGTCATAGTGCCCAGTCAGGGCACCGGTAACTAATCGGGCCTGCCTTCTGCTACCTCCGCATAGATCTTACTTCTTCCTAGGGAGCCTTCGCTTATGAAGGATTTTGAGTGTCTTATGCCGGGTAGCTCTTTTCTTGCATTTACTTTTAGGACACACGCTAATTAAGCGACGCGTACGGAAATTGTCAAAATTTAAATAAGAATACAAGCCCGCGATACCATCATCTAATAATCAAAGAGTTTGGCCAATTGTAGCAGTTCGGTTCGACCTCGTCTGTTTTTTCACGTGTTTGTATGTTTGTTTTACTTCCGATGCCGAATTCACCATCTTTGAACTGAATGAAGAAAAAAAAGCGATGGGCTCACCAACTGTCACGTTGAGCACACGTGCGGTTGTAACTTAGGAAAGCGTGGATTATGGCATAGGACTGATTTTGCGGTTCTTATTGCCTAGTCTCTGACTCACCTTTAGGGAATAATAATAATTATTAAATGTTGGCTGTAGTAAGGCTACTTACTACCTTGGTCATTGTATATGATTAATGTCATTAATATAAATATAATAAACAATAGGTTATGGGCACAGCAAATAAAAATTTAAAAATCCAAAAATAACCATCGAAGAAACACAAAATATAAACAAATTATGCAACGAACAGGATTTTCCAATGTGGAAATTTCAAGTTATGATAATATTTAAAAGCACCGGACTTGACTGAATCGTGAATGAAAAAAATTACACAACATGCAAAGATTTTATAAGAAACGACGCCAAAGCACAAAAAATTATTATGAATACTATTGATAAAAAGCATCTAACTACTATTAATTATGACGTGTGAAAGTGCCGAAAAGATGTTTGAAAAGCTATGTGCCATATTTGAGAAATCAAGTGATGACCAAAAATGTTATTTGTGGGAAGAATTTTTCGACTACAAATACGACAAGACAAACAACATCACTCACTACATAAGTACTCTAGAAAATAACTCGTGTTGATTAAGAGGTATTGGTGAGAAAATTACAGATAACATGATTATATCTAAAATACTATCTACTTTGCCCGAACAATATAATAATTTTAAAACAGCATGGGATTCAACACCATTTGCTGAGAGGATTCTTGTCAATCTTACTGCAAGGCTACTTATTGAGGAAAAGAGAACATGTACAGAGGTAAATGTTGAGACTGCATTCAAGGCTACATATAAAAACTTTAACATTAATAATAAACCTCGAAGAAAGTTTTGTGAAATATGCAAGAAAAACAACCATATTGCGAAAGACTGCTATCATAAAAACCGTAACATGTGCAGTATATGCAAGAAAACAAATCATAAAGAAGAAAACTGTTATTTTAGATTTAAAAATAAAACATACAACCAGAAAAAAGGAGTCATTTGTCGCATTTATGTCTGAATTACAATTAAAAGAAAAAAACAATACTGAAGTATTTATAGTAGATTCTGGGTCGACTTGTCATATGACCAATAATAGATCTATGCTAAAAAATATAACAAAAGAAAGTTCAAACATTACATATCGCTAAAAAAGATGAGAAGTTAACATCTAATGAGGTAGGGACCATTGAATCGAAACAATGTGTTCTACAAAATGTTTTGCATATACCTGACCTTTAGCGAAACTTGTTCTCTGTGAGAAAAGTCAGTCTGATAAAGGAGGAACTGTTACATTTACTAAAGAAAACGTTTTTTTATAAAGAAAAATGAAACATTAATACTCGGAAATAGAAAAGAAAACGGGTTATTTGAAATAGAATTAGAAAAGAAAGAAAATGTTTCATACAATATAATAAAAGAAAAAAATGCTCTAGACTGGCATATAAATATATAAAATTAGGGCATCCTAGCAAAGAAGTAATGAAAAATATGCTAAAGCAGAATATAGTTTCTGGAATAAAAATAACAATAAAAGACATAGAAAACATACCAAGTTGTGATACATGCTATAAAGCCAAACAAACAAGATTACCTTTTAATTCTATACGTCAGAGAGCTCAACGATCATTAGAAATTATACACACTGATATTTGTGGCCCTATAAATCCACCTACATGGAATAATGAGAGATACATATTAACGTTTCTTGATGACTATACACACCATTTAAAAATAGAATTATTAAAAAATAAAAGTGAAGTTTATGAGTATATAAGAAATTACATAGAAGAGAGTGAAAGAAAATATGAAAAGAAAGTATCAGTTATAAGATGTGATAATGGGGGTGAGTATCGCTCGCATCAAATTAAGATATGGTGTTTTAATAAAGGTATTATACTTGACTACACTATACCACACACACCTCAGTTAAATGGCAAAGCAGAGAGAATAAACCGCACACTGTTGGAAAAAGTAAGAGCTTTATTATGTGATTCTACCTTACACAAAGAGATCTGGGGTGAGCTGCTCGTACTGGCGCATATTTATTAAATAGAACAGCTACTGAGACAACAAGGAAGGTTCCAACAGAAATGTTAACAGGTAATAAACCTTAGATTATTAAAAAAGTTTGGATGTGAAACGTATAGCAAAATACTTGGCAATTTAAAAAAGCTAGATGATAGAAGTGAAAAGCTGATCTTTATTGGATATGCTACAAATGGTTACAGACTATGGGACATGAACAAAAGACAAATCGTTATAAGAAGAGATGTAATACCAGTATCAGAAATGAGTAAAATAAATGACAGTGAAGAAAAAACCAAAGTGGAAATCAAAGTAGAAAATGAAGATAATTATCACATTCTAGATGAAGAAACATCAGATTTAATAAATATAGAAGAAAATTATAGTAACTACCAGGATGATGATGCTAATAAACAGTCTACAACACTAATACAAAACAGTGAAGTAAAAGACTCAATAGAGATAGAAGAAGAAAGGACAAAGAGTAATGAAAATGTAGAAGAAAAAGAAATAGTAGAAAGAAGAACTAGTAGCTCGCCAAGAAATGATAAAGAAAAAGCCTTAAGAACCCAAAGAAACAGAAAAATACCTACTAAATTAAATGATTATGTCTTATTAACACATAAAGAAGCTATAAGTTGTGATGAAAAAGATAAATGGATACAAGCAATAAATGAAGAAAAATAATCATTATTAGAAAATAACACATGGAAAGTTGTACAATCTGTTCCAGATGATAAGAAAATATTTTCAAGTAGATGGGTATTAAAAATTAAAGATGATGGAAAATATAAAGCCAGATTGGTAATAAGAGGATTTGAGCAAGAAGAAGGTATTGATTTTAATTAAACATACAGTCCTGTTAATAACAGCAGTCCTTTAAGGATGTTATTTGCTTTAGCTCAAAAGAAGGGCTATAATATAAAGACTTTTGACATAAAGACAGCTTTTTTGTATGGCAAAACAGATGAAGATATTTATATGTATTCTCCTGAAGGTATAGAAACATAAATGGAATATGTATTTTAAATAAAGCCCTGTATGGCATGAAACAAGCACCATACAAATGGAATAAAACTTTAACAAATTTTCTGAAAGAGGAAGGATTGAAACAATTAGAGTCAGAACCGTGCATTTTTAAAAATCAGGACGAAACAATTTACCTTGGGATACATGTGGATGATGGCCTACTCATTAGAAAGAATAATAAAGCACTAGAAATAACATTAGAAAAGATAGGAAAGAGATTTAAAACTAGAATTGATAGAGAACCAAAGAAATACTTAGGAATTGAGATAGACAGAAAGCAAGAAAAACTTATACTCAAACAAGAGAGTTATATTGACAATTTATTAGACCAGTACTGTTTGAAAGACGCTAAGGAAGCTTTAACACCGATGGACACAAATAAAATAGATAACAGCAACAAGAATGAATTATTTTCATAAAAAGAGTTACTAGGGAGTTTTACTTACTTATCAAATAAAACACGACCAGATATAAGTTTTGCTGTTAACTATTGCTCCAGAAATACTGAATCTCTTACAGAAATGGATGTTGTAACTATAAAAAGAATTCTACGTTATCTGAAAGGATCTAAAAAGAAGGGATTGGAATATAAGAAAGGAGAAGGAGAAGAAATAGAATTGATTGCATATTGTGATTCAGATTTTGCAGGAGACACTGAAACCAGAAGAAGCACACACCCTGTCTACTGCTGAGGCAGAATATATAGCAGCAGCTGAGTGTGTCAAAGAACTTTTGTATTTGAAATATGTGATTTTAGAACTACTAAACAAAAATGTTAGTGTGAAACTAAACATAGAAAATCAGAGTGCAATTAATTTGATTAAAAATGGATTAGTGAATCGGAGATCTAAACACATAGATGTAAGATTTAAATTCATACATGAAAGAGTTTCTAACGGAGAACTAAAAATTCAATATTGTCCTACTAATTTACAAATTGCAGATGTATTCACTAAACCATTGACTAGTGTTAAATGTTTTGTTTCCAAACTTGTGTCATAAATTCATATTATGTTAATTTTAAAACTGTATTCTAAAATTACAGGGGAGTGTTGGCTGTATAGCCTTACTACCTTGGTCATTGTATAGATTAATGTCATTAATAAAAATATAATAAACAATATTAAAGTCGCGAGTGTATGTATGTATTAAATAAATATTTATTTAACTATTTTAAAAGAGAAACAAAAACAACATAACTTAATCACACTCAAAAAAAATAACAAATAAAAAGGAAAAGACTATATAATTATGTATTAGGCCCTTACATATGAAATTGACGTCGACCAGGCTCTCGAAAACTTCTATAGCCAGCTATACGCCTCGCATGCATCTCAACCTGATCCCGAAAATGAGGAAACCAGAGCCACGTTCTAACCGCCTCTGTGGTCTAGTGGCTAAGCCACAAGTTTCAGACCCAGAGGTCCCCAGTTCGATTCCCAGCGGGTACATCTTTGTGTGCTCGGTTTGGTTGGTGGTAGGGCTTAAGTCCGCCTGGCTAGCTACCACCATCTTATCTAAGTCTGTCGCCATAACAACGATGTTCATAGCATTGTTGTGTTTCGACAGTTTGAGATAAGATAGCCAGTCCCTCAGTGGTTGAGGATTCCGGATGAAGCGCGCTTCCACCTTCGCTCTTATTGTCACTTACCATCAGGTGAGATGAAGGCCAAGCGCTTACCCGTTGTAGAATAAAAAAAAATGAAAAAAACGTTGACCCGTCACTTTACCGAAGACTTGCCAGAAATCAGCCTAGGCGAAATTGAGATGGCTCTTGGACAGCTTAAAAATGGAAAAGCCCCAGGTGAAGACGGTGTTACATCTAAGCTCCTGAAAGCAGGCGGTAAACCTGTGTTAAAGGAGCTCTAATACATCTTTAACACCGTTCTCTTTGATGAGAGAACTCCGGAGGCGTGGAGTACGAGTGTCGTCGTGTTATTCTTCAAAAAAGGAGACAAGACCCTTCTGAAGAACTAACGACCCATTTCACTTCTGAGCCACGTCTACAAGCTGTTTTCAAGAGTCATTACAAACAGCCTTGCGCGAAGACTCGACGAATTTCAGCCCCCGGAGCAGGCCGGGTTTCGAGGAGGATACGGCACCATAGACCACATTTTGACAGAGCGGCAAATTATACAGAAGGCCGAAGAGTATAATCGGCCCCTGTGCCTTGCATTTGTGGACTATGAGAAGGCATTTGACTCTATCGAGACCTGGCCCCTGACTCTTGAAACCGATCGCTATTGGATCGGATTAGTAATGTGAATTTTCGTATTTTTAAGTTACGACACCAGCGCTAATTTGGATTCATATTAGGTGAACTAAATGGCATTGCGTTTTGTATTTTTTTCACTCAATATCTACGCAATATGAATCCATATTAGCTCAGGTATCGTAACTTAGGAGTACGAAAATTCACAATACCAATGCGATCCAATAGCGATCGGTTTCAAGAGTAAGGGCTGGGCTGTTCTTAAATCCCAGCAACGATGCCAAGTCGATTGGCGATATATCCAAGTGTTGAGGTATCTCAACAATGCCGCCACCATGGCCATCCAAGTACAGAACTAGCAGACAAAACATATCCACTTACATCGAGGTGTGAGACAGGGGGATGTGATATCCCCAAAACTATTCACAAATGCCTTAAAGGATATGCTTAAAACGCTGGACTGGAAAGGACGAGGCATCAACATCAACGGCTAATACATCTCACACTTGCGATTTGCAGACGACATCGTCATCATGGCCGAAACGTTGCAGGAGCTACAACACATGCTGAAAGGCCTAGCAGATTCTTCTCAACGCGTCTTCGGATGAACTTGGACAAAACCAAAGTTATGTTCAACGAATATGTCGTCCCGGAACCGATTGCAATACAAGGCAGTACTCTCAAGGTTGTTAAGGAATATGTCTAGATCGGGCAAATTTTACAGATGGGTAGAAACAACTTCAAAAAAGAGGCCAACAGAAGGATACAGCTCGGCTGGGTTGCGTATGGGAAATTACGTCGAGTCTTTACGTCGCTGAGTCTTTAGGCTGATGATGATGATGATGATGATATGAAATTGGCGTATTGTAATGGAGGAACATAAAGTCGATTTTTAAAAAATATGATATATTTATTTTATTAAAGTATGTACCAATTGCTATCTATGCACTTTTGCCATTACATTGGTAGTTCATTGATCCCTTTACTAACAAAAACATTCGGACGGGAATCAATAAAATCTTTGAAGGCGCTTTGGACTGCCCCATCGGAGTTGAAATTTTTCCCTTGCAAGAAGTTATCCAAATTTCGATAAAAATGGTAATCTGTTGGAGCATGATCCGGGGAGTACGGTGGATGTCTTAGACATTCCAATTGAAGCTCCTCTAATTTGGTAGCCGTCTGTTGTGCAGTGTGTGGTCTAGCGTTTTCCTGAAGCAGCAGTGGCCTAGAGCGATTGATCACTCTCGGTTGTTTAGCAGCTAGCTTTTCCATCATGGTTTGCAGTTGCTGACAAAAACATCAGCCATAATCGTCTGGCCAGATTTAAGAAAGCTATTACTGTAATGAACGACACCGACACTAGTGTAATAGTAATATTTATTGAGTCAATTTTTCGCTTGGGGCAGGATTTGGCTGGTTCGCCAGGGTTCAGCCATTGCGATGAGCGTTTCCGATTGTCGTACAGGATCCACTTTTCATCACAGGTAATGATTCGATTTAAAATCCCTTCATTATTGTTCCGGTTGAGTAAAGTAACGCAGCAGTCGACGCGCGTTTGTCGGTTTTCTGCACTCAATTCATGAGGTACCAACCTTTCAAGCTTTTTCACCTTCTTAATTTGCTTCAAGTGGATTAAAACAGTTTTATCACTAACACCGCAGCCTGCAGCTAACTCGGACGTGGTTTGCGATAGATCCGCTTCCACAATAGCCTTAAATTCTTCGTTATCAACTTTGGTCTCCGGCCGTCCACGGGGCTTGGTCTGCAGGTCGAAATTTCCAGAACAAAAACGTTGGAACCAAAACGCACTGTGTTTTCTTTTGCGACACCGCTGCTGTACGTAGATTTTCTCGGCCCGCCTTGATCCTGACTCCCAAAGATCGTACACGTTGATGATGGCTTTCTCAATAGCCGCGTACGGTGGGTTCGAAGCGTCGCTTTAGGCCCTTGAGACGTTGATAGTTGATGAATTGATGGTAAGGATGATGAAGATAAACACTTTACTTTGTCACCCTGATTTTAATAGTTAACAAGAACAAAAATTATAATTAATATTACAAATTGCGTCCACACGCCTTTGATGACAAAACCAATGAACGACTGCCATCTTTAAAATCTATGAACTTGACAGGTTTACATTAAGTGCCAATCGACCTATCACGAACACTGCTTGAATGACAAGTGATTTTTTCTGAACTTAAGATCGATAACGCAAAGGCGTTAAAACATTAAGATGATACACAATGAAATATATAAAAACATGTTAATTTTCGATGAACAACCGCCATACACATATTTAATCCTTCGAGCCGTTTCTGCAGCACTGGTGCCACGATGCCTCGTAACTACTCGTAAATAACGTGATATTTCAAGTTCTCCATTTTGTAAATAGAGTGACGCAAAGAAAAAACCAAAAGAGGATAAAACAAATGAATTACGGTTTTCAAAACACAAAAGCATGAATAAATAGCTGTATAAATTTAATATTGGAATTGCTAACCAAAAAGGACATATTTGAGATCAAAGTGGCCAGTACGACAAAACGCCAATTTCATATGTAAGGACAACTGGTTTAGCGTAAGAGACGTAGCATCAGTCACCCTCATCCTGCCGATTTGCTTGTTTTTAATAAATATTTATCGTATTTCAGGCACAAGGGTCACTCTCCGGATGTCTACGACAAGCAACAGTACAGTCCCTCTTACAATCAGCTACCAGATGGACGCGTTGGAAGAAAGAGACGGCATCATATATTCGACTATACTGCTCTGCATACTGTACTTCTTAATCATATTTGAGGTAATTTCATGATCGTCATCAGCAAAAACACATAGACTGCTGCCTAGCCCTAAGGGAAACGGGGGTGTTATTTTCATTTGACTATTTAACCGTATCGCGTAACGGTGAAAGTATACTTAGTAATGTTTCTTTCTCATTCAGGTAGTAAATCGGACTATAGCGGCTCTCCTTTCCTCCTCTCTCGCGATAGCAGTTCTGGCTCTCAGCGGGGCGAGACCAACCCTCCCTGAACTAGTCTCCTGGTTGGATGTGGAGACTTTGCTGCTGCTGTTCAGTATGATGATCCTGGTGGCTATTCTAGCGGAGACTGGGTTATTCGACTACTTGGCTGTAGTGGCTTTTGAGGTAAGTATTTGCCGATAAATGAGCTCGTTGGCGCAGCGGCTTGCGATCTAGCCAAGCAACTTTCGCAATGCTGGGTCGCTGGATGGGTGACCAAATAAAAACATCTTAAGCTCCTCCGTGCTTCGGAAGGCACGTTAAGCCGTTGGTCCCGGTTGTTGTCGCATTGGGCCAGCGTGGTGGGTTATGGCCCAATATCCCTACGTGCTATTGTCCACGTGGGAAGCCTGTGCCCAGCAGTCTGACGCTTAGAGGCTGATGATGATACGCCGATAAAGGCCTCCTGGGGAGCAACTCTAAATAATCTCAACTAAACAACAACTGAACCTCAGCCGTTAGACCTACTTTTATAGTGCTATCGCGTTTGACACTCGCGATGGCGCTATACGAGGTCGGCGGGAAGGCTACGGTTCACGTGTGATTTGGTTGAGATTATTTAGCGTAATCGCCCCTCGGAGTTTCTTGCCAGCTTCATCTCAGTCGAAGGCTCACCCAAAATCGAAACTGGTGGGAGGTTAGTTAGTTAGTTAAATTAATATATAACATTTAACTAAATGTTAGTTAACCACTATTTTATTTTTACTAATACTTTGACGTCAATTAGTGCCTGTAAAGGCTTTTATTGAATAAATTATTTACTTTGACATTGTATTGTGTGAGTTGTGTGGTGGTGGCTCTTTATGAAAAGAATACTACCAACTACCAACCCATCTCTTCAAAGTGTCGTAAAAGGTGACTTTCGGACTTACGGACTAAATACATCCAACGGCATAACGCGGCAATGAGCTCACCACCTATCACACTGAGCAGTTGCTGTTTGGAGAAACTGGACTATGGCAGAGGACTGCGTTTGCGTTCCTCATTGCTTAGTCTCTGACTAACCTTTCGGGGATAATAGTCGTGATTATTTACATGTATTGTGTATGTCTATCTGGAATTTCAGATGACCGGTGGCCACACGTGGCCCCTGATGAACTGCCTCTGTTTCTTCACCGCATTCTTCTCCACGTTCCTTGACAACGTCACCACCGTACTTCTTATGACACCAGTCACTATCAGGCAAGTTTAATAGTACTTTCAAGTGCTACGGAAGGCACGTGAAGCCGATGGTATCGGTTGTTGTCGCACCAGAGGGCCCACTCTCTCCGAAACGTAATTTCGGCAGATTTTCGTTTGCTATTTACAGTGGGTTCCATTCTTTCCGAAATATCGTTCATTCATTTAGATTAGGTAAGTATTAAATTTTAGAAATTTATTTGAAATTTCAAAAATAATGGGAAGCGCTTTAAATAGCATACGGAAGTCAGCCGAAATTTCGTTTCGGAAAAAGAGAGTAGGCCCTCTGATTTTTTGAGTGTGTGTGTGATCGCGTAGCGGTGAAGGAATACTACCACCCCCTCACTTACCTTTAGCATCATAAAAGGCGACTAACGACTAAACGCTGCACATACATGCAGCAGCATAGAGCGGCGATGGTCTTACTACCTGTCACGCTGAGCTCATGCGCAATTGTCATCTGGACAGTGTCAGTGGACGGCTTTTGTGATCCTCATTGTCTGGTCTTTGACTAACCCTTCTTGGATAATAGCCGTGAGTATATGCCTATCCTTTTTGCAGGTTGTGTGAGGTGATGCACCTGAATCCAGTGCCGGTCTTGATGTCCATGGTCATCTTCAGCAATGTGGGGGGGGCTGCGACCCCAGTAGGCGACCCTCCCAATGTGATCATTGCAAGCCACCCGTCTATGCTGCAAGAGGTAGGTCCTATGGAGTCAAAACTCAAACGAAGCGTGAAGAGGCACTTTGTGTCGCGTAGCGGTGAAAGAATACTACCAAACCCTCTCTTCCCTTGTGTGTCGTAGAAAGTGACTAACGGACCAAAGACTGCACATACATTCAACAGCATAGAGCTGCGATGGGCTCACCACCTGTCATGCTGAGCACATGTGCAGTTGCTATTTGGTCAAAAGTGGACTATGGTAGAGGACTGCTTTTGCTGTCCTCATTGCGTAGTCTCTGACTTACCTTTTGGGGATAAATAGTCGTGATTATATGTACTTATGTATATAAATAAATAAATAAATAAATAAACAAATGTATGTAATGTGGTGGTTCGGGCTATGTAGTGATCGTCCTAAATAATTTATTATAGTATCTAGTATACTTTGCCAAATACATAGATCCAAACATCTTAGGGGAGCTGACTGTCTTGATTGCATTACATTCAATCGTTTAATACACATTTCTACACCAGTACATTTGATCGAATGAACAGTAAACACACATCTTTCCATCCTACCTAGCTTGCTCTAACTAAAGGTGAGTTTTTGGCCTTCCATGAAGCCTAGATAATTTGACAATCTTATGTGAGGTAAGAGCACATAGTCACTCTAATAAGTGATTGTATAGAGTTAATTTAATACCTTAGCATTAAGTTAGACATAGTAATTGATAGGATTGCGTGGATAGATGTGTAGTTCCTGTAAAGATCTGAGATCTTTTTGTCTAAAACCAGCCGAGCTTGATGTCAGGGTAACTACACGGTTAACGCAGAGCGCGCCGCTGGTATCACCACTTTGATGAAGTTAACCGTCCTTATTTAGTCGTGTTCATTGTCATGATATATGGCGCTGAGCGCTATTTATAAAGGATGGCGCAGTGCGCATCTTTTGCACCTTTATATATACCTATACCATGGATTTTTCTAACTCATTGTTCAATTATATATATAGATTAAGTTAGTCTTGTCAGACTGTAGAATGCAAGGATCAGTTGAGATGGGACGTGTATATGGGACACCCCCTGCTGCCGCTTCCCGTCACGATCATGTACTGATTTCAATTCATAAAATTCAGGCTTCACATTACTCCAATTGTCTTACTTGTGATAAACCAAATATGATCTCTCACTCCTAAAATATTGCAAAATCTCTGTATTAGCCTACTTCGGTAACCTACGCCCCTAGCTTTATTGTTACGAATACTACCTTTACTTACTATCCATCTGATGTCTGCATCGGCTCCCCTTCCTGTTTAACTCTGCATCTTATCTTATTGTCTATCAAAACTCTAATGTGACTAAAATATTTTTGTTCTGCAATGATACCTGTCTCACTCTCTAAGTTAGAGACTGGATACAAATGTGCAGTTGTAGTAGGCTAGTTGTAGTGACAAAACTGATTTAAACCTTGGCATTAAATTGATTGCCCATCTAGAAATATTAATAACCATATATCTGTCTGTCTATAAAGATTGAATTTACAGTCATCTATTCACAAGTGTCTAGTGAAACAAGGCTTTTTCATCTAGTGAAATAACTTGAGTAGCTAGTAAAACAAAGATTAAGTGGTTAAAGAAATAAGTCAATACCATTATAGATAATAACGGTGAAGTTCAACTATATTTTCTACTGTTATGATAAACAAGATCATGTTTATTCTCACTATTTGGATATACACAAGTCACAAGTATTTTATCCCTGCTGTTCTTCTCGTTGAAGTAATTAAATAAAATAAAATTAAACCCAAGATATATAGGTAGATAGCTTAATTTATTCTACCAAACATGTTATTATATTTTATATAACTTTAATTATTACCATCGTTAGCTCCAAGTAATATGCTAAGGTAATAAAGGCTCCGCAAAATCGGATGCCGTTGGATCTACATCAACGTAGGCCCACACTGAATAAAATTCTTTACCCATTTTATTTCATATTATACACTATTCTAATATCAAATTATTAACCTTGTGTCGTGAAAGCTAGTGAAAGATATGATTACATTATAGTTGTTATTAAAATAATAACTTTACCAGAATACTGCCGACCGCTCGCGTACCGACGCACAACTCTCCTATCACCTTTACTTTACTCTGCTTTGACAAATTTAACTACTAGTTTCTATGCTCACTGGCCCTAAATAAAGTAATACTGTACGACAGTAATCAACTACGTGTCGCTTCGTTGTTGTATCCGCCCTCAGTCACCCATGGATGAATCCAGACTCCCCGATGCTCTCCGAATGGGAACCCAGATCTAAATCCCCCACTCCTGCGACGCCACGCTTAGCTCCGTGCATCACACCCCTCAGCCCGCAACCCCTCCGTCTGCCATGCTTGAAACCAAAACTTACACCAGTAACCAGTCCTTCCGATTGGCTAATTTTTATGTGTGAGTGTTTGCAATGCAGCGTCGTAACCCAGTTTTTATGAGCCTTGCCCGGTAAGCACATGGTGAAGTTTTTTTTCTCTTCCCACGGTTTGATTCGACATTTAAACATTTTTTTTGCATATTCCACTAACTTCTGTTATCCAGGAACCTTTTGAATGTGACTTTCGTCTCGCTTAATGACCTGCAATATTTGTCTGACTCGCCTTTTGTCTATGGATACTTTATTAGCTAAGTTGTATCATTAGACGTCCCATGGACTATGGAAACAAAATCGATCCGCATTTTTTAATGCATGAAAGCATTAAAAAATACGGATCGATTTTGTTTAGATTTTTTTTATAAACGTTGTTCGAAGAATTCGCTTGCACGTGTCTGAAATGACTGTTTAGTTTGTATTTCGTCGTTATAATTATTTTCTCAAGAATTAAATATAATATATTTTATGTTGGTGCATACACTGACCACTTCAATGTGTATGTTTGTATGACAAAAGTGTTGTTGTTCCAGAATATCAACTTTACCACGTTCACGCTTCACATGGGGCTAGGCATACTGCTTGTGTGTGTTCAGACTTACATACAACTACGATACATGTTCAGAGACATGAACAAGTTGCGTCACAGCGTGCCAAGAGATATATTAGGTAATTACAAGAAATATAAAGAACTGTATGAATTACTACCAACTCATTTCTTCAATTACATACATACAAATAATCACAACTATTATTCCCGAAGGGTTTATCAGAGACTAGTCAATGAGGACAGCAAATGTAGTCCTCTACCATAGTCCACTTTTCATTCGGGGATAATAGTCGTGGTTATATGAATACGTACACACATGCAACAGCTTAGAGTGGCGATGGACTCACCACCTGTCACGCTGAGCACATGTGCAGTTTTAATTTGGTGAAACGTGGACTGTGGCTGTAGACTGCTTCTGGGGTCCTTGTTGCCTGGTTTCTGACTAACCCTTCGGGGATAATAGTCGTGAATATATTATCGTACTCGGTCATATCGTAATATTGGCCAAATTTAGATTAGGTTAGATTCTAACATGATCATTTCATGAAATATTTTAAGCATTGCATGATATGGCCAGTTTAACAATATAGCTACGACATAATAATGCCTTATCCAAACAGGTTAGTCTTCGAGTTACGATGACGATACTCTTTTACAGAGTTACGCCAAGAGATAGCTGTGTGGAGGCGCGCGGCAGCCTCTCTCTCTTCCTACTCTAGAGATGAAGACCTGGTCAGGAAGGCGCTAGAGAAAAAGGTAAATTGGCGTCCAGTGGGACATGGTCGCTGACTGAGAACTGATTAAAAGTGCAGCCTGTATTCGGTCTCACAGCAGAGCAAAGTCCTCCATCATTGAAATCAAGTCATTGCTACTATTGATGGGGATTGGCTTAATTACCACGCTTGCCAAATGCGATGCTGATGATAATATATATATAGAAATATACAGAAAATATTGAAAAGCTAATGTTTATATACTTCAATTATCATAAAAGTTATACATAATGTCGGAAGCGAACACTTCACATGTTAGTGGTAGTTACTTAAAATTATTCTAATGGGCCGTTTGAATAAGCAAAACCTCACGAGTCTAGGCTAGAAGCAAAAGTATTTTCGTATTTATAAAAAAGGCGAAGTGCTTATAAGTATGAGAATTTGCTTAAGACTATTAATATTTTTGTATTGTGAATTAATGTGTGTGTATTTTAATAAATGTATATTTATCTTTGTTTTATTTGTCTTATCTATATCTGAGATTTTTATTATTATTTTTTGTAATATTGTTGGCCACACGGGATTGTCCATTAGAAATCCCAGGAAGATCCATATTAATATCAACATTTCGATGCAAGTAAATAACTCCTACTCCTTAACAACCTATCTCCATCTATAGAGGGGTACGGCAAGGGGTTGTTATATCTCCTAAACTTTTTACTAGCGCCCTTGAAGACTTATTTAAGACCTTAGATTGGTATGGGAAAGGTATAGATATCAACGGCATGTATCTTAACCATTATCGTTTTGCCGACGATATTGTAATAATAGCAGAATACGAACACCACCTGCAAGACATGTTGGAAGACCTTTATATCGCTTCCTTACGAGTCGGACTGAAGATGAACATGGGAAAGACCAAAGTTATGGCTACAGCTGATCTGACAAATGCCCCGATCACACTGGGCGGCCGAGGGATAGAACAAGTATCCGAGTATGTTTACCTTGGGCAACTCATAAGGCTCGGAAAGGACTCATTAGCCAAAGAAATAAGCCGTAGAATTCAGCTTGGATGGGCAGCCTTCGGAAAGCTAAAGACTGTGTTCCGGTCCGATATCCCACAGTCGCTAAAGACCAAGGTATTCGATCAATGTGTACTCCCGACCATGACATACGCATGTGAAACGTGGACTCTCACCGCCACGCAAGTTCGGAGACTCAAAGTCGCCCAGAGAAAGATGGAACGCAGTATGCTGGAATTAACCATGCGCGACAGAGTAAGGAATGATACTATAAGACACCGCACAAAAGTGACCGATATCGGGAACCGAGTTGCAAGGATGAAGTGGGCTTGGGCCGGTCATCTCTGTCGCCGTGATGATGAGAGATGGAGCAACTGCGTTCTATTCTGGAGACCAAGAACGGGGAAGCGGAGCATCGGCAGACCTCCAGCTCGTTGGTCCGATGACATCAAGGCGGTCGCAGGGCCGATCTGGACCAGATTCACTGGCGACCGGGCTGGTTGGAGGAGGACTGGAGAGGCGTACGTCCAGCAGTGGACGATGATACGCTGAAGAAGAAGAAGAAGAAGAAATAACTCTACCTAATTCCGACCTCTGATTATTACACACGAAGACTTTTTAACGCTGATCATGACCTACTGATTTAGACTAAGTAAATGATGGCCATTGCAATAAAATTAGTAGTTACATGTTTTCTTTTTATAAATTTAATTTTGTATTTTTTATTAGGTAAGTAACCAAAATAATTAGAATGTATGGTCTTCCTACGTGGTTATTATCGCTATACCTGTACTTATGAAGAGGTTTTATTATTTGTAACAAGGAGGAGTAGGATGACTATGATTTTAATATTCATTGTTATTAACTTTACTTCCCAGACAAAAAAATAAAAAATGGAACGCTGACATGTAGGTTTTATTATTATTGAAATGGCCAACATTTAGTTAGTCGGAATCAGTAGGTCCTGATCAACGATAAAAAAACTTCGTGTGTTATGCCTCCTTTCCCTTCTTCCATTCTTATATTATTATTAACCAACCTTTTATTACATTATTATAAAATTTTCTTTGTCTTGAAGGTGAACAGACTGAACACTGCTCTGGTGAAAAGGGAGGCGGGAGGAGGCACCTCCAGAACAGATCCTAAGTTTTGTTCCACCCTGGCACAAATGAAGGAAAAGGTAATTTATTTATTTATTCAACAATGTTTCAACTGAATTTAAGTAAAGACAAGGCACCGAAATGTTACTTAAACATAAGCCAAATGGAAACACATTATGCTACTAAAAAGTGTTAAGGGGGTGCCGCGCGATCGCAAAAAATGAAATAAGTATCTTAATGAACTTCAAAGCAAATTCAATCATATTGATATTTTTAATTAGAACTATTCTGCTTTGAAGTTTCAGAGCTAGTAATTTAATTAAGTAAAAGTAAAACGAAAAATATACTCGAGAAATATGACGACAACAAAATTATGTTATGTATAGATTGTTTCACCGCACTCACCTTTAGAACTGCAGGTCTCTGCCTTGAGGTCCAGGGCTGATCGCCGACGAGTCTTGAGCGTCACGTCAAGGATTTTGTGGCCACTTACCCGTCAGATCAGCTTAAATACCTCGAAATGCGATAACCCCCTTTTCCACGTGTTCCTTGTAATGAGGCTGTGACACAATCTTGGTAACCGCGATAACTTAAACGACGAATAACCAACTGGCGACGGATTTCATTGGTGAACTTCACTTTTATATGCAATGATTACGACTATTTCGAAAATTAGCGACTTATTTAGCGCGCGAACTAAAATACCTCCAAAACGAACTCGAACCAATTCAAAAGTGGCAATGTTGCCATAACAAAAGGTACAAAAATTCTCCCAACTAGGCTAGGTGTGGCCTACTTATTTTTAGGAGAACTTCCAAAAGTGAACATTCCGCCCACTTAAATGCGAAGTATTTATAAACTATGCCATACGAAAACGAAAACTAACTTAATCCTACGAAAACTATTGCTAAATATTTGTTACGCTATGTTGCATTTAATGCTCGAAAGGCAAGGGGCATAGCTTCACTACCGGCCTTTTGTATTGACCAGCACAAGTCTTAATAGTCACTACTCTGCAAACACCGTCTGCTCCCGGATGTAGAGCCACGATACGACCTAAGGTCCAATTTAAAGGTGGGATTCGTTCATCTACAATAAGAACCAACGATCCCAATTTTATGATCGCGTGCTTTTATTCCAGCTAGCTCGTTGCTGCAGTGTATGTGTGTACTCACGTTGCCAACGATACCAAAAATCTTGGTGCATTTTTTGTATTAATTTCCAGCGCTGGAATACACTAATGTGACTGTTTACAAAATTTTCCTCAGGAATGATAGAAAGTGGTTCCTGAGTTAAGAAATGGCCTGGTGTCAGAGCACCTAGGTCATTAGGATCTGCACTTAGCGGTCCTAGTGGTCGAGAGTTTAACATGGCCTCGATTTGAGTGAGCACCGTGTAAAACTCTTCGTAAGTAAGACGCTGGTTTCCAATGACGCGATATAAATGAGTTTTCACCGACTTTATGCCTGCCTCAGCGAGACCATTAAAATGTGGCGATCCAGGAGGGCTAAAGGCAAATTTTATTTGCTGAGATTCCGACGCTTTCTCCATTAAAGAAGCAAGATAGTTACTGGCTCCGACAAAATTGCGTCCTTGGTCTGAAACCAGACGGCTACATCGACCACGACGAGCGACAAAACGTTTTAATGCCGCCAAAAATGCTTCCGAAGTCAATTCAGAAGTCAACTCTATATGCACAGCTTTGGTGCTTGTACAAACGAAAACACAGATGTATCCTTTATAGGTTCTTACACCTCGACCACGCGCTAGCGCTAGATCAAAGGGTCCTCCGCAATCTACGACAGAATTCGAAAAAGGCTTAATTTGATTAACTCGATACGACGGCAAATTCCCCATGAGTGGAGCTGGTGATGGACGAGAATTCACACGGTGGCATTTCATACAGTCTGAAATGGCAGAGCGGATGGCTCGGCGAGGCGATAAAATCCAAAAGTCTTGGGACAACAACCCTTGAAGAGTCTGTGCACCAGGGTGCATAAAACGGTTGTGGTACTCTTGAATAACCAAGGTAGTCAAACGATGAGCTCGTGGTAAAAGCAAAGGATGTTTTACTGAAAATTCAACCTTGGCGTTGACCAAACGACCGCCCACTCTGAGAAAACCCACGTCATCTATGAACGGCGATAACTTCCTAAAGCTCTTAGTTAAAGAGTTAGGAGAGCCATTTCTCAACATTCCCAGCTCCTGAGCGAATGAAGATTGCTGCACATGTTTGATAAGAAACATGAGAGAATCATTCAACTCCGATGTCTGCAAAGCACCAACAAATTTTCTCTTTGCAGAGGGATGCCTACAATTATTTACGAAACGAAAACAAAACGATAAAACTCGCTTTAAAGTCGAGAGCGAAGAGTACTTACTAATTAAGCAATCTACAAGATTAGAATCGATAGAGTCTACTGTTAAAAGGGTTACAATTCGCTGCTCTTCTTGTACGACGGATTTATCAGAAGCGAAAGGCGACAACGACACTGGCCAACATTCTTCAGACTCAGAGAGCCAAGATGGGCCTTTCCACCAAATCTCGTTATGTGTGAGATCGGCAGGGAGCGAACCACGAGAACCTACATCTGCTGGGTTTGAATGCGTACTAACATGACGCCAACGATCAGGAGCGATAATTTCCTGAATGTGACTGACTCGATTAGCAACGAAAGTTTTCCATCTTGATGGACATGACTTAATCCATGACAAAGCGACTGAGGAGTCAGACCACGCGAAAATTTCATCGACGGCATGAAAAGGTTTTAATGCATTTACAACAGCATTAATTGAATCAGCAAGCAAAACCGCAGCCAGTAGTTCCAATCTTGGTACCGACAATTTGCGAAGAGGTGCTACTTTCGATTTACCGCAACACAGCGCAACAGAGCAAGCACCTCCTGCATCTACGACACGACAATAAATTACAGCGCAATACCCACGCTCTGAAGCATCACAGTAGCCATGAAGCTGTAACCCGACAAAAGATTGCACCATACGACGAGGAATAGAAACTGACGTTAACGATGGCAGTTGTGACTTGAATCGAGACCACTCTGCAGCTACATCTTCAGGGACATCGTCGTCCCAGGACAGACCAGCAGTCCAAAGAAGTTGCATTATATATTTAGCATAAAACGTCACAGGACAGAGAAATCCTAAAGGATCATAGAGGCGCGCAATTTCCGATAAGATAGTCCGTTTAGTACAACGACGAATGTTATTATTAGCAACATTAAAGCTAAAGCTGTCAGATTGTGGTTGCCACAAAAGCCCTAATATTTTTAAAGAAATGTTAGAGATTTCCTCAAAACACTTAAAACTCTCTGAATACAAATCCGAAGATGGAAGATCGGCGAGAAAATCCTTGCTATTAGAGGTCCACTTCCTAAGATGAAAACCACCGGACGACAAGATATCGGTGAGCTCCTTTCGGAGAAGTAGAGCCGATTCGATAGAGTCAGCGCCGGTCACGACGTCATCAACGTAAAGGTCGCGCGCGAGAACCTCAGATCCAGTAGGGAACGTTTCGGCCCAGTCTTTAGCCAGCTGTGCCATTGTACGAAGCGCCAGAAAGGGCGCCGAGGATACACCGTAGGTGACGGTCAGGAGACGATAGTCGCGCACAGGACCGACAGGTGACGGCCGCCATAGGATGCGAAGATACTCTGCATCTTCTTCCGGTACAAGTATTTGACGGTACATCTGACGAACGTCCCCGGTAAAAACGACATTATGCCACCGAAAGCGAACGAGAAGATCAAATATACTAGTTTGTAATTTTGGACCTGGAAGTAGAGTATCATTCAATGACACACCATTGGCATCCTTAGTACTGGCATCGAATACCACACCAAGAGGGGTGCTGACTGAGTCTGGGCGTAAAATTCCATGATGGGAATGTAGTAAAAATTCCCTTCTCTAGATAGAGGGGGCTCAACTTCTTCTAAGTGACCTTTAGCTTGGTAATCTTCCATAAAAACCACGTAGGCATTTTTCAGATCAAGATTAGTATTGAGTTTGCGTTCAAGTGAAAAAAAACCTCTTAAGTGCAATGTTACGAGAGGCCGAAAAAGTGGGTTTAGTCATGGTGTCCGCAAAAGGCAACGGCACTATGAATCTACCTTCATCATTTCTGGAATGATGTTCAACAAAATTATTTTCGCACCATTGGTCATCCTTCGACAAATAATTTTTATTTGGAGAACCAATGCTCTCTATTTCCCAAAACCGTTTGATAGAGTCATCCAACGAAAAATGTTGTTGCGAAAGATTCAACGAAAAAAGACAATTAATTTTAGTCTTACGAGAAAAACGACAAATTGGAGGCTGACTTACATCACATTCTCCCAAAAGAATCCAACCGAAGACAGTGTTGAGTGCCCTCGGCTGTCCTGCTTTACCGCGTTTATGACCAGGTAAAAGCGAGGAGGCGAAAATATCTGCATTCAATAATAGATCTACCGGGCCCGGACTAGCAAAGTCAGGGTCAGCAAGCGACAATTTTTTTATAAAAGACCAACTTGACATATCGACAGGTTGAGTCGGTTGATCTGTGCAAATAGAAGGCAAGACGAGAGCTTCGAAAGTGATATTTGGTGCCAATGACAAATTTTTGTTACGTGGTTTCACTTCACATGAAAGTGAACCGAGGGGTTCAGCAACTGACTGACCAATCCCGCTGACTAACTGCTGACAGTGATTAATATCAAGGCCTAATTTTTTAGCACACGATTCTGTAATAAAATTACTAGCACTTGCACTGTCAAGCAATGCTCTAACAAATTGGAATTCCCCTGAAGAGTCCTTCATTAAAACCTTTGCAGTCGAAAACAAAATTAAATTATCATTGCTAAAAGAACTCAAAACTGTTTTATTTAATTTTGGAGAACCACCCTCCTGCGAACATGCATTCGTAGGATTTTCACCCTTTTGTGATAATTCACACTGTTGAGTCTCCATCGGTTTAGTAAAATGTAATAATGTGTTGTGCGAGTACTTACACACATTGCAACGATAAGATACATTACATTTCCCTACCCTTTGCCTAGGCGAAAAACAAAGAAGGCATAGTCCTTTATTTTTAACAAAGTTAAACCTATCTTGAGTAGCTAAGTTGGAGAACTCCGAACAGGCGGTGAGACCGTGCTGGCCCGAACAAAAGGCATAAGAAGGTGACGAAACGATAAGTGTAGATTTGGGTTTCTTAATGTTGAAGGCAGCTGCTGACCGTATACTAGGTTTGACAATCTTAGAAGAATTATTTGACACAGATGTTTTCAAGTCTGACATCTGTAACGCCTGATATTGACTTTCTACAAACTTTTTAACCCTCTCAAACTGAGGTATTTCATTAGAACCAAAGTCGATTTGGAATGCTTCTCTAGTGGATTTGTCTAATTTAGTCCACAATAAGTGAAACAATATAAAGATTTTATCCAATAAATCAAATTTATTTAAAATGGTTAAATTCTCATGGAATGTCCGATAAATTCGCTCTAATTCAGCAGCCGTCTTCATTTTCACCGGTTCATAATTAAGCAATTTTTCATAGTAGTAAGTGGCAATCTGTCTTTCATTATTGTAGTATTTACCTAATGTGTTATAAGCATCTATATAGCTGTCTTCCGTAAGTGGGTAATTTTTTATAAGTTCATAAGCGTTATTTTGTACTAATGTCATCAAGTAATGGAGCTTCTCAACATTAGATATGTTAGGCCGGTCATGAATGAATGAGTTGAACAATTGGATGAACGAAATCCAGTTTTCCAACGTTCCATCAAACGGCTTTATATTCACTTTCGGTAGACGAGCTATAACACTATGATTGCCAGAACCCTGTTCGGTTTTCAATAATTGTGCATCCTCAGACATTTTCATGTTAGATTGCGACTTGCTACGGACAACACTAAGAACTCTTTGATATTCTGTTTCGAATTGTAAACATACATCTTTCTCATTAACTCTGTCCCCAGGATTAAGAGAAACCAATAATCTGCACTGTGCTTGGCGAAAACATTCTGCAATTTCCTTTAAATCACCTTCAATTACATTGTCTGAATTTGCTACGAGTTCCAGTCTTAATATTTGATAGTCTCTATCCACGCGTAACGCGTCCGCGGTTTCATCGTTCGTAGGTGCCATTTTATACGAAAATTAAACTATAAAACTATTCTTTTAAAGTTACGACAAAATAAACAAAGCTAAACGAAAAATGTAAACAAACACTAATGTCACTCTGACACCCCGAATGAATGAATGATTAGTGATGGCACGACCAACGACAAAACCTAGTGCGACCAACAAATCAATTGGATCACTCGAAAACGATAACTAGATGTGAATCAATTGAAGATTGGTGTACAACACTATTAAGTAGTGCCAACATACGAAAATTAACGAAAATTATGGCGGACGGATTTACGTCACTGCAAACAAAGTGAAGGCAATCAAAATACTTTTTGCAAATTACCTACAAAAGTTTTACAAAATTTTTTTTTAACTGTGATAAAAATGCTTAAAAACAACGAAAATTATTTAAGATTTTTACGAAAAAGGCACCGTTTATGAAATCCGGCTCAAAGGATCAAAATGTTCTTGTAATGGACTGTTAATACGAAAAGTAAAAGTAAAACGAAAAATATACTCGAGAAATATGACGACAACAAAATTATGTTATGTATAGATTGTTTCACCGCACTCACCTTTAGAACTGCAGGTCTCTGCCTTGAGGTCCAGGGCTGATCGCCGACGAGTCTTGAGCGTCACGTCAAGGATTTCGTGGCCACTTGAACAATCAAACAAACTTACCAAGTGCAGTTCGATTGAAATTATGCTCCTTGTTGTCTCGTCCGAAGATGATGGAAATACTACTTGTTAGTATCGAGTCTTAGCACTCGCCGACGCCACATAAGTTTAAAGTATCTGAAAATAAAATATTTCCGAACGCAGCCGCACGTCACTAGACTAGCCCGCGTTTTGAACTGTCATTTAGTTTTAAGTTGTGTATTTATTTATGAAACTGATTCTACAACCCCAGGGAATAGGTATCAAACCTGTGAGGGTGGGTGGGACTCATCATCTTCGGACGAGACAACAAGGAGCATAATTTCAATCGAACTGCACTTGGTAAGTTTGTTTGATTGTTCAATTATGCTCCTTGTTGTCTCGTCCTCTATGATGGAAATACTACTTGTTAGATGTTCAAAGTTCTGTTGTAGAATCATAAAGTTTATTATTGTTAACAAATATATCCCAGATATTATGTTTCAACAGCATAATCAGTCTTACACTCCTTAAAGATAATTAGTAATTTCCAAGAGAATCTTATTAAACAAAAAAAAACAAACTTAAATGTGTCCTCAGCCTTAAATAAATCTTTGGTATGATTATAGCAATATACTTTTAATATTATTATTACAATATAATCGCTTCAGCGAAATTATTATTTAAAATCGGACGGTTGTAAAACTTTGCAAAGTTGTCGATGAGTCAGTCCAACCAGCCGTTCTATGTATCTCATCAATGCTAACGCCTTTCATAATGGCAGTTGATGTCGTAGCGTGCCTGGTACTATGAGTAGAAAAAATGGAAGTATCGATCCCTCTTGCAGCCAGGACCGTTAATCCAACGGTTTAGTGTACTGACCGATACCGCCAAATGTGGTTTCTTGATAGATATAAATAAATTAGGACATTTTCCTAATTTCAGAGGTAATTCTTTTAGAATTATTTAAACAATTGGCTGATGACGATTAGGTGCTGAGGTCTTAATTTTTTTTTTTTTATAGTAACAATTTTATTATCAATTATTTTAATCTGGTCAGTAACAATAGAAACTAGGGCTTTGTTATCTTTGCCCTGTAGGTAAAGTTAATAAAGTAACTGTGTTTAATGAACATTAATGTAAGTTGTTTGAGTCATTGTAATTTGACTCTAAAAAATTAAGCACTATAGAAACATTCCAGGTATACTTATATTTGAGTTTACTTGATCGTAGGCGAAAGAACCATATAAATAAAATTTTAATCTTTTCGTCTGCTCCCACCTGCGGCCCTATCACACTAGTGGCAGCGAGGACCTTATGCAATTCAAGGTGCCATAAGATGCACCACTGTGGAACTTATTTGTGAGATAAGTAATTATGTCTGTCATCGGTGCTTTAGTAGCATTTAGTTGTTTGGTGTGGCAGTAAGAAAACCAAATACAAAGTAAGTATTGCTTATAGGTGTTACTTGATATGGAAGATATCATTATTTCAGCTGCCTGTACGTCGATGCCAGGCTTTAAGAATGCCTACCGGACAATCTCCCTGCCAGTAGTGATAGGTTGCGGTGTAGAGGGTGTGGTGAGTTGGAATTACATAAAACCAGTAAGTTATTACTTGGTTCAAATACAATGGGTTCTGTCACCAATAGTTTTTTGAATAAGGGAAACCAAGGTTGGGTGTCCAAGAAGAGAACTACAAGGATCCCTGTTGCTTCATTGGACACGATTATTTCTATACATTTTAAAATCATAGAAAATGGTGGAAAAGCATTAAATAAACCCCTTTGCAAGACATTGTAAAGGCATCCACTTTATAAGCTGAAGGATCTGGATGCCATGAAACAAATTTCCTGCATTTTGTGTTTGTTCTAAATGCAAATAAATCTATGACAGGGTTACCAAATGCTTGTACTATTTTATTAAAATTATTAATATTTAATTCCCATTCTGTATGACCTAACTGTTTTCTAGATTCAAAATCTGTTACTTTGTTGTCCTTTGTGTTAATGTATGATGTATGATGCAAATACAAAAATATTCCTCTCTTCACACCACTGCCAAATAGCTTTTGCAATCACATGTAAGTGAGAGTACTGTATGCCACCAAAGCGGTTTATATATGGTATAGCTGTGGTATTGTCACTTCGTAATAATATTTCACAATTTGAAGAATTATTAGCAAGGCTTTTGAGACCACACATAGTAGCTTTTATTTCTAAAGTATTAAAGTGAATTGTTGATTCTTTTCCTCTCCATACACCACTGGCTGTATGTTTGTCACAAGAAGCACCCCACCCCGATAGTGAGACATCTGTATTTATTTCTAGAATATATTTATATTTTCTTATCTAAGAAATTGATTTAGGCAAGTACATGTTTTATCCACCATTTAAGATCTGGATAGCAATGTTTGGGCAAGGAAGTAAATGCTTCATAATTATTATTATTTTTTAAAAGAGCTAAATATTTATGTATTTTTAGTGCTTTAGTATACAGTAACCCATATTGATTAGCTGGACAAACAGACACTAGAGTTCCCAGAACTTTTGACAAAAAACCTGATGGAAGAGATACTTAAAAATTTGAGCGCCGTGGTGGTCACCTGTGACTGACAAACAATTAAATTTCTATTGTGTCTGGTTTCGTGGCAGGCAACGTGTTAAGGCATCTTTTATTTTTATCAGAATCGATTGAAATAGTCATGGTGTTTGTATTAAACAATGGGCTAAGAAACTTACATTCCTTTGATGGAATAAGTTGACATAATTATTTTTATTGATGATGAAGCCTAACTGAGTAAGCAGACCTATGGTCTGGTTAACACTATTAAGACACTCAATATGATCACTACCAATATACTGCTAGCTACAAGCATCGATATACTGTACTTACAGGCTGTAAACCTCTAAGTTTTGTTATGGGTTTAATTATGTAAACATGTATGGAGCCGTGCAAAGGCCAAGTGGAAGAATGTTAAATTGATATATTTTTCCATCAAATATAAACCTTAGATATTTTCTGTAATCTGCATTAATGTTACACATGTAATAAGAATCCATTTTGTCAATTGTTGCCATAATACAGTCTTTCATAAGACTTTGAGTTGTAGTAATAAAACTATTAAATTTCTTTATGTTTAAAATAAATCTATACTCTCCATTTGGTTTCTATACCAAGAAAATAGGTGAACAAAATTGTCCATCTGTTTCATGACATATTTTGTCTATAACATGTGACTGAATAAGTTTATTAATTTCAATTTGAACTTGACAGAATTCTACTTGTAAATGAGTTATTCATAGGCAAGTAAGATTGAAATGGTATCTCACTAAAAGGGATTTCATACCCAGATACCCATTTCAGAATAGTAGGATCACTGGTTATTTTCTTCCAATTATATATAAAAAAAGGAAGTCTGCATACCTGAACTTCTAACTTTGCAGCTTCGTAGCTTTGCAGGTTGGTTGGATCTCGCTCCTGTCCCTGTCCGGGCACTTGGACGAGGAGGGCCCCTCCAGTTTAAAGATTTGGTTTTATTTGGGGGTTTTTGAATGAAGCTTGTGTTCTTCAGGTCTTTAACAGATTTTTGAACAGACTTTGTAACCTAGATCTTTTCAGAAAGGTTACTTAAAAAAATGCATCTGCTCCCCCTGTGAGGGAATCTTTCATATCTTTATTAATAGATCAAATATCATGAGACCGCCGGCAGTCGCGAAACAATTGATTTTCATTTGTGTCTGGTTTTATGGTGCTCAAGGGGTTAATGACGGTTGGTATCAGCGACCTTCTACGATTTGTATCTATGTGCACAGCGTCACACAGTATTTTGGCAGCATCATTGATGTGTTTAATTATTTAATTAATAATTTCAAATCTGTCACCTTTTAGGAGAAATAAATGGAGTGATTGGCCCAGGGCTGTTAGTGCAGCAACCATCTGTTTTTGCCTGTCAGCAATTATCAAATCTCTTTTCTTAACCAGGTCAGAGACAGCCAGGTATTTCAGGGTTGAGCTTTGGGAGCAACATTGGGATATTTTCATATGGGATGTATTTTTTCATAAGTTCTGGTTTAATTTCTTTTTGCAATCCTTTTGTGAGAATAGGAGTCTACCTCTGTGCAATTTCATCATGAGCAATTGGTCCCTTAAGCACCTCCTCAATTTCCCCCAAAGCAAATAACAATTCTACGTCTATGGCAGGTGTCTCGGTCTCCGGGTCTGTACACTGGGTTTTTTCCACAGGTAAGGCCTCTACTACACTGTATTGGCACGGGCAGTGCCTCCTCCTCCACAGAACTTGAAGTAGTAGCCGGATCCAGGGCCATCATTTCCACATTAGGAATGTCAGACATAGTCATGCAGATCTAGGCCCAAATGGCAAAGCAAACTGCAGTAAATGTAAGACCCTGATATTCTTTGCGAATACCCAGGGTGGTAAAAACTCGGCTTTGCAGTAAGTACGAGTTATTGTGCCCGTTTTAAGTTTTGAATGTTTCAACACCGCCTCATCCCAAAGATGGGCCTGAGTGCACATTTCAAAACCCAGAATTTCATTTTTATTTTTCACGTCTCTTTCTTTTACTCATAATAACAGTTTATTTTTCAAATTAAACTGACTAAAACAATTAAAAAGATTATTTCACAAAAAAGTAAGAGAAAAAAGTGGCGCCGGTACAGTGACATAAAAAACGAATGACAGTTCAAAACGCGGGCTAGTCTAGTGACGTGCGGCTGCGTTCGGAAATATTTTATTTTCAGATACTTTAAACTTATGTGGCGTCGGCGAGTGCTAAGACTCGATACTAACAAGTAGTATTTCCATCATAGAGAACGAGACAACAAGGAGCATAATTACCCGTCAGATCAGCTTAAATACCTCGAAATGCGATAACCCCCTTTTCCACGTGTTCCTTGTAATGAGGCTGTGACACAATCTTGGTAACCACGATAACTTAAACGACGAATAACCAACTGGCGACGGATTTCATTGGTGAACTTCACTTTTATATGCAATGATTAGGACTATTTCGAAAATTAGCGACTTATTTAGCGCGCGAACTAAAATACCTCCAAAACGAACTCGAACCAATTCAAAAGTGGCAATGTTGCCATAACAAAAGGTACAAAAATTCTCCCAACTAGGCTAGGTGTGGCCTACTTATTTTTAGGAGAACTTCCAAAAGTGAACAGTGCGAAACCATCAGGCGCTTGTGTTAAAAATTAAAATTTACCTTTTAAAGAAGGGGAAATCAATACAAATATTTTCATGTAAGAATTATTGTTTCAAGCGTAAAATTATGAAAGTTGTCGAAAAAAATGTTTTTAGGAGTCATTACATTTATGTGTTGTTTGTTATTGTCTAAATAATTTGTTTCAAATTTCAACAAGGCCTTGACCTTGTGCAATGATCAGGCTAACTTACATAAGTTCTTTTAATGTATTTAACTTATTCAGCATAGTACAAGACGTGATTTAAAAATACGTAAATTTTTACAATTCGTGCACACACCCCTTAACACAATTAATGAACGCAGGTAGGTAGTCTAAAAATAAAAATATGTAAGGAGATGAATTTTGTCGAATGATAACTTGCAGAATGGGTGTGAATCTGATTGTTTTGTGTCGATGTGTGTAAGTGTGTGTGAGTGTAATATCGTGGTTGGTTTACATGTACGCTCGAATTGATTATGACTGTTGGTTATTATTTGCAGTTTACATTAAAATATTTTAAAGATTCAACTTAAAACATACTGGATAAAACGTTTACTAGAAAAAATCAACCAGTCTCAGTAAGCTCGAATGGGATTCGAACCCATGACCTTTGGATTGCTGGTCCACTGCTCTAACCGCTAAGCTAACGATACCCCAGAAGACCCGTTGAATTTTTTCTAGTAGTTTGATTTACGCTGCAAGCCAGCGGTATTACGTCACTGCGAATTCTACCCTCACAGTCGAAAGAAGTTTTTTTTTCTAGTAAGTAAACATTTTATCCTAAATCTTTATAGCATTGTTAATGCAAAATTTCAATAATAAAAATATTTATAAGCAATTACGTCGTTATCGATTGTTGAATACTTGCAATAGTATTTCTTTCTAGTATAGTATAGTATTTCTTTCGAGTATTTGGTCTGAGACTGGTTGATTTTTTTTCTAGTAAACATTTTGTCCTATATCTATATAAGGTGACTGCTAGAAACCGCAAGAAGCTTCAAGGGCTGGTCAGGTCAAGTGTTTTAACTATGACAAAAATGATCTCATTGCAGACTAACGTAGGTACTTATCGGCCGGCTGACGCGGACGGGTCAACAGACGGTTGGGTCAATGGCCGGCCGTTGCCCGCGCGTTGTAAATAATCGTTATGTTTAATTGTTTTTCATTTTATTTTTCTAATGTTATTGCTTTAAAATAAATTAGATACTCAAAGACTATCTAATTAAAATTCTCAAATTTAATTATTTAATTAAAAATGAAAAAAACACGAATTCCTTTTGTCATTTTTGCCATGTTTAAAACACTTGACCTGACCAGCCCTTGAAGTTTCTTGCGGTCTCTAGCAGTGGCCTTATATAGCATTGTGAATGCAAAATTTCAATAATACAAATATTAAAACATACTTTTAACTTAACTTACGTTTATAAACTGCAATTTTGAACATAGTTATAGATGTGGTAAATTATCTCAATATCTGAATAAAACTTATTGTACGTATTTGGTAATGATTTATAGACATAATATCATTAGCCCCGTAGTTTGTGCGCGCTTACGGTATATCAAAAAGATGCGTGTGAAGAGTTCTTTTACCAGGGGCATTAAGGTTGAGTATTCTATTATTTAGATAGTTTAACACAGTCTAGCTTTCCAGATATTATGAAATACAACCATGCCTTACATCGCACGTCTGTCTGCCAGAGTTATGAGGCTGTACTTTTTTTGACCTGATTCGGTGTAGTCGTCAATTTTAAATTTGCTTCTAAAATTTAAATATTTAACGAATTTCGTTTGGAGGCTCTCAAGGCCTGTGAGTCACGTACTGTGGATTCCAAACAGTACTGCAGTATTCGAGAATACTTCTGATATAAGCATATAAAGAACTTTTATGCAAGAAATGTCAGTAAAATCGCGTGTGACCCTTATTATGAAACCTAAGTTTTGGTAAGCCTTGTTTATTATATACATTTATTGACCTGCACAACAAAATTCTTTTAATGTAACATACAAAAATCAATCATACAAGAAAATAAGTCAGGTAATCAAGGTAATCAGAAAAATAATCATCAATAATAATAATAAGGGTTGAAGGGTCAGACACCTTGACACTAACTGGATTTTCAGTTTGAGTATAAGTATTGTTCGTTTTTCTTTCTAGTACAAAATAAGGGACAAACAGCTGCTAGTGAAGTCAGCAATCTGCGTGCTGTTTGTCGTTGTCGTTTTCTTCCTCCACTCTATTCCGGAATTACGTGAGTCTAACATTGATTTAATTAATTATATACAAACATACATACACTCAGGACTATTTATCCTAAAATGGTTAGTCAGAGACTAAGCAATGAGAACCGCAAAAGCTGTTGTAGTCCATAGTCTGCACATGTGCTCAGTGACAGGTGGTGAGCCCATCGCCGCTTTATGTTGTTGGTAGCTTGTGCAGTCTTTAGTCCGTTAGTCGCCGTAAAAGACGACGAACGGACTAAACTTAAAGATATTTTAGATATTGAGAGGGAGCGTAGGGCTCTAGCGGTCAGAGGCGACATGCTGATCTGTAGATTCTCCCGCTGTAGTGACGAAGCGAAAATCACGCTCTTCAAAGCGTATTGTCAGTGTTCTAAACGGGGAATCTATGGTTAAGTTATGCCAAAAAGCCGCTAGAGCCCTACGGGTTCAATACAATAATATTTTAAGGATGATGTTGGGACTGCCCCGTTTCTGCAGTGCATCGGGTATTTTGCTGAATATGAAACAAATATTTTTGGCGCAATCATCCGCAAAAATACTGCATCCCTTATTCGCAGAATTAGGGACATTCCGAACACCATCCTGAATACTGTTGCTGAAAGGCGGAACTCGCCAATGTGGAAATGTTTTGTGCGGAGAGTGATGGGTGATCACCGCTCCAACTAATTTTAAATAATAAATAAATAAGTAAGTAATACTAACACCCAGTTTTATAAACCCTCAGGACGACTTCGTCATTTTCTTAGACTTGACACTTTCCTAACTTGTCTCATTTTTTACTCGGCTCTTTCTTAGTTGGTCTCTTTTGCAAAGTTGACACTTTCATAACTCGTCTCATTTTTAACTCGGCTCTTTCTTAGTTGTTCTCTTTTGCAAAGTTGACACTTTCATAACTCTTCTCATTTTTAACTCGGCTCTTTCTTAGTTGGTCTCTTTTGCAAAGTTGACACTTTCATAACTCGTCTCATTTTTAACTCGGCTCCTTCTTAGTTGGTCTCTTTTGCAAAGTTGACACTTTTATAATTCCTCTCTCTGCTAACACCAAGATTGTACTAACATAGTTAATTAGAACATTATGTACTTACTAACACTTTTATAAGGATCTCGGTCTGAAATATTTTTTTAATTTTTTATTTTATTGAATACTGCACATCATCCGACAGCAGCGCATGTGCAGTCGCTATTTAGTGAAACGTGGACTATTGCAGAGGACTGCTTTTGCTGTCCTCATTGCCAAGTCTCTGACTAACCCTTCGGGGATAATAGTCGTGATTTTAGGTATGTATGTGTGTAGGTGATTAACCTTTAATTTTGTTCCTTTCAGAGCGTCTCTCTTTAGGCTGGACGGCGTTGCTAGGCGCTCTCCTTCTCCTACTCTTAGCCGAAAGAGAGGACTTAGAGCCTATCCTGGCCAGGGTAGAGTGGTCTACGCTGTTGTTCTTCGCTGCTCTCTTCGTTCTGATGGAAGTGAGTTTGCACGATTTGTTTGCATGTTAAAACCTTTTAAAACATTTACTTCACTTATAACATACACTCACAGCCATATTCCCCAAACTGCACATGTGCTAAGCGTGGGAGATGGTGAGCCCATCGCTGCTGCTATGCTGTTGGTGTATGCAGTATGTGCAGTCTTAAGTTTGTTAGTCGCTTTTATGACGTACATATAATCACGACTATATTATCACCGAAGGGTTAGTCAGAGACTAGGCAATGAGGACCGCAAGGACAGTCCTCCACATAGTCCACTTTTCATCAAATAGCGACTGCACATGTGCTCAGCGTGACAGGTGGTGAGCCCATCGCCGCTCTCTGCTGTTGGATGTATGTATGTATGTATATGTAGTCTTTAGTTCATTAGTCGCCTTTTAGACACCCAAGGGAAGAAAGAGGGTGCAAGTATTCTGTCACCGTTACGCGACACGGTTAACCATAACCGCATTTCCAATTTTTAATTTGTTCGCTAGGTGCAAAATTGCTTGATAAAATTGTGAACCATATTACTGTGTTGTTCCAGGCTCTCTCCAAGCTCGGACTTATTGCTTGGATCGGCAAAATGACAGAATCTGTCATTTTAATGGTCAACGAAGAGTCGCGGCTGGCCGTCGCCATCATGCTGGTGCTATGGGTAAGTTAAGATAAGATACGACAAGATACGATAAGATACAAATGGACATACGCTTACCAGGGATGTGTTATGTTTGATATAAATACTTATGGTCTAACGTTCATTGAAATGAAACACTTTTTTCGTTTAATTTACTATTGGTCACAGGGAGACAGGAGTCTCCCCGTGACCACGGACCCTGTAAAGGGTTCAAAACGTCAGTAAAACTATGTAAATGGTAAATTAAACGCGAGTTAATTCGTAAAAAAGTGTTTTATTTCAATGTGTACTGCTTGCTTAAACCTCAGAAAACAAAATATATAATTTCATTTCAACAATACACTTAATATAAAATCATTTAATATCAATTTAGATTCTATAATTTCATTAGATATAATGTACTTTTGATATAACATACATTTGATATAATAATCTAATAATATAAAATATTATTTATGTAATAAGCAAGCAGCATGCAAGCAAGCAAGCAGCATGCAAGCAAGCGTGCAGTATTCAAGCAAGAATGCAGCATGCAAGCAAGCATTCATGTAGCATGCAAGCAAGAATGCAGCATGCAAGAAGGCATGCAGAATGCAAGCAGGCAGGCTGGTATGCAGCATGTAGCATGCAGCAGGCATGGTTTCTGTCACGGCTCCGGCGCTGCGAGACTTAGGCGGTCTCACACGCCTACGCGGGCTTAAGTTACTCTCTAGCGTATAGTCTAAGGGTGAGATTTATAGAGCATGCTTACGAGAAACTTTGACTTTACTTATGGCGAACTTGGCTCAGTGCATACTAAGTACGAGCTTTGATTTCGAATTGATAGTCATACAAAAGTTGAGACTAGGCTGAGCTTAGTGTTCCATTTCAAGCATAACCTTCTTAATTGTTCTTTAAACTTAGAAAATAAGATGATTTAAAAAGTACTTTTAACCTGTCCTAAATTTAATCAGTATAACAGTTAAAAATTACAATATTTTCATAAACTTAATTAAAATAAGTCAAAAACTTTTTGTCGGTGTTGGCTAACATATTTTTGAAACGGAACGCACTGGCCCCTCTGACAGTGACATGACAACTGCAGTCTGTCAAGTCAAATAAATTGGCTTTTGGGCGTTGTTTTTTACGATCCGTACGATCCATAACGAATGTTTAGTCAATTGTCTCGTATAATTAAATCAATTTGCTATGAAATACAATAACTATCCTTAAATTAAAATCAATTCATTGAAGAGATACTGTTTTGACAGAAAGATATCTTGTTTTGACAGAAAGATAACCCGTAAAATTTAAAAAGGCACGGAAACGCCGTAGTGCTGTTGACGTAGTGTGCTATTATTCACGTTCGGTTAATATCCTGAGTTTTTCGTAAGTCACCGATTTCGGTGACTTAACCTGTGCTACGAGTAAGTCTGTGCTGAGCCAGCGTCGAAGCGTTGATTATAAATTCCAATTTTGTCTTAGCTCGCTAGATAAGTCTGAGTAAAGTGTAAGTACGATCTATAGATCTCAGCCTAAGATCCGAGTATAGAACGACCTTCACTGGGAAGGTTAATGGATGAAAAGTATTTTATATCAAATTTAATATGTTAAATAATATATCGCGAGTGGGTTGGCTGAAAAATTTCAGTCCCGTACCATTAATGATTAATTTAATATTAAAAAAAATATATTTTTGTAAATTGCAATGGTTTGGTGTGTGTGTGTGTGTTTGTAATTAGCTTATATGTGTATATATAAAAATAAATTTTATTTATTTAACCAGATTGTTGCAAATTACTAATATTGACTTGCCTGTTTACACCTGCCTACCCAATGTTATAACAGGAAAAAAATAGTCAACCTAACGTTTGCATATTCTATAGGCTTTATACTTTCGATTGGTACTTACATATGTAATTTATCTATTATCGAAACAAGTGCAATATTTAAAAAAAAATATTTTTAAATATTTATTTAATCATATACTGGACTGAAATTTTTTAGCCAACCCACTCGCAATATATTTTTTAACATATTAAATTTGATATAAAATACTTTTCATCCATTAACCGCTCGGTGAAGGTCGTTGTATACTCGGATCCTCTACTAGTAGGGCAGACAAGTCTACGTGGAGTCGGTTTTGCCACGATTCGATTCTGTCACTGACTTTTTTAGCACAACCTTAACGAAAACACAACGTATTAACTTTAAGACAATATTTGAAATCAATTTAGGGTTAAAATGCTATTATTATTTATGAGCAAAAATCATATCAAATGAAGATAGAATATGATTATTCTACCAGTATAGCTTTATAGAAAAAGTTGTTAGAGAATATGAGTATTATATCAAATAAATAAAATAAATAAATAAACTTTCCTACACTCACACCAATTATCTAGCCCAAGAGAAGCTCCGTTATGAAACTCGTTAAATGGTTACTAGAAAACGGATAAAGATAATTAAAATACTTAAATACGTACATATTATACATAGTAAACACCCAGACCCGAGACAATTTAGAAAAACAATAATTTCTAAATCGACCCGACCGGGGATCGAACCCGGGACCTCAGAGATGGCGACACCATGAAAACCGGTGTACAAACCACTCGACCAAGGAGGTCGTCAAATGAATAATATACGTAATGTTGTTATAGGAAGTGTGTTTAGAGAAAGTAAAAATTATATCCAATGAACGTTATGTCCTTTGAAATTAGTTCATATGTCATTATATGAAATGATACGCACCCGCTTACTAGTTCACCTACAACCAGCCCGGTCGCCAATTATTATTATCAGGTCAAGAAATTAAATTAACAAGCAGAAGTAGTAGTAAGAGTAGTACTCTTTATTCTTTTAACGTCTCCTACGAGTCTACGCGATGCGGCGCTTATTTTTACTAACTTCAATAATTATTTTATTTAAAAAATTTGTTAGGATGTCTAAGATTTTGAGCCATTATTACGTTATATACAGCGTATCTTCCTCATTATGTTTTAATCAAAGCCCAACATAATATCTATATTTTCATCACTTGTGTGTATTTAAGCTTACATCACACACGAAAACTTTTTATCAGTGATCAGTACCTACTGATTCTGACAAAGTAAATGATGGTCATTGTAATAATAATAAAACTTACATGTCAGCGTTTTATTTATTATTTAATTTGTCTGTGAAGTAAAATCATGGTCATCCTACTCCTCTCAATAATAATTGATGACGTATCTTCCTCACTTCATAAAAATTTAGGAAGACCATACGTTCTAATGATTTTGGTAACCTAATTAAAAATACAAAATTACATTTATAAAAGGATAATATGTTACTACTGTTAAAATGGCCATCATTTACTTAACCGGAATCAGTAGGTCCTGATCACCGACAAGAAGTCTTCGTGTATAAAATCTAGATGCACATTCAACGCTGTCAAAACGTCCGCATAAAACAGAATATCTAGCGAGTTGTTTAGGTACGCATTTCGTTTGGTAGGGTGCGATCTAAGTACAACATTACGAAGAGCTCCTTGAATAGTTTGCTTTTCTTCTAAAACACAATACGTCAAATACGTTGATGTTGTCACTATTGAGCCACGATTCAGTATCTATAGGATGGTGTATGGAGTTTTTATATGACTGTGACCAAAGGTTTTAAAGTTTATTTTTGCTTTCGCTGCTATTTACCATTTTGTCTTTCTAGGTGTCAGGCATAGCTTCTGCCTTCGTCGACAACATTCCGCTTACGACTATGATGGTACGCGTGATGGCAACCTTAGCTGATCCTAATGGCCTAGGGCTGCCTTTAGCACCCCTAGCATGGGCCCTAAGCTTCGGAGCTTGCCTTGGAGGTAACAAAACATCATCATACACATACATACATACATGACTCCGTGTTAACCATATTAACCGTGTGGCATAGCGGTGAAAGAATACAAAGACAACATCGCTCACACTCGATGGCGTTTATCGCGAGTAATCAATCACTATAGAGTTTCGAATTTGCAAGAAATCCAAGAAAACAAAAAAAGCTATGTCGAATCACCCCTAACTTTTTACCGGTTTTTTTTCAGGTAACGGTACTTTGATTGGTGCCAGCGCCAATGTAGTATGCGCAGGAGTAGCTGAGCAACATGGATACAGATTTACGTTCCTCGAGTATTTGAAGATAGGCTTTCCTATAATGGTAGGGAACCTGTTGGTCGCGTCCGTATATCTACTGGTCTGTCACGTACTCTTTACTTGGCATTGATATTTCGGAATTGTGATTGTCATCTGAAATTTCGGTACTAGTATTGGAACGTAGTATTTTGTTAATGGTCGGAATAATTGGTGAAAAACTTGAAAGATGAAAGCGTTCAAATCAAGTTTAAATAGACCGTTTAAAATTAAATTATTTATCAATTTATTTTCAAGACTAATATTTGTAAAAACACGGAGTACCTTTTTTCAATACATATTTTAAGTTACACCTCGTTACGTTCAATGGGCGATTTTTTGACAGCCCAAATTAAAAAATAATAATTAGTTCAAAAATACTTGGTAGATGGCGTTTTATGAAAGCCGAACCGTTCCTAACTAAGGGCTATAATAAATTCTACACTTTAGCTTGTCTATCAAATAAATAAAAAAATAGTACTTACAAATTTTTATTCAGGATCTCCAGGACCTATTTCTATTTTGGAATGGAATAAGTATTACGTAGCCATACACGTATTCTTCATGGTCTCGCCTTTTACTAAGCGCCATACTAATCTATGCTAAGCGCCATCTATGAAACCAATTTTTTTTTTTTTGATCTCGGAAAATCGCCCATTATAAACTGTCATGTTTGTAGTTTTAATTTTTTTTACGGACTGTGTACAGTTTGTTTTTCTAAAATTTTACTTAAAATTTTATGCTTTGTGTTGTTATTACTAATAACTTCTATGGATTGTTACTATTCCGTTAGTGTTGGCTGTGTTTGCAAGATTTACATAATTGAAAATGTTTTCATCGATTTTATTATTGTACAAAATATTGTCTGAAGCGAATCAAAATTTCGTTTCAATGTAGCCTTAAAAATGTATTGATTGTACACTTTCAGTGTTTAACATAAAAAGTGTACACGTACCTATAGTATTATTAATACAATTATTTTTGTTAAGCGAAAGACTATTAATAAATTATTTAAATCTTAGACGTTAATTTAAAGCAATGGTCACTGAACTTTTTTGTCCAAGGACTACCTACACATATCGGTCAAATAAATCCCAAAAGACTATGACTTACCTTGCCTATCAACCCACATGTCCTGGAGATTAGAATGACGCGCCTTTTTTATTTTAGAAATTATTATTTTTATTTATTTTTGTTATGATTTTTTTAAATTGATCATCATATGAATTCCTCCTGGGATTGGTTGGTTCGGTCACTGCATCAAATACGAATGTTTCTTGACCCACTAACGATGTAAGGTCGTGAGCGTGAAGTTAGCAGCCTCACCACGGAATTAGATGGTTTTGACTACGTCAAACATTGTGTATAAATAGTAATAAATAAAGATACTATGGTTCAAAAGATATTTGAGTATCTTGGTAAGGCTGCTAACTTTACGTCAAGTTAGCAGGAACCTTAAGAAATACAGTTCGGCTCAATGTGATTTACATAAAAAAAATGTGCATAAATAGTGAATCGTATACCCAAAATTTCATTATTAGTACTTCAATACAAGACGAGATATTGCGGTCTCTAAGTGGGCTATTAACTTGACGTTTCTTGCGATGGTGATTCCACAGATACGGGTACAAGTTTTATACAAATAATTACATAAAAAAATTGTGCATTAATTAGTGAATAAAAACGGAATTCTTTTTTGCTATTTTCCAAAAATTTATTGCAAACTTCTAGATATAATACTCTTAATATAGGCTGTCGATCAATGTTGAGCTTTGAACTTTTACTTATACACCGAGATTTTTCATTGGTTTTGGAGCCGAAACGCTGTTCATGTTTATCATCAGTAGAAGCTATTTAGCTTGTAAAACTAAAAATATGAGCATAAAAAAATCATTAAAAAATATCTATAAAATTTTTAAGAACCCTTAGTACCGGACGATCTTATAAAAGTCAACGACCGAGGCGCTTCAAACGCGGCGTCTTACTATGTGAACTAGAACGTTACTAACTATGTGTTTTCGACAAAAAGTCACTTTTACAACTTTTTATCCTTGCTTGTAAAGCGGTTATGATTTCTTAAATAGGTACAACACTTTTTTTGTATTATAACGTTTTCGGCTCCAAAACCAATGAAAAATCTTGATGTATAACTCGGTTCTACTCTTAAACCGATCGGCAGGTATGAAAAATGTTACGACAATAAATGAAACAAAAGAAGTTTGCTAGGGTCGTAGCAAATGGAAAGCTGTGGTCTGCGCCTACCCATCCGGGAAGCGGCCGTGATGTAGATATAAATACACGTCACCTGAAAACATAGGTAAATACATAGGTACATACACATAATCGCGACTATTATCCCCGAAGGGTTAGTCAGAGACTAGGCAATGAGGAAAGTGGTAGTATTGTTTCACCGCCACGACACGGTTAAGAGTGCAGAGACCACTGGTCACTACTTGCTACGATCCTTTACTTCCTTTGCTTCAAATCATCATCAGCCTATAAACGCCCCACTGCTGGGCACGGGCCTACCCACATGGACAACATCACATTGGTAAGTTGGGCAATAACCCACCACCCTGGCCCAATGCGGGTTGGTGGGTTTTCCTTTTGTGCCATTTAAGCCTTCGTGTCGCGTAGCGGCTCATTAAAATAATGGAAGTAACCCCTTTTTTTCTTGTGTGTCATAAACGGCGACTAACGGACTAAAGACTGTACATATATCCAACAGCATAGAACGGCGATGGGCTCACCACCTGTCACGCTGAGCACATCTGCAGTCGCTATTTGGTTAAAAAGGACTATGTTAGAGATTTGCCTTTGCAGTCCTAATTGCCCAATATCTGAATAACCCTTCGGGGATAATAGTCGTGATGTATGGTCTCTGCCTACCCCGCCGCGAAACGGGATGTTAGTGTGTATGGAGAATATTATTTAAACTGTAACTGCATAGAACATTACGTAACGATGACAAAAATATCCACCTCAGGCGGGAGTCGAACCCACGGCCTCCAACATTCGGGCGGCTGCGTTGACCGTTAAGGATTTATGGATATATTTAGTCTGTCGCCATAACAACGATGTTTATAGCATTGTTGTGTTCTCACAGTTTGAGATAAGATAGCCAGTGCCTCAGTGGGTGAGGATTCCGGGTGAAGCGCGCTTTCACCTTTGGCCCGTCGCTTACCAATTTAGGTGAGATGAAGACCAAAAGCTTACCCGTAGTAGAATTAAGAAAGGATGTGTTACGACGAAGGGCTTTCGCAGTAACAGCGGCGTAATTTAGGTTGTGGACAGCGTAGTAGGGACTTACCGGGAGCAGGCTGTACGGGATCGCAGGAACCGCTAGCTATGCTGACCACGGGCGGCGATGTAGGCGATTTAATGCACTTTCACACCTTTTGCACTTAGATTGTTAGGTTCATAAATGGTAGGTTACACGAGTAGGATGCTTGCGCGTGCGCTGACCGGAGACGAATGCCACTCGCCACGTCTCCCTCAGCGTACTGTTATACGAGAAATGGCAAATAGGTTTTTAAAAAAAGAAACTTATTAAGCTGAAACGAATTTATGAAAAGAACTAGTATTTAACATGAAATAGAATTAAAGTAAAAATAGAAATAGCAATAGTTGACGAGTTCCGACCCGTAACGAGTTCTATGATGGACTAACTTTAGGGCCCCGTGGCACCTGTATATATTAAAGATAAAGATGCTGACTCGGCAGCTATCCCGGTACATTGCAAGGGTATAACAACCCCCCGCAGAAGACTGAACTTATAGGTATTTTTGAAAAAAGACAAAGTTCAGTAAATCAAACAACTTCCCTCAATCGCGGTTGTGACCGTGACGGGTTTTCTTCTTGAACGTTACTGAGATTAATGACGTCAATATTATTCTCGTCAAGGGTCGGTTTCACAGAAGAAATAGTAAGTTTTGTCCTATATCTAGAAACAATTTTATAAAACTTAAAACCTATAAAAAGTATCATAATTATAAAAATTACAAAAGAAAATGCAAAATAATGTGTCCCATATTTTACCAGGACAGGTTCTCCTTCGATTATCTTATCTAAGTCTGAAAACAATTTATCGTTTTGTTTATGTGTATTAAAATCGTCTAAATCAATATTTTGTAACAAAATAGGGGATACCGTATTTACAGAGTTTGACTTACTATCTAGTTTACAACATGAATCATTTATAATACTAAAATCTAAACTAGGCACAGGGACACTTATGTTTACTACACTGTTAGACGATATAAGTCTTAAATTCTTTGTGTACACTGTACATTGTTCAGGGGTGTGTACAATACCGGTTCCGAACACTGTAACTTCACGTAGTTCGGCATTATCACAGTCAATAGATATCTTATTCGGACGAGATTGCACAAAAATCCAGCGGTTGTTTTTTAACGGTTTCCAGATGTCTAATTCACCCAGAATTGTTTTAGTTATACACTGCGCGGGAATAGCACTAATTGTTTTTGTCAGTAGTTCACTTTCACACGTAGGGTTGCCACTTGTTAATGACACCATGGACACTTCACACAGAAAGAACTCAGAGTTTATCGTCTTACATTTACTTAAACTATCTAGATTACAAAAGATAATTTTATCATTGGATATAGCAATATAAGAACTAGAAGGTAATATTAAACTAAAAACATTCGGCTTTTCCACATCATGGGGTGTAGGTAAAGCTAAGTTATGATACAAATTAAAATCATGAATAGTAACTAGAGGGATTTGCAATACAAATACAAGCTTATTTCTAAAATAATAGCAACCCACATCGGATATGCTTAAAATGTAATGAATATTATCTAAGCTTAAAGAGAGCGGGATTCTAGTGTCCCTCGACAGATGCCTGTCGTTATCAACAAGTTCTCGGTACAGTTGCGCCGGTGTAAGAATGCGTGGGTGCAATATGTTTTGACTACTTAGAACAATTGCATTGATTAAGTCTTCGAATTGGAATGACAATGTTAGTATTGAGCTTTCGAGGTTCATAAGTATGGAATGCACTTTAGTTTCATTATTAAATTATTGGAAATTTTAGTTATGTTATCTGAATTTTTAATTAGTTTATTTAGTGCAATACTAAGAGAGTTTTCATTGGCATTTAATTTATTTATAGTTTGTTTATAAGAATCTAATGTAGAAGTAGTAACTAAAATGTTTTCTTTTACAAGTCGTGCTAACTTTTTCTCATCGTTCTGAACAGCTTCTATAGCTGAGTCATATTTCAATGCGTCGTCTTCGTCTAAAGTACCAATGATTTGTTTGAATGCTGTTCCAATTCCTCCAAACCAGGCTGAGCGTTTACTGCGTTTTGAAATCAAGTGGGAGAGAGAGTCGTGATAACGTTTCATATCATTGAAGCGAACTGTTAATGGAGATAGCGTATTTTCACATTGAATATTCTCCGAATGTTGACACATAAATCGAACTGTGCCTAAAATCTCGTTTAGATTAGTAAGATGAGCATTTATAAAAGAAATATCTATATGCGTAATTAAATTTAATTGACCCTTTATTATATTAAGTTTTCCTATTCTATCGAAGTATATACCTGAACTAGAAGGAAGTGGCAGGACATAGTCCGGATGCGATATGATCGAGGCACTGAAATAGTAAAAACAAAGGTAAAGTAAAATGAATATAATATAGTATACATCTGAAATAGAACAATTCAAAAGTATTAACTAACTTCCTATATTTATGTAAAAATAAATTGAAAGTAAAATATGAGTAATGTACGGTGCAATGACCGTACATACCGCGCGGTCAGCAATTTACGCCCGCAGCGAATATTTTGTAATAATTTTATATTTAGTTCACATTAAGCAATCACTTCGTGTACTCATTGATCATTAACTTAGCATCATATTAATAGCATTTAAAGTTTAAATATATATATCAATAAATCGGTGTTCAACAAACTTTATCCTATTATTTCTATCAGTTCATGTACGGATCCCGTACATTTATGGTCCTTCGAACTTTTGACCTTGCGCGCGTGTTGGTCTAAAGTGGGATTAATCGCGAGTGAGGAGTATCAGTGACTATCAAAGGTATCAAGATAGGGCTGGACGAGCAAGAACGTTCAGAGACTGCAGCACCAAGCAGGCGGTGTACAAAGCAAGCATCTATCAAGTAAGAATTTTCCATTTTTTTATCAAGTTAAGATGGAAGATATCATGGCAAATCAGGTGCAGTTAGTAGGCGCTATAGAGCAGCTTTACTCGTCTTTTAAAAAGACGGGACGCGAGCGTCGTACAGCTGACTACATCAAGAGAAAGTTGGATACTCTGGATACATATTGGAAAGATTTTGAATTGAATCACGCACAACTTAAAGAGTATCAAGATGAGGAAATTGCATATTTCCGTGATAATCATTATGAACAGGCTTTACAATCTTATAACAACGCTAAAGTATTCATACAGCAGTGCTTACCGAGACCAGAAACTCCAAGCGGTGGTAAAGAAGAATCAAGATTGACACCATCAGCGAGCGTACCGGGTCCTTCATTATTAAAGGTAGGAATCCCTGACAGGAGGTCCCAAGCGACTGACAGCAAGACTGCCGAACTGCTAAAGAAGCAAGCTAGCCAGTTTCGAGCGTTCAGCCGCACGGTAGAAGATATTGATTTGGAAGCTGTCACGGAAAAATGGGAATTTGAGGACCTGTTAAGGCAGCTGAATTCAAGGTGGGCAGCTATTGATTCGCTTCATTTAGAAATTGATTGTGAGTTAAATGGTTTAGACGAGGAATACGAAAAGTCGTTTATAGCAAACGTATAAATTTATGAAAAAAGCAATCAGTGGCAAGCTGTGGAACGTATCTCATAGGGAAAAATCCACGCCGCAAATGGAAATCCCGACTTTTAGTGGCAATTATTACCAGTGGGTATCCTTTAAAGAGTTGTTCACAGAAACAATACACAGTAACTCTTCACTTAACAATGCACAAAAAATGCAATTTCTAAAAAGTAAGGTTAGGGGGGAGGCTGAAAAGTTGATACAGCATCTGTCAATTAACTCAGATAATTATCAAGTTTGCTGGGAATTATTGAACAACCGATATCATAATAAACGTCTTATCTTTACGTCGCACGTTAACATTCTCTTAAATTTACCTATGATGCAGCATCCTAATGTCATACAGATCAAACGTATTCATGATACCACTAACGAATGCCTTAATTCTATCAAGAACCTGGGTGTTGACGTAAGCACCTGGGGCCCGTTGTTGGTGCAGATTATGTCGCTAAAATTAGACTCGGACACTTATAATGATTACCTAGAGTCGCTAAAACAACCACGCGAATTACCAACTTTGAAAGAATTTCTCGAATTCCTGGAAATAAAATTTACGACCATGGAGTCATCAGCAACACGTAGAAAACAGGAAAATTTATTTAAATCAAGCAATTCTCAGCCGACAGGAGCTCAAAAATCAATTAAATTTTCCAACTATAAATCGTTCTCTGCCAACAAAGTTGTATCAAAAACGGTCAAGCCGATTTACACTAAAATTAACAATCAAAAGTACAGTAAATCGTGTCCAATTTGCACCGAAGAACATGGCATTTATTATTGTCAGCAGTTTTTAAGTATGTCAGCTGATGCGAAAAGAAAAGCAATTACAAAATACAATATATGTAAAAATTGCTTATACGATCATAAAGGAAATAATTGCATTTCTAGCAAAACGTGCCGCGAGTGCAATGGCCCGCATAACACAATTATGCATGAAGCTTTTATAAGTTCATCGACACCCAACATCAATACTAGCAAATCGAACCCTGGACCATCATCAGGTAGTGCGTATGTTTCACAGAATGACAAGGAAATTCTTATCCCTACAGCAATTATCAATGTGCAGGCGCGAGACGGCACTTATTATAAAATGCGCGCTTTGTTAGATCAATGTTCTCAGATGTCATTGATAACGGAAAAAGCGGCGCAACGCCTGCAGCTTCCTAGGGCAAGATGTAAGGATATCGTATCAGGTGTCGGACAGAAAGAGAGTATGTGCAAGGGAATCATACAATTGACTTGTGCGTCTGTATATAACAATTTTAAATTTAACGTAAAGGCTTGTATCATGAACAAAATAGTTAAAAATCTCCCAAGTAGATCGATGTCTAAGCAGAATTGGCCGCATCTGGAAGGTTTAGAATTAGCCGATAGCGACTTCAACATCAGTCGCCCCATAGATATCATACTAGGATCAGACATTTTCCCAGAACTTATCTTAGACGGAGTCTGCAAGGGCCGTTGTACATCTATGCCTGTTGCGCAACGTACGGAACTCGGGTGGATAATCTGTGGAAATAGTATGAAAGTCAAGTCAACTAACCGGCAATGCAACGTTATCATAAATAGCATGGACGATATTCAACAATTCTGGGAGATCGAGGATATTACAGAAGATAAATCTTTGTCAACAGAAGATAAAAATTGTATAACTTATTTCGAAGAAACAACGGTTCGCAAGCCAGATGGACGGTATCAAGTACGTCTACCTCTCGCTCAAGATTATGAGAAACAATTAGGATCTTCGAAATCAATAGCGGCAGCACAATTTTATCAGTTAGAGCGTAAATTTAAAAGAGATAACAATTTAGCAGTCGATTATAAGTTGTTTATTAACGAGTACCTAAGCCTCGGTCATATGAGACGAGTATCATGTAACACGAAGCCCGATTATTATTTGCCGCACCATTGTGAATTACGAGCAGATTCGGAAACAACCAAATTACGTGTTGTTTTTAATGCGTCTTCTAAATCTACAAATGGATCAAGTTTGAATGATGTTATGGCACGGGGTCCAAATTTGCAGAAAGACCTTCAATCCTTAATATTGAAATGGCGTCAATATCAGATCGCTTTTACTGCTGATATTGCAAAAATGTACAGACAAATCTGGATCCATGAAGATGATCAAAAGCTTCAGAAGATAGTGTGGAGAGACTCCCCAACTGAAGTTTTGAGAGAATATCAGCTAACAACGGTCACTTACGGGACTAAAGCAGCGCCTTTTTTAGCTATGATGACGCTACAACAACTAGCCAATGATGAAGAAGACCAGTATCCAGGGAGTGAAGCGATCAAGGCTTTAAAGGAGTACATGGACGACGTCCTTCACGGATCAAATTCAGTTGCATCAGCAAAACAAGTACAAAAGGAACTCTCAGATATACTAAGATCGGGAGGCTTTCACCTACGCAAGTGGGCATCAAATTCGACAGAATTACTAGAGCAAATAGGTACAGAAGAGCCCGAGCAAGATGGCTACAATTTTAGGCGAGCAGAGTCAACAAAGACATTAGGGTTACGGTGGAACAGCAAACAAGATGTTTTTTTAATTGAAGCAAAATTGAAACCTAATGTTACAGATCCGACAAAAAGATCCATGTTATCGGATCTATCTAAATTATTTGACCCGTTGGGGTGGCTCTCGCCCCTTACAACAAGCCTAAAATCATTATTTCAGTCAGTTTGGCAAATTAACTTACAAAAGGATGACAAATTACCTGAAAACATTAAAGCTAAGTGGATTAAAAGCATAGCAGATATAGATCACATACAACAAATTCAAATACCAAGATGGTTAGGTATGATGCATGAAAATCAAACTATCGAGTTGCACGGATTTTGTGACGCATCGACTAAAGCCTACGCGTGCGTCATCTATTGCAAAATCAGTACAAAAATAGATTACAAAATTACTATTGTAGCTGGTAAAGTTAGATTTGTTCCAATCAATAAAACTATTTCTATGCCTAAATTAGAATTAATGGGCGCACATCTGTTATCAAAATTAATGAATAAGGTTATTACCTGCTTAGATAAATATTATATAAAAATGTGCTGCTGGATTGACTCAATGGTGGTGCTCGGGTGGTTGAACGGTGAACAAGGCCGGTGGAAGCCATTCGTAGAAAACCGAGTTAATCAAATCCGAGAAGTCATACCGACAAAAGCATGGCGGTATGTTAGGTCTAGTGAAAACCCCGCAGACTGTGCTAGCAGGGGATTGTCAGCAACGCAGCTCCGAGATCACTCTCTTTGGTGGCAAGGACCGAGCTGGCTTCAGAATGAGAAATTAAATCTAGACATCGAGCAGCCTAAATATGACACTGATCAAGAAGTGAGAAAATCTACTAAGCAAGTTAATGTCATAACAAATCAAGAAAATTATGACGTCATTACTTCGCTGATTACAAGATTAAGCAATTTTTTATTTATTATACGTGTAGTTGCGTGGCTGCGGCGTGTTATCACAGTAAAGCAAGTTGATAGAATTAAATATTTAACAATAACAGAAATAAGGCAAGCTACTATAACAATCATGAAACATCATCAGCAAATGGAATTTCCAGTTGAAATAGTTAGTATCAGAGAAGGGAAAAGCATGCATAGTAAAAGCAAGTTACTAAACCTTCATCCCTTTTTAGACAATCAAGGTCTCTTGCGAGTGGGTGGCAGATTAAGGCACGCCCGTATAAATGAAGAAAGAAAAAACCCTATCATTATTTCAAATGGCAGATTAGCAGAGTTAGTCATTGATTACGCACATGAGATGACATTTCATGGGGGAGCTCGATTATGTCTGGCATTTATAAGACAGAAATACTGGATCCTTGGTGGAATGCGAACTGTCAAAAAGCAATTACGTAAGTGTGTAACGTGCCGAAAACACGACCCCTTTAAACTACAGCAGCTCATGGGAGATTTGCCGAAAGCAAGGTGCAACCCATCGCCCAGAGCGTTTTATCATGCGGGAGTGGACTACACAGGGCACGTTTCAGTGAAAGCCAACAAGGGCAGGGGAATTAAGACTACGAAGGGATACATAGCAGCCTTCGTGTGCATGGCAACAAAAGCCGTCCACTTAGAGCTCGTTTCGGATCTCACGACGTCGTCGTTTATAGCAGCCCTGCGTAGAATGGCAGCCCGCAGAGGGACCCCCGGTCACGTCTACAGTGATAACGGGACCAACTTTGTAGGAGCCAACAACATCATTCAAAAAGAATTCGAACAGCAAATCAATAATGTCGAGGTAATGAAGGAAGTTACTGAGATGGAAATTCAGTGGCATTTCAACGCTCCCTCTTGGCCGTCAGCAGGAGGGCTCTGGGAGGCAGCGGTCAAGAGTCTTAAGTACCACCTTAAAAGGGTCATCGGCGATCAACATCTGACGTTCGAAGAGTACTCCACATTATTAGCACAAGTAGAGGCATGTCTAAACTCACGCCCTCTGGGTCCAATGTCAGAAGATCCAGACGACTTAGACTACCTGACACCAGCACATTTCCTGACTGGGGGATCAGCACTTACCATCATAGAGACAGAAAGAGATCTTCGAACTAGATGGAATCTAACGCAAAAAATATTCCAAGATACCTGGAAAAGATGGCGTAAAGAATATTTAGATCAACTAACAGCCCGCAGCAAGTGGAAAAAGACTCAAGACAATATTAAAATCGACCAAATTGTACTTATTCATGACGATAACCTACCAGCAGGCAAATGGTTAATGGGCCGGGTCATCGAATTACATCCAGGAGCCGATGGTTACGTCAGAGTAGTAACACTTAAAACCAAAAATGGTTGCATAAAGCGACCTATTACTAAGTTATCAATTTTACCAACAGACAGCACCGAGCAAACTGAGCAAACGTTAACAAAACAAAAACAACAAAATTCTAATTCTAGACCTAAACGACGTTTTTCAATCAACACCGTCGTAATGGTATTATTATATTTTATGTCAATGATTTCAAACATAGCATGCACGTATAATATTTCCGAAATTAAAGACAAACAGATGATGTACTTCGACAAAGTTTCCGACATGAGACTAATTCGAGACGATTGGAAAATATTAGCGTATTACGACATGGAACCTTATCAACAAGGCATTATCGCTCTAAATAAGTATATTAAAGTTTTAGACGATCAGTGTATTAAAATAAACAAAGGTGCACGATGCGATATGCTCGTATTACAGTTACGTCACGGGTTTAATGAACTGCAATATTATAATCAGATGCTGCTGAGTCAACACTCGCGCACGCGACAGCGGCGCGGCCTGATAGACGGAGTTGGATACGTCGCCAACAGCCTGTTCGGCGTATTAGATCAAAGATTCGCAGAGCAATATCAAAAGGATATCGAACTTATCAAAGTAAATCAAAAACACATGGCATCTTTGTGGAAAAATCAAACTTCCATCATTGCATCAGAATACGATGTTCTAAAAAGAACTGAAAGTTTGATTGACAAACAACACAAGACCATTAATCAACACCTCATGAACTTGGACAGCGCTACTAATTACATGAAGCATGAAATACAATATCAAGTCGATATAAGTACGTTTACATTGACAACAGTCACCGCCAATAATATGCTGCAAAACCTAAGAAATATACAAAACGTGTTATCAGACACCATAATTGACATTTATCACGGCCGGTTTAACCCCCACTTACTATCACCCGAACAGCTGAAACGCGAATTAAGCAAGATTGCTAGTCAATTGCCAAAAGACTTAGCACTACCAACTGATGACATACAAACCGATATTAGAAATCTTTATCAGTTGATATCAATCAAAACAAGAACGACAGAACAGTATTGTCTTTTCGAAATAACGGTACCCCTGGTAAGCCACGATTTTTTTGAGATTTATAATTTAATACCTATTCCTTAGCAATCAAAAAACAGTAAAATCAGTATAGTGCCAATATCATTATACGTTGGCATTAATCTTAAAAAAGACGTTTATATCACAATGAGCGAAACAGAGTTGAGAGATTGTTTGCACAAGGCGGAAATATCTCTTTGTCGCGTACAAAATCGAATCAACCACCTTACAAATGACAATGACCTTTGTGTATTAAACTATGACACACATCAATGTGAAACAAAGATAAAGCACTGCAGTAATGAATGGATTAAAATGAGCAGCCTTAATACATTTATTTATTTTTGTTGCGATGGGTGTCAAGTGCGGATACTATGCGAGGATCAAGTTACCGCTCAACAGTTGTCGCGCGCCGGCATTATAAGGCTCGGTCAAGGTTGTATGATAAAAACAAAGAATTTCACTATCTACTCACATAAGGAAATGAGTAGTGATATGAAAATTGTATCGCAATTGGACAGTCCCTACTATATACCACCGATTAATCACCTAATGAACTTTTCGCTGCCGGAGCAAATCGAAGAAAGTCAGTCTGCGATATTAGAAACACAGGAAAGTATGAAAGAAATACACAACAAAATACGTGCTCTACAAGACAATCAAGAACAATTGGATACCATATCGTATCATGATGTCCATCATTATACAGCAATATACATAATGGTAGGCATTGTGATAATTCTGGGCGGCTTGGTTGTCTGGCTGTGGCGAGGACGCGCTGTGCCTCAAAGCAGCAACAGCGACGACGCGGGTTCCAATGAGGCGGCCGCGGCGCCGGGGACTCCGCCCCAGGCGCCCCAGGCGCGCGCCGCCTCCGCCAGCACAACGGTTAGTAAGCAGTGTGAGTGTAAAGTGAAAAGTGTTAGTGAAAGTGAAAGTGAGTGCAATCATAAAAAAGACAAAGCCTCTTCCCCCTTCGTTAAAAAGACAAGGTTTACAGTGTGCGAACAGATAGATTAGAGAAGCAAATAGAGGACCTTAAGTTTATCAAATATTAGAAATTAAGGACCCAGTGAATCACCTTGTCTCATATATCATTTTCTCATCAACAATTTTTAATCATAATTTTGAATTTTATTCCTTTTCTTTTGTCCCCCGGGAACATGTACGGTGCAATGACCGTACATACCGCGCGGTCAGCAATTTACGCCCGCAGCGAATATTTTGTAATAATTTTATATTTAGTTTCATTAAGCAATCACTTCGTGTACTCATTGATCATTAACTTAGCATCATATTAATAGCATTTAAAGTTTAAATATATATATCAATAAATCGGTGTTCAACAAACTTTATCCTATTATTTCTATCAGTTCATGTACGGATCCCGTACAAGTAATATACTTAGTATAAAGTTGAAATTAATATCTAACTTACTGTAATATAGTAAGAAATTATTTTATGTAAAATAAATTGAATTGTAAAACTAAATCTAACTGCAAGATGAATTAGAAAGAAAAATAAAAATGATAATAAACTTCTTAATGACTAATTGGTGTAATAATGTGTATAAAGAAAAACTAAATGTATAAAGTTATTCTAGAACGTATAAAAAAAAAATGTTATTTATATTATATTACTAACTAGGCAGGCAATAAAATGTACATCTTGGGACTTAATATCTATCATCTAAAGCTGGTGAAATAACACGAGCTCGCAACGTTTGCTGGCTTAAACTGGTCGAAATGGTGCGTCACGTGACGTTTGTTTATAAGAAGCGTGGCTGTATGATTACTAAAAACTTTAATTATTTTGTAAGGCCCCTTCCAGATTGGTGATAGGGCTTTCCTCAGCCTCAAGTGGTTTTTCAAGTATACATAATCACCAATCTTATACTTCGGCGGGGGCTTAGTATGAGTATCGTAGTAGTTTTCTTAGATTTTAAAATATTTTCCAGAGCTTTTTCCCTAGTGTATCGGAACTTATGCTGAAGCAGCTTTATATAATCAGTATACGTAGTACCAGGTCCACTTTCATACACAGAGTTTGGTATAAATGGTTTATGTCCAAAGACTAACTCGTAAGGAGTGAATTTGGTTGTTGAGTGTACAGTTGTGTTGTATGTTAACATAGCGGTGTACACATATGTTGGCCAGTTGTCCTGATTCTCATTGGTGAACGATTTCAAATACTCCTTAAGTGTTGAGTGGCTACGCTCTAGGGCGCCCTGAGTCTGGAGGTGATAAGGAGATGACCACAACTGCTTGATCTTAAGGAATTGGCACGTTGTTTTAAAAAGGTCAGAAGTAAAATTTGTACCTTGGTCAGATAAAATTGATTTGGGTATGCCATAGAGGGAAATAAAATGAATAAGACAGTCACTAGTCTCTTCAGCCGTCGTGCTGCGTAAAGGATAAGCTACAGAATACTTCGTTAGGTCGTCTTGTAACGTAAGTATATATTTGAGTTTAGCAGGGCCAGATTCTGGCAGGGGACCTACGATGTCTAACGCTATTCTTTGAAATGGAGATGTAGATGTAGTAGTTATTTCCATAGGAGCTCTGTTGGTTCTCCGTAAGGCCTTGTTTTCTTGACATGCTTTACAATTTCTATCATAATCTTCTATTTCGCTTCTCATTCCCTTCCAGTAAAATTGTTCACGTATTCTGCTATACATACGTGTCGAGCCTAAATGTCCGGCTATTGGAATGTCGTGATTATCACGAAGAATTTTAACTCTTTCGCTTAAGGTTGGGTAAATGGTTTTATTTAGGTAAACATGAATGGAGATCTTGGTATTATGGAAAAGGTAAGTAAGTATATTATAAGTTTTAGTAAAAGAATGTTGGTCAAAGGGATTCTTAAAATCAGATATAGCGATTTTGTTATATCCGGGCACTGTAAGATTTTGTCCCGGACGTTTTTTAATGTATTATAAATTTCGGGATAAGAACATTCGTCGAAGTAGTGGACCTTGGTAAAAATAAAATAGAATGTTTTATGAGCGTGTTTAACTTCGAGGAAAGAGTACAGCTCCTTATCGGAGATCAGAATTAGACATGGGCGCCGAGTAAAAAAAATCCAGCGGCGGCGCGCCTTAAAAATATGCTCGGCGGCGGCGTGAAGCCGGCGGCGTGGGATTTTTGAAGTCGTTTTTGGTTATGTAGTTAAAGGTAGAAATAAGAGTGATAAATAAAACCAACACTTCACAAAGATTTCAACAACAAATCATTATATCGTCGCCGTAGAGCGAAAAGTCACTAAGTAATTAAAATTGATAATTGAGTTCCTCCTTGCGTCGTGTTCCTCAATGCTGAGTCGTGACGTCCCTTCTGCATCACTTTCTCTCTTATGGTTTTTCTCCATCTGTTTCTGTATCTGGCGGTCTGGATGGCGCTGTGAACTGAAGAGTTAAGAGTGGTGCGGATCTGGTCAGACCAACGTATTGGGCTGCGTCCTCGAGGCCGTTTCCCGTCTACTTTGCCGGTCGCTATGAGCTTCTCGAGTTTGTCACCGTCTTTCCTTGCAATGTGACCGAAGTATTCGAGAATTTTGCGTAGACATCCGAGGATGACAGCCGCGAGGAGATTTTGAGTTCTCGCAATATAGACGTTAGTCCGAAATGCTGTCCAAGGAATACGGAGCATCTTTCTCCAGCACCACATCTCAAAAGCGTCAATGCGTTTGCGGTCTGCAGCTTTTAGTGTCCAAGTCTCAGCGCCGTATAAAAGATCGAGAAGACACGAGTCCGTACCAGTCTGGTTTTGGTTTTTACGGAAATATTGCGATCTCTCCAGATTTTTGCAAGCTGAGACATGGCGCTCTTAGCCATGCCAATTCTCCTGCGCACTTCCTTCTCGCACGAACCATCGTTACTGATGTTGGAACCCATGTATATAAAGTTGTCCACTATTTCTAAGTCCAATGAACCAGTGAGTTCCAACTTCTCAGATCTATAATAGGCGAAATCCGAACTGGCAGTCACTGAGGAGATCATTGGTCTCTAGGTATGCCAGCAGTCGAGAGTTAAGTATACGTTCCGTATTCTTGCAGAGTATGGACTTGACTGAAATCGTCTTACAGTAAGATGGATCGGCACGGCTACCTTTTTAGGGCACAGGCTGCATATTAGCCAGCTTCTACGACTGAGGAATACCAGACCAGTCTCAAGTGAGAGGCGATACAGGTGTGTTAGAACAGTAGACAAGTTAGGTGCACACTTATGTCGGACTATGGCCGGGATTCTATCGGGACCACTAGCCTTATTCACGTTAGAGTACGGAGAGCTTTGAGTACCTCTTTGCTGCTGATGTGAGGTTCTCCCATGGAGAGGTCGGCTATAGGCAACTTAGGTGGAACCTTGCTAGCGACATCCAGACGTGAGTTCTTTGCAAAAAGAGTGGAATTACGTTCTCAGCTGCAGTGTGGGCAAGTGAGCCGTCAGGCTTTATCAGCGGTGGAAATAAAGGTATTTCCAAATGTTTCGCACCCATTTGTATTAAATATAGCCGACCCCTCTATCGGGGAGCTTCATGTCCGCGGCGGGAAGGTACTCAAAGCTCTCCGTGGAAATAAAGGTATTCCCAAGTGGGTGCGAAGCATGTTTAACACCGATGGGGCCGATGTGATTGAATCGTGCCCTACGTAATGTTCTTTAACTGGGGCTTTCTCAGAGTCTGGGTACCCGACGATTTGCGCGCTCGAGCATTAGCTCAGGCTAAGAAAGCTGACGGGGTTCCGGTTACAGTTACAGCACTGTGCCATACGCCCCAAAATTTTTAAGATACTATGCCAACGCGTTTGTGTGGACGTCTTAACGCTAGGCTCGTTCGCGAAGTCCCCAAACAAAGGGCGTTCTTCTGATTCTTCTCCCTCTTGATCGGAAATAGGGTCGTCTTCGTCCTCATCGAGCACCTGAGCTGACGCCTCGCGCGGCGCCCGCGCGGCCCACATGAGTAAAGAATAAACTGAGATTATTGTTACAAGAGCCTACACATTGGAATAGTCTAGTCGGCGCGAAATTTTGAACAGTCGGCGGCGGCGGCGGCGCGCCATACCTAAACGGCGGCGGCGAGCCACGGCGGCGCCCATGTCTAATCAGAATTTCATCTTTGTTTTCAGCGATTGAGAGAATTTCGGTAATGTAAGGATTCGACTCATCCAAATCTATAGACGTAGGAATTATTATGATTTTGTAAGGCGTTTTTAGAAGGCTTTCGGTATATTCTTTCATTATGGCATTAGATGTAAACTGCTTTTTTGCAATCGCCTTAAGGAATTTAGAATAGTCATCGTTGTTTGGGTTAGAACTTGGTTGTGTCGTTGATTCTGGAGTTGACGGAGATTCATGAAGTTCGACATTAGGGTCAATATTGTGGCGATCAGTATTAAAAGGTCCCAGTTCTATAAACTCAGTTTCAGAATTCGGTGGTTGATCTTGAACAGTGGGAGGATCTGGTACTTGGACAGCTGTAGGACCTTGTATCATAGGTAGGGTAGCAGGTATTTCTTGACCTAATATATCTTGGTCGAAAGAGAATGGTATAGGAGATGGTAGATATAGATCTAGGAGTGAGTCTTCTAAGGGGTTATCGAGTCCATCATCTAAGTTTGGTAACAAAGAGTTAGGAGAAGGTAACTTGGTTCCTTCAATTAGGTTGACAGGGAATCGAGAGAGTGTATCGGCATTAGTATTTAGTTTCCCTTTTTTGCGAACTATTTCATACTCAAACTCTTCTAGTTTTAGCCGCCAACGAACGAGTCGAGATCCAGGGTCCTTGCAGCTAAACAGCCATTGCAAAGGTTTGTGGTCGGTCACTATGGTAAATTTGTGGCCATAAATGTAAGGGCGAAAAGCTTTGGTTCCGTAGACAATGGCTAAACACTCTTTCTCTGTTACACTGTAATTGCATTCGGCTTTGTTTAATGTACGAGAGGCGTATGCTATGGGGCGGTCTTTTCCTATTTGTCCTTGTGATAATATAGCAGATATAGCAAAATTGGAAGCGTCACACGTCAAATTGAAAGGCTTAGAAAAATCAGGATAGGCTATTGGTGATGTAGTAAGTTTATTCTTTAGATTCTCAAAGGCTAGTTGTAGTTCATTTTTCCAAGAAAAAGGTGCGTCTTTTTTAAGAAGAGTTGTCAGAGGCTTTGCAAGCTTGGAAAAATCAGGAATGAAACGTCTATAATACGAAACAAGGCCTAAGAAAGATTTTATGTCTTTAGCGCACTTGAGTACAGGGAATTCTGAGATTGCTTTTATTTTTTCAGGATTAGGACTGACGCCGTTTGGATTTATGATATGACCAAGGTATGCAACTTCCTTACACAGGAATTCGCATTTATCGGGTTGGAGTTTTAGATTATAATTTCGAAGTCTATCAAAGACGGAGGAAAGGTTTTGAATATGAGAATTTAGATCTGGAGAGTACACTACTATGTCATCAAGATATACGAAGCAGCGCGAGCCTTGCAGGCCAGAAAGACACGTGTTCATCAATTTCTGGAATGTGGATGGAGCATTTTTAAGCCCAAAAGGCATTCTTGTGAATTGAAAATGCCCTTGTGGTACGGAAAAGGCGGTTTTGGGTGCGTCGCTTTCAGAAATTTTAATTTGATGAAATCCTGACGCTAGATCTAGCGTCGTAAAATATTGACTTTTACCTAACTGGTCCAGAATTTCAGTTATTTGTGGAATTGGATAGGTTTCGCCTATGGTTACGTCGTTCAGTTTTCGATAATCAATTACGACTCTCCATTTACGTTCTCCTGAAGCATCGAGCTTCTTGGGGACAATCCAAATAGGCGATGACCAAGGTGAGTCTGAATTTATAATAATATTCTGTTCTAACATTTTTCCAACTTGTTTCTCGACTTCCCTTTTATGGCATTCGGGGAATCTATAGGATTTAGTATGGATAGGGACGTCTGTACTTGTTTTTATTTTGTGTTCAATAGCTGTGGTATGTGTAAGTTGATCATCCGGGAGGTAGAAGATGTCCGAGTAATTTGAGCAAATATTAAGAAGAGCATTTTCCTCTTCGTCGTTAAGGTGAGTAGTTCTTAATTGTTTCAAGACTTCATTAGTTCTTTGAGAAGTATTGGATAGTGGCGGTTTCAAAAGAGTCATGCAAGAATTCAGAGGTTGCAATTTTAAATTAAGATTAGGATGAATTACAGCAGGTTTGTCAGAGGTGTTGACGATTGTGATATTAACACGATTGTTCTCTTTCACCTTAACGATACAATTTGCAACTAAAAGGGATATTGAGATATGTTGATCTAGAATTATGCCTTCCTGAATATTTGGATTATCTACCGTGCATTCTATTGTTGTTTCTGTACGAGGGGGAATGGTATACACTGGTTCAGAGAATTGTAAATGATCATTATGAACATTAAGAGTTTTTTGATTGTAGTCAATTTGGCAGCCCATACTTTTCATGAGGTCATTGCCAATGATACCATCATGACTTAGATTTATGTTTTCAATGACATGAAATTCATGTGTTACAAATCTGTTTGGTTTTAAGAATATTTGCATCTGGAAGCGACCTAAGGTTTTGGTTGTTTCATTACCAGGAACAATACCTTTGAGCTCTATTATATGATTACTTAGATTTGGAAGCTTTGACATGGAACTTAATTTCAACAGGCTGACGGATGAGCCGGTGTCTACCAAGAAAGACAGTGGTTTATCAGCGACTGACGTTTGAATCACGACGTGAGGTAAGTATCTTTTTCCAGAGTTATTATTTATTTTATGTATTTTAATTATTTTTTCTGATTTCAGGTGTTGCGGAGAATCGGCGACGATGTTACTAGAAGATTTGCACGTTTGCTCAGAAAGATTACCTTTAAATATTTGTTTCGTATGATCTTTAGAATTAAGCGAAGTCTCTAACTTTGTAGGCTTAGGAACGCGTTCGATTGATTCAGAGGATTTAGCATAAGATTCTACAACACCATTATAATGCTGGGGCTGGTTACCCCGGTTGCTGGTGTCTATCGTGTTTGATACAGAGACAACAGAGTGATTGAGTGAAACAGAGGATTTAGTATTAGGATTAGTAATAGTAGAAACAGTGCGATTGAGTGAGTCAGCGGATTTAGTATTAGATTTAAAGACAGCAGGAACAGTACGATTGAGTACGGCAGAGGATTTAGTACTAAGGTTAGCGATATTAGAAACAGTGCGATTGAGTGAAGCAGAGGATTTAGTATTAGTGTTACTGGTAGTAAAAACAGTGCGATTCAGTGAGGGTTTAGTACTACCCTTTACTATGGCGCTATAAAGTTGGGGCTGGTTACCCTGGTTGTTAGCGGATACAACGGTTGATACAGTGGAAACAGTGCGATTCAGTGCGGGTTTAGTATTACGTTTAACGATGGCGCTATAAAGTTGGGGCTGGTTACCCTGGTTGTTAGCTGATACAGTGGAAACAGTGCGATTTAGTGAAACAGCGGATTTAGTACTAGGTTTACTGGTAGCGCTATAAAATTGGGGCTGGTTACCCTGGTTGTTAGCGTCTACAACGGTTGATACAGTGGAAACAGTGCGATTCAGTGCGGGTTTAGTATTACGTTTAACGATGGCGCTATAAAGTTGGGGCTGGTTACCCTGGTTGTTAGCTGATACAGTGGAAACAGTGCGATTTAGTGAAACAGCGGATTTAGTATTAGGTTTACTGGTAGCGCTATAAAATTGGGGCTGGTTACCCTGGTTGTTAGCGTCTACCTCAAATGATACAGTGTGGTTTATGATACCGACTTTTCGACGTTTCACGGAATTTCCCGAGCGGTACCTATCGGAAAATTCTAATCGTTTAAATTGTTATGATCAACTTCGTCTTCTCCAATATCATTAACTTGATCAGCAGTAAAGACTCTGCGTGATGTAGCAGGAATAATAACCGGCGGTGAATTATTTGGACGACTGTTAGAAGATGACGCATTGAATTGGGCTCTATTGTTATATTGCCGTTTGCGACAGTTTTCAATCGTGTGACCTATATTTTTGCAATACCTACAGGTCACATCATTTGTATTGAAGTTTCTAAAGTGTTCAGGGCGATTATTTTGTTGAACCTGGAAAGCTCGCGGTTGGAAATTATTAGGTCGCGGTTGGAAATTATTAGGTCGTGGTTGGAAATTATTAGGTCATGATTGGAAATCACGGCGAGGTGGGAGCCTATGTCTCTCATTGTTAATGAATGGTGACTGGGGTCTCTTGTTGAGACTCGTGAGAATTTTTTCCTCAGCCACAGCGAAGTTAACTGCCGCGTTCAAATTGTCAGGATCGCGGCACCTGACGATCTGCAACAATCGTGGATGGAGGCCGATCATGAAAGTAAGGAGGGCTAAGTCCTCCATTGCTGCTACGCGGCCTGTTAGTTCTGTCTTACGCTTAGTAGGTATCGAAATATTGATTTCAGTAAGTAGCTTTGCTAAGCATGTTTCTATTTTTAGTGCATATTGGTTTACAGATTCGATTGAGCTCTGCTTACAGTCTTGCAGCTCGGAAAGGAGGTGAGCGTAGTGTTTCCTTTCCCCGAATTGCTGCTTTAGAAATTCTAGAAATTGCTCAAGGGATTCAAAATCCTTTATGTTGCAAGTAGATTCAGCTCTGCCTTCGAGCTGACATAAAATGTATTTAAAAAGTATTGGTTTCTGAGATTTATTTGCAAGATTGTAAGCATTTTGGCAATTAGAGATAAAAGGGTTCAACTTTTCCCTAGAACCATCGAAGGGTTTAATGAACTTTAGGAGCACACTAAACTCGATTTTGTCATCAGCCGCTGCTTTCGGATCTTCGGATTCGGATCTGGTCGTCATGGTGAAAAACAATTTTAAAAATAAAAGATATAGAAGACAATATTACACACTTAAATAGTTAAATCAAAACAAAAAATATTTTAAAATTAGAAAAGTTTAAATAAAATAATTAGGAAGTCGAAGCCGCTTCTACACTAAGCGAGCACCAAGTATCTCGACGCGCGACGCGACACCCACGCGTTTATGCGCTTCTTATCAGTAGTCTGGCGGGAGCCATGGTTAATATAAACAATACCTTTAGAGACACAATGTTACACAACAGAAATACAATGTAATACAACAGCAATACTTATAAATAGAATTAATTAATCTAGCTCTGAGTTCTATTCTGGATCGCGCACTTTTATGAGTTATTTAGAAGTTTTCACTTACAGTAGCGTCGTCAGCATCACACATACTATGTGGACAGGTATCATGACCATGGTCATGGAATCAGCGTCACCAGGTAAGCAGGAACACACGGAAGGTCTCCGTGGCAATAGAATTAAGGGCCACTCACAGGAAAAGTCTACGTGGATACACACGATCGGCGATCAGACAGGAACACTCGGTTAAAATATAACTGCATATAAACAGGAACAGTGTTAGTTCTCACTAAAGTAAAGGTTTTCACAACTTTCACCACACTTTTACAACGGAAGTCTATAACCGTTTTCAGAGACGTATTTGGGCGGACTAGGATTTTCGGTATCCCACCGCTGCCACCAAAATGTTATACGAGAAATGGCAAATAGGTTTTTAAAAAAAGAAACTTATTAAGCTGAAACGAATTTATGAAAAGAACTAGTATTTAACATGAAATAGAATTAAAGTAAAAATAGAAATAGCAATAGTTGACGAGTTCCGACCCGTAACGAGTTCTATGATGGACTAACTTTAGGGCCCCGTGGCACCTGTCTAAATTAAAGATAAAGATGCTGACTCGGCAGCTATCCCGGTACATTGCAAGGGTATAACAGTACGTTGGATCTCGTCACGGCGCGGATGACGTATGCGTTTGACGTTTTGCCAGTTGGCTCGAACAGGATGTAAATTATATAAGGTTTGATACGACACTGTTGCTACAAAAACATAAAAGTCAAAAGCGATGGAAAAATTTCGTCAGGTCTAACGCCAATACCTTGGCGGCGAAACCAAAAAAACATGTGTTTTCTGAATTGTTTCGAGCGTGAATTGAACCCGGGACTACTGAGATGGCGCGACGCCAGAACCGGCGTGTTAACCACTCGGCCATGGAGGTCGTCGAATGAAATTGAATTAAAGGTCGAATAACTAAAAATTTATAAGTAAGTAATATTTTTTCTGTTTTTTAAAACTTTATTGTAAAGTACCTAAGTGTAAGAAAATAAAAAAAATCACAAAAATAATAGTTTTTTCAAAAAATGTGCTTTTAATTTTTTGCTCGCCCCTTTTTAAGGCCGCCATTTTAATATTCAAAAAGGAAATAATAATAAATGTATAAAGTAAATAATATAATATACAACGTAAGCCAAAAGGAGGGTAAAGTATACAAGATAGTAAATAACTTTTGTGTAAGAACTTTTCTTAAAAAATGGATAATATTAGATTAACAGCTGTTTTAAGATTTCATAAGAGATGACGCTGTGGTAGCCCAGGCGGTCAGCTGTTTTGAGAGAGAGACAGATCTGAGTTAATTGAGTTCATTGCCATATGGCGGTAGCCCCGCCACTATTCAGGGTTGTACATTTTTAAAATATGAATATGCATGAAATATGAATGTTTTTCGCAAAATTTTATTTGCAATATAACAGTTGATAGTAGCACTTTCAGTTGCCCGCGGCTTAGTACCCCCTTTCTGACTAACGTTTTATTTAGGTGTTTATGGTTCTCTACACCTAAGTATATAAAGGATATGGTAAATGCAAAGTCACTGGTTATGGTAAAACACTAAAGTTTATAATAGACACGTAACTAATATTAATAACAACGATAAAGTTTATAAGTAAGTAAGTAAGATCTAATAGTATGGTGAAATGGTATGATGAAATAGTACATATGTATTTACACGCGAATGGTAACGATACTAAGTATGCACGCAATTGGTATGATAGTCGATGCTCTACTGAAAAGGTGAAAAAACTATAACTAAGTAAATTGCCGCGCAGTGCATAAAAATGCTTACGGCGCTATGCCCGCGGCGCGGTCAATGTACGAGTACGTAACTCGTACAATAGGTATCTAGTGAAGGTAAATACCTACTTCTTGGTCCATTGGTTATATCCAACTTTTCTCAAATACGCATTGAAAAATGAGCAGGGGGTGGTATTCTTTTGATAATTCGCTACGCGACACGAAACAATTATTATTATTGTCAAAAACCGTGGCGTTCAGTGTCGGCAGGCCTACAACTCCGTGGACCGCGATCTTGTGAAGGTCACGCACGGGTAGCCGCTGGATGCGAGCAACACAAGACCGGTCGTAGTGGAGATTTTGTCCAACAGTGGACGTCTTATGCCTGATGATGGATGGATATTCAGATTTGATGTTCACGTTGATGTTAACCGTGTCGTAAAAGGCGACTACCGGACTAAATACTGCACATACATCGAACAATATAAAGCGGCGGCGATGGGCTCACCACGTGTCACGCTGAGCACTGTGCAGTCGCTATTTGGTGAAAAGTGGACTATGGTAGAGGACTGCTTTTGCTGTCCTCATTGCCTAGTCTCTGTATAACCCATTCGGAGATAATAGTCGTGATTATATGTATGTATGTATCTTCTCTTATCTTAGTGGGGCCTGCAGAGATTTCCCTCTCGCAGCGGCACGTCGACCCATTGGGATCTTTTGTGCAACCCCGTCTTATTACTCTGTTTCCTCAGTGAAAACGACTGCCATAAGTTTGGCAATGTCTTTGAGCGACGCGAGCGAAGAGCCCAAAATCTTCTGGTTTCGGGTAGGCGAATCCCAGGAGGCTCATTCTTTTCCTAGCAAGGGAGTCACAGTCACACAGTAATTGTTGCATTAACTCCGTTTTCTCCCCACATGCCCTGCACAAGCTGTCTGTTGCTAGTTGCATTCTGTGGAGCATTTTTTTTGTGGCATAGTGCCCGGTCAGGGATCCGATGACTGTTCGTGCTGTAACGGTACAGAATGAATGGTATCCGTCCGTTAGTAAGGAATGTATGGGAGTAGCACTAAAATAAATATTAATGCGTAGCACCATTAATATACTAAGCATGAAAAGGGAATAATAAACTAGTTCAGAATAATGGTCAGTGGACTAGGGCTTTATCATTATTTTGAATTTCGCGGGGACTGCTCCTGTGCCCCTTGCGACATAGGCGCCGTCTAGCGTGAGTTATTTACTTGAGCTTCGCGTAAGATTGTTAGTTTGACTATGGTCTAGGGCTTTATCTTTAGTTTGAATTTCGCGGGGACTGCTCCGTGTGGTCTTGCGACATAGGCGCCGTCTAGCGTGCATTATTTACTTGGGTTACGCGACATAGACGTAGGTTGGCAAGCCGGTTGACATACAGGCGGGCGCCACCTATGGTCGGAATACGGAACTTTTTATAATTTCACAAAATACAGGATTATTGGCTTAAGTGGATGATTATTGAGAGGGAATTGTTAATAGAAGGCTACATTTAGATATTCAAACATGTAATATTGGCTATCTGACGAGATTTGGTTGGATTATGGAAAAGCTTTAGAATTGCGTGGCGGATGGCGGCAATGAGCGAGCGAGAGGTTGAGAAAAAGATAGAAAGAGAAGTAGGATGTTATCTCCACGTGGCGCAACGCGAAGTTCGCGTATAATAAATAATAAGCGACGCGAAGGCGTGGCGCATCGGGAAACAGCTAGCGATTGGTTAAAGGGAAGAAAAGCGGAATGTTGGGGAGGGATGTTAGGCGCGCGTGGCGCAAAAGTTAAGATGCTTGGGAAAAGGGAGGAAAATTAGCGGGGCGTTCAATTATTAGACGTCGGAGGCGCGGTCCGATTTAGGAGTGCGGTAAAAACTCATACGGGAAAACGAGCGTCCGAGCCATTTTTAGCGCGCTAAGTGAGATTCGAGTTGCGATTTTAACTAACATTGGTTGTGAAATAGAAGTGAATATTAAAGTAAAATTCTTGTTATCGCGACTCGAATAATTGTTAACAGAATGAAGTATTCTGGATCATATTAGCGGACACGGATAACGGTGCCAACAAAAACTAATATGGTTTCAACGGACTTCGGTCTGGAGGCATTTGACTGTATTTAATAATGCCGGCGTTATCTATTAAAACGCTAAATAATACACTATCTTCGAGAGAATAACGGGGGAGAGACAGTTGTCACTAGGGAAATTGAAGATAGGTCAGACACCAATTAGCTGGAGGTGGGCACGTACAACCCCGTCCAAAACCGTCCCGCCTCCTTACACACAGGGTAGTGTTAGGTTGACACACTGGGTATTCCTGGCCCGACGGATAGTCAGCTTATGGGTCAGTTGCTTTCAGGGGCAATGCGACTCACACAACTCACCACAAAGTTAAGTTAAATGTGGCTTGGGCCTAGATTGCAAAGTACACAAGTAGGGACTGTTAGTTCGAGAAAATATAGGTATTTCAAGTGAGGAAAGCTGTAGGAATCTACAGGTAGGCGTTTCTATATAATTGTTATGTGGAAGTGAGGGGACAGTACGGTGTGAGCACGCTGTGCGTACATAAACTAGGTACGTAGGCCGCGGGGCCAGGCTGGATTAATTCAGACTAATAAGTTAGGGATAATTAAGTTACGGTGCTAAATAAAAATTACGATGAAGTGATGTGGATCCTATCTAGGCATGTAATCTGTTACCGTTGGCCAATAAACTTCTAATTGTTTTCCTAAAGTTGTTACCAATTAACTATTCATTTTAAATAATTAGCAGAAGTGTGGTAATATCGTACCGTCATTACTTTGGAGTACCTAAAAGTCTAGACTGGTTTCTTATTACAAGAAAAATACTAAAAGTTATAGCAAATAAGCATAGCTGTACTGTGATGTTTGATTTCTAATACTGAAATGACCAAACAGGCATTTTTAGCTTTCCCTGGGGTACAATACGGCCTTATATTGCTACACTCTTCAAAGTATTAAAAAAAATATACATCCGATACCTATTAGTAAAATATAAGCTGATACTTACTAAACAACTAAAACCAGTTTAGAACTTGGTTGGGTCGTTGAAGCTGCAAATCCACCTTAAGACTTTGAAAGCTATGAGCTCCTACTATTATGAAACATAGAAATAGTTGATTGATAACAACCTACTAATTAGCCTGATAATACAGTCTACTTATACCATTTGAGTTTGCCTTAATGGTCTAAAACCCTTATAAGTCATGTACTTACTTCTAATAACATGAAACATAGAAATATTTGATGGGAACAATCTAAATCAATCAGACTAATATCTAGTACAGTCTGCTTTATGCCTGTTGGAGTGAGTAAAGGATAACTTCTAAATATAATTGATTCAATGATTAACAGAGTAGGATATTGAATAAATCAAAATCCTTTAATAAACTTAAGATGTGATAATCTGCCAATGTAGCCAATCCAATGTAGTTATATTGGAACTTTATGAGACCTGTATAATAAAAACTAAGAGTAAATAAAAGTAATTTTACCTGTATTAATAGCATTCTATTTTAGCCACCGCCTGAAGTGGGGTTTGAATAAATTATCCACCCTTTATAGAACTGAATATTAATTTTCTAATAAGACAAAAGGACAGTCAGTTAATATTGTTACATTGTGATCTCTTTATAATAGACACAATAATCAGAGAAATAAGTGTGTCCGGTTGAATGCTGGCTTCCCACCTCTGTTCAATAAGTGATATCATAAGACATAAGTTATTGCATTGAATAATTAAGTTCTTAATGTGAAAAGGATATTTGGATGATAGCAAGCCTTGAGATAAACTCTATTGATTTATGTGGAATAATAAGAATTTAAATTGCTAACACATAGTTCATAATGTAAAATGAAATTAAATTTTGAGGAGAGATGTAAATTCTCAGTCTTAAGGAATTAAAGTCACAAGCTAATAATTAAAGTTAAAGCCAATGTGACGGAGCCATAATTAAACAATGAGATGTAAGGCACGCTATAGGGCGGCGGTTGGGGCCCGTAAATTGCACAAGATTTCTTCTGTATCATGCTATTGTTAATAAATAATAATACCTGCAAGCTAAGCTATCATCTAATTATCTTTGAGTGGTTACAAATCTTCCCCGCAGCTGCAGTGAAGGATTTAGGTCATAGTTCAGACGGAATCATTGCTAGGCTACACATATCTATGATATGATTTATAGACGGGTAGGTAATTAGGTCAGGAGAAAATAATTTAACACAGGGATAAGCCAATTACTAAACTTTCACGAAAGAACTTGACTTACTTAAATGCGGTTAACAACGGAGGGTTCACTAGACGATCTGGCCAAAATAGTATTTATTATAATATTACATTGCTTGACTGAAATTCACTGCAAATAGAATTAAGCTATGCTAAGGTTTCATCATCATACAAACACTACGCACTCCACAAAAACTCCAAACACAACCATTAGATTGTAGATAAATTAGGTTAAATAGTTTTAAGAATTAGATAATAAGTTAAGTTAAGGTAAAAGCGGCGATGATGTGTGTATGTATTATAAGGTAGAATAAGGTAGAGACTTAGGTTAGGGGGGAGAAGTTACAGTGCCTGTCTTTTGCTACCTCCGCATATGATTTTACTCCGTACTAGGGCGTCTCCTATGAAGGATTTTGAGTGTTTCATGCCGGGTAGCTTTTCTCATTCGGTTTTATGCCTGTTTTGGATTTGGTCCTTAAAGACCTTGTTGATGGTGCTCGGTGCCAGTGCAACAAACGGCTCACGACCAATAAATGGGGACTCTGAGCCCTAACTGGCAAGTGCATCAGCCATCTCATTGCCATGGATTCCCATGTGGCCTGGTACCCAGATCAATCTCACCCTGTTGTGTCCACCTAGCTTGTTTAAAGCTTTTGTGGTTTCAAGTACAAGGTTGGAGTCGATCCGGGGCGATATAAGTGACTTGATTGTGCTTGGCTGTCACTCAGGATGAATATGTTTCGCTTTCTGGGGGCGAGTTCTTAATTCTTTTTTGCGCATAGGAGAATTGCATAAATTTTGGCCTGGTATACAGTTGAAAATTTTCCCATGCTTTGAATATGCTCGAAATCATTGCTAAAGAACCTGCTCCAGTACCCGACTCTATTTTTGATCCATCGGTGTACCAGATTAGGCTGCTCTTCTCTGGAGACAGTCCTTGTTTCCATTCAGCCCTAGTTGGGACATATATACTGAATTTCTTTTTGAACATATACTGGGGGGAGTTTTTGTCACACCCCATTTCCATGATCCTGTCAAGGGAATCATTAGGTTCCCATTTTGTATGTCTGGTCAGAGGCTTAGATGCGTCCCACAGCCCGGCCACCTTAAGTCTATGTAGCACTTTCTTTGCCTCTGTTTCTATGACACTGTGCAGGGGTGGAAGGTCCGTAATGGCCTCCAGAGCTGCCGTTGGTGTGGTTCTGAATGCCCCTGTAATCGCCATGCATGCTGTCCTCTGAAGATTGCTTAAAGCATTCTTACAGATTTTCAGCCTGGTTCTGGGCCACCAGCCGATGCTGCCATATGTTAGGATCGGCCGCACCATCATCATGTAGATCCACCTTATGATTTTGAGGTTAATTCCCCACGTTTTGCCATAGGTGGACCGATACATACCAAAGACCCTATAGGCCTTGGTAACGGTCGTGTCCATGTGCTGTTTCCAGGTGAGTTCCTTATCCAGTGTTATGCCTAGATATTTCACTTCTCTGGACCAGGGAAGCTGCGTGCCGTAAAGTTTTAGGCTTTCCAGTTTTGTGAGGTTTTTCATCCTCGTGAAGATGATAGCGGTTGTTTTCCCCGGGTTTACGGATAGATGATTGGTATTACACCAATCCTCCAGCAAACATAGGGCACGTTGCATTAGCTCCGTTACCGTGGAGGGAAACTTTCCACTCAAAGTCAAAGTCAAAGTCAAATTATTTATTCAATGTAAACCTTTACAGGCACTTATTGACGTCAATACTAATAACATAAAAAAACAGTTAACTAACTTATAGTTAAGACTTAACAACTAATCTAACGAGCTATAGTCTGTGCCAGACAAATGCGCATCGCTTCCCCCAGTACCACTGCACGCCGAAACAGAATCGCGTCGAACCGAAATATAAGCCGTGGTCATAGAATTGTGTAAACATACGTATCCTGGTACGAGAAAAAATAGCGGGCAAGCGTCTCTCCCCAAGCGACACAAATGCCTAAAATTTATAGGTAATTTATCGTTTTTTTGGGATGAAAGGTGAAAAATGATAAATCATAATGAATTGTTAACTTAAGTTATTACTTAATAAATAAATAATAAATAAATAAATCTTTCCTACAACCACACCAATTATCTAGCCCAAGAGAAGCTTCGAAGAAACTCGTTAAATGGTTACTAGACAACGGATAAACATACTTAAAATACTTAAATACATACTTATTATACATAGAAAACACCCAGACCCGAGACAATTTAGAAAACAATAATTTCTAAATTGACCCGACCGGGGTTCGAACCCGGGACCTCAGAAATGGCGACACCATGAAAACCGGTGTACAAACCACTTGACCAAGGTGGTCGTCAATGGAATAAAATTAAATATGATTTCCAATTATCGTATTGATAATGTGGTAAGTAATAGAAATTGGAGTTTTTGAAGTAAAATAAAGTAACGGCTGAAATGAGTTTTGGAAAACATTAGTACCTAACCAATAAGGTTGACATTTTTAATTCACATTTTTAATCATTCAAATATCTTTTTTTATAATAACATAAGCATAAAAAAAACATCAAAAATTAATAAGCATAAATTGTGTGTTTTAAAATTGTTTCGTTTTTCGTCTTGGTACAAGCACACAATAACTAATATTACTGATTGTGATGACCAGGTCATCCGCATAACCAACCGTATATAGTGGTCCTTGGTTCAGTTTTGCTATGATTGAATCAACTACAAGGCTCCATAGTAGAGGAGAGAGGACCCTCTAGTTGTTTAAGCGAGTAAACTGTCCACAAGCAGTTCTGAGTAGATTATTCTACCCTTTAACATGCATTCAATCCATTCAGATCGGTTGTGGCACGCCATGATCTCTGGCTGCCACATTGATGGAGTCAAAGAATGTGCGATCAAATGCACCTTCAATGTATACGAATGTGCAGACGCAGATCTCTTTGTTCTCCAGGGCTGATTCCGCTCGGCTTACCTCATGGTGGAGAGTGGTTTCTGTTGACTTCCCTGGCTGGTAAGCGCATTGAAGTCCGTGAAGTGGGAATTTTTTTAACGGTCCCGCTCTGATAAATTTGTCTGCCATCTTTTCCAAGGTCTTAAGAAGAAAAGATTGGAGACTTAGTGGCCTAAAAGCTTTGGGTTCTTCATAATCTGGTTTAACTGTTTTGGTATGTACCATATTACCTTAACACGTCTCCATGTTCTGGGTATGTAACCAAATGCAATGCAGGCTTTATACAATCTATCACCCGAACACTGGGCAGAAGATGTCTGCATAAAGCCTTGGCGTAGTAGATTTCGAAAACCGCAACAAGCCGAACAAACCAACTAAATTTAAATTATACGAACTATTGTATCAGAACGTTAGAGGACTTCGTTCTAAGCTCGACGTTTGCAAAAAGGGGATACTATCAGAGTCAGCTGATCTTTACGCATTTACCGAAACATTCCTTGTTGCCGGTGTGAGCGATGCGGAAGTGTTTCCGCCTGGATATAACGTGCTGCGCCGCGACCGTGCTGACGACGCGGGCTGGGGAGGTGTGCTGCTGGCGGTCCGAGATTCGCTTCCAGTGCAGCAGGTACTTGATGTGGACGGGTACTCGGATGATTTAGAACTTGTCATAGGTTTAGTTACTTTGCAATATAAGCGAATGATTTTTTGTGTTGTGTACATTCCACCTAACTCTACCGAAGACAAATATCTTAAAACTTTTATGGCCTTAGAAAACATTTGTTTAAAATTTCCAAAGCTAGATATTGTTGTCATAGGAGATTTCAATTTAAATTCATGCGGGCAAAATTCTTTAATGCAGTATGACTGTATGTTAAGTTACTGTAAATTTAAGCAATACAACACTATTACTAACAAATACGGTGGAATGCTAGATCTGGTACTGAGTAATCTGGGCGATGAGTGGATTCATACGAGTGGCGCTGCACCTGTGGTACCCGCGGACGCTTACCACCCGCCGCTCGCGGTGAGCGTGCGCAGCGCGCGGCCGGCGCGCCCGCGGGACGGCGCCGCCGCCCGCGCGCGCCCTGCGCACTCTGTTTGCGACGATTTAACACCTGAGTGGAACTTTCGCAAAGCGGATTTCCATTTGTTGTACGCTAGTCTTGCCTGTATAGACTGGGACGCGGTATATCAGGCTACTGAGGTAGATACGGCGGTTAACATTTTTTATGACATCTTGGGTCAACGTATAAACAGTTGCGTTCCATTAAAACGACCCCATATGCGTGATTCGCGGTACCACTATCCGACTTGGTTTACATCTGAAATAATTAAGTACATCAAAACTAAGCATTTTCATTTAAAAATATTCAGAGAAAAGCTAAAACTGTTTAATTGGGAAATGTTCAAATTTTACAGACAGAAAGTTAAGGAACTGATCGATAAGTCATATAGCGTATATATTAACCAAACAGAAACTGACATTAGACGTAATCCAAAACGTTTTTGGAAGTTTATAAAGGATCAACAATCCACAAGGCAAACTGATCATGAGTTTAAATATGAAGGCAAGACCGTTTCTGGCACTGATGCTGCAAACGCTTTTGCTGCTTATTTTAGATCAGTGTTTTTGGCCACTAATCCAATGGTATCAGTTGATGACGTCACCGTACATAACCCGGCTAATTCCTCCTACCGCATTGCTGTTGATAGCATTACCCCGCGTGAACTGAAGTTAGCAGTTCGCCGATTAAAGGCTCACTCTTCGGCTGGTCCCGATGGCATACCACCGTACATCATGAAAGACTGTTTTGATGTTTTAGAATCACCACTCTTATTTATATACAATTTGGCTTTGAAAACTGCTACCTACCCTAATAGGTGGAAAGTATCTAGGGTCACCCCTATACCTAAGAGTGGTTCCCGATCAGAGGTTGAAAGCTATAGGCCGATAGCTGTTCTCTCGTCATTCGGCAAGGTATTTGAAATCATTCTGAACCGTGAAATTACCAGGCAGATCACTCCGCAGTTTACCGACGCTCAGCATGGTTTTAGGGCAGGCAGGTCTACTGTTACTAATCATATAGATTTCGTGGATTACGTCGCTGTTGAAATGGACTTTAAAAAGCAAGTAGATACCGCGTATTTTGATTTCAAAAAGGCATTTGACCGTGTCCATACTGATATTCTACTTAGAAAATGTTTACTTATTGGATTTACCCCTAAATTACTTCAACTTTTCTCGAGTTACTTTTGTAATCGTTTGCAATACGTACAACTCCAGCATTACCGCTCTGAATCGTATGTGACCTGCTCTGGTGTAAGTCAAGGTAGCACGCTTGGACCTTCTCAGTTTCTGATTATGATCAATGACTTGCCGAGTGTCGTCGGGTCAGCTAGGTGCCTTATGTTTGCTGATGATTTAAAGCTTTTCTTGGGTGTAGGAAGTGTCTCCGATTGCGAGGCGTTGCAGAGGGACATCGATGGCGTTGTCGCATGGAGTGAACGTAATCAACTTGAGTTCAACACATCTAAGTGTAAAACCATTACGTTCACTCGTGCTCGTTCACCCATCTCCTACTCTTACACCATGAATAGCGTCACTCTCGATCGTGTGACGCAGATTCGCGACTTAGGCCTCACCCTAGACACAGGCTTAACTTTCAACGGACACATCGTTGAAGTGTGTGCCGGAGCCTACAAATCACTAGGATTCGTCATGAGGCAAGCATCTCGCTTTAACGATAGGAGCACTATCATCACTCTTTACTATGCATTCGTGAGAAGTAAACTAGAGTACAACTCTATAGTCTGGGATCCTCACGAAGCTAAGTACAAACTGATGGTAGAAAAGGTTCAAAAAAAATTTGCTCGCTATCTGTACAACAAGCTGTTTGGATACTACCCTTATCTATATCCGTCCCTATTTATAGCAGGCATGGTAGGAATGAACACTCTAGAATTGAGGCGCAGGTGTGCTGTCATGGTACACTATTACCTGCTACTAAATAGTAGAATCGACAACCCTACTACTCTGTCGCATTGCTCGCTCATAGCGCCACCTCGGGTGCGGCGGGCGCACGCGCGGCGCCTGCTCGCGGCGCCCCCGACGCGCACGCAAACCGCTCATTTCGCCCCCACTGCCCAAGCCATCAGGCTACTCAACGCCTTGATTGCTCAGGCACCAGAGGTAGACATATTTTATATGAAACTAAATATGTTTATAAATTATTGTATATGTTTTTTAAGTAGGTAATTAGTAAAAAAATATTCATAACTATAATTATATGCTTGTGTATTGTTTAGCTGTCCATAATTTTTTGTTTTGGTATATTATGTAATGTACCTACTTCATAATTATTTTATATCTTTTTTATGTTCTGTAATGACCTGTTACACGCCTTGGCGTTGCTGTAAGTGCAACAGGTATTTGTTTGGAATAAATAAATAAATAAATAAATCTGCAGAGATGGGGGCTCAGAATGGAAGCGCCCTGTTGTAGTAGGATGGGGTAAATATTGTTAGGTCCAGGTGTGTTAGTCAAGGTCAAGGCGTTCGTAGTAAGCGTAATTAAGGTTGTGGACGGGGTAGTAGGGACTTACCGGGAGAAGGCTGTACGTGGTCGCTGGCACCGGGACACGAGCTGACGGGCGGCGATGTAAACGATTTAATGCACTTTCACACCTTTCACTGCACTTAGATTGTTAGGTTCATAAATGGTAGGTTACGCGAGTAGGATGCTTGCGCGTGCGCTGACCGGAGACCAATGCCACTCGTCACGTCTCCCTCAGCGTTCGTTGGATCTCGTCACGGCGCGGGTGACGTTTGCGCGCCGGCTTCGGTTGCCGTATCGAGCAGCTAGATGGCGCCGGTAGTATCTTTAATCGTCGGCCAGTTGGTTCAAACATCCTCCGGGTCCCAGGGTGGGCTCATCCAGAGGGAGCCTGGCAATCTTGAACACAGGCCTCCGGAGGTGTTCATTGGCGGTGTCCAGGTCTACCACCCGCACGACGCCATCCTTCCCAGGCAGGGTGCGAGTAATGCGCCCCAGTCTCCATTGGAGGGCAGGCAGGTTGTCCTCCTTGATGAGGACGAGCTCGCCGGGCAGAGCGACCGTATATCTGCCTGAGGGATCGCGTGTAGTGGTAGAGCGGAAGATTTCCTCGCATTGTTCCTCCAGGGGATCAGTATGAGTGTGAAGTTGAGATAGGAGTTCTTCAGACTCCCAGATTTCCAGACCTTTCCAGATTCTGACGTATGTCCTGGGCTGATTCAGCTGAGTCTGGTTGTGAGCTGACGACGTGAGCTGAGTTAACGTTTATATGGTTGAAAGCTCCCCAGTGCCCATTTAACCTTAGATTCATCCACCACCTTTTTAGCTATTATCCAATCATACTTGGAAGTCTTAACTTGCTGCTCCTTCCAGCTGATTGGATCATGTTCGTCTTGAATGATTGAGATGGTCATCGCGTGTATGAATTTAAATAAAACTATATTTAATAAGTGACGAAAACAATGCTAAGGATGCGGTAAACACCTGCAAACGAATTCTTAGAGCTACGTCTAAAAAAAAAGGTCAGGGCTCACAAACTTAAAATTCTAAAGATGGAAGCAATAAAATACCAACATTTATTGTGTCCATAGCGTAAAAACTTAAAACTGAGCAACAAATTTTTGAAAGACGAAGAGCGAACTAAAAAAAAGAGTCAACTGATATTCGAAAAATGCCACGAAACACACAAAAGTGGCTTACAAAAAAAATATTTCAAAGAGTCTTAACAAAACGTGGGACCAGAGAAAAAAAGCCGCAGCATGCGAAACTTCTGAGAGGCTTAAAAAAACTAGGGTGGGACGTTGCGCCTATAGCCAGCCTACAACAACTAATAGCCAATTAGAGGAACAGTTTACGTGTGTGTGCTTCTTAGAGCGTTGGTTGAATGCTCTAAGGTGTGCTTTAATTTCAGAAGAGAAATACGGGTGAAGGCGGTTCCGTGACGGCGATTGACGAAAGTGGGATAAAAGGAGTTTGGAACCGTTGTTGGATTACGAAGGACATTCTGGATTCAACCTTGGGCGACTGAGGGCGGCGACCACAACGAAGCGACACGTAGTTTGATTACTGTCGTACAGTACCTTATATATAATCAGTGACCTTAGAATTGCGTTTAGTTGTTGCTGCTCAGATGCGCGGCTGAGTTGTCTCCTGTATTGACACGATTGTTTAGAGAGTCTTACGATACTGGTATTGTGCCGGTGTCTTGGAAGGAGGCGAACATACAACCCATCCCCGAAAAAGGGGATCTCTCGGATCCGGCCAACTATCGACCCATCGCTGTAACTTCTGTGCTGTGCAAGGTGTTTGAGCGGATAATTAATTCCCAGCTCATTTACTACCTAGAGGATCACTCCCTGCTCCATTATCGCCAGTATGGGTTCAGACCAAAGCGATCAACGGGTGATCTTCTAGCGCACGTATCTCACGCGTGGGATGAAGCGATGGACAAGCATGGCGAATCCCTAGCAGTTAGCCTTGATATCGCCAAAGCTTTCGATAGAGTGGTGGGTGGATAGGGCGGTGTGAGAGCGTAGTGAGTGGACGTGTCGCTAAAATTTTCGAAAATATTAAATACAAGTGTTTTACAACTTCAACTATAAAGTGGACAAAATAGTGACGCTTTAAGACTGCACCTCGATAGTGATATACTCTCCTGTAGTTCTGCGTGTCAACTAGCAGCACCCCCTCGGGTAAAAAAGACAGGTTCTTATTTTTCGTCTCACTAATACACTATTGCACGCGGCGCGCAAAACTGGTTCTTATTCAGCGAGTATACCACGGATCAACATGAGTGTACAACGATCACCTACTGGAAGCGGCTCCTCTTCTACACGAAGTGGTTCATACCCTGACTTGCCTAGCAAAACAATATCTGAAGACTTTATGGAGTCATCACAAATTACTTTCCGTCAAAAGCGTAAGATGAATGAGTATGAGGATTTCAAGACTGAAGTCTCAGAAATGAGAAAACAGATGTCAGCGATGCAAATACAAATGAGTGAAATTATGACACATTTGTCAACAATTAGTAAAGCGCAAACTGAAAACTTTGAAAAACTAAACAACGATGTATCGATGATTAAACAACAAATAAATGATATCAAAACAACCACAAATTCCTTAACGGAAGAACAAGCTAAACTGAAGGCTGACATAAACAAATTACAAGAAACTAACAGTATAACCGAAAAGAAAATTGAGTTTATCGAATCTAGTCTACAGCTTGATACGAACCCACTGAGCTCATCGTATACAATAAACGTTCGTGAAGAAATAGTATCAGAACTAGGCGATCGCAGTTTGAGAAGCAAAAATGTAATATTTTCTGGAGTTCCAGAATCGAAATCTTCAAACTTAAATGAAAAACGTGAAGACGACAAGAATGCAGTTAAAAAATTGGTTGCTACCCTCCTGCCAGAAGTCGTTCCTGAGCCTGAAAAAATTTTCCGTTTGGGAAAGTACCAACCAAATAAGTGTAGACACCTTAAAGTTTGTTTTGCATCCCAAACAATAGCAATAGCTTTACTAAAAAATAAACTAAACATCAAGGATGATAAAATTAGGATTTTTTCTGATCAGACACCCCAGCAGCAAGAATACATGAAGCTTCTGAAAAAGCAACTCGAGCAACGCACTTCTGACGGTGAAGACAATCTTTACATTAAGTATATTAAAGGCGTCCCGAAAATATTTAAACAAGTTTCAAAAAACTCCAGTCAATAAGGTTAGAAACTGCGTATGAAAAAATTAATTCCAATAGAGTCTCATACCAATCAACAAGTAAATACACAGACATAATGGTACATAAGAAATCTCTCAAGTGCCTATACGCCAATGCCCGCAGTATCGTCAAACCTGGTAAATTCGACGAGCTAACGTGCATTATAGCTTCCTTTGAATATCGAATACATATCATAGCGCTAAGTGAAACGTGGTTGAAGTCTGAAGATGAAGCTAAAAGATTCCAATTACCAGGTTACACGCATTACTTCAACATCATATCAGACAAAACAGCAGAGGTGGTGGTGTATCAATTTTTGTGCATGATTCACTTAAACACAATCTGATTGAAGAGTATGCTATCAATGACAATCACTATCTCAGGATCCACGTAAACAAGTTTTCTCTAGACATCGTTGTCGTATACAAACCCGAGCGCACTAATAACAAAGATTTTCTAGAGTACTATTCAGCGCAACTGGAACAAAGAAAAAGGGGTTTCATTTTCGGTGACTTTAATTTGGACCTACTAAATAAAAATCAATCAGTTTCTGAGTATAAGGAAGTAATAAAGGAATGTGGCTATATGATATTAAACAAAGTGGATAAACATTTCTGCACTCGTGAAACAAGTACTACCTGCACTATTCTAGACCACGTTTGCTCAAACCTAAAACAAAATATGTTTCACCTTGCAGTTATTGAGTCCGACATGTCCGATCACAAGCAAATTTACTTTGAAGTAATAAATTTCAAACCTGAACCTCCTAAGTCGATTACATATGAAGCAATAAATTATGAAAATTTGTATAAAACTGTCGAAAATATGAACATAAACCCTAACTATGATTATGACATTTTTGAGCAAAACTTTATTGTATCCTTACACAAAAATAAAGTTACTAAAACTAAAAAGAGTAACTTGCCCAAGCAAGACTGGATACAGAAAGATATTATTACTGCTATTGAGAAAAGAAATACATTACGGCTAAAACACAAAAGAAATCCATCAGACAGACAAATAGAACAGGAATTAGTAAAAGAGAGACAAACACTAGCCCGGAATATACAGAAAACGAAACACCAATATTATTACAAAGCATTTATCGACTGTGAAAATAAACCAGCTAAAATATGGACCTTGATAAATTCACTATCGCATAACAAAATAAAGAAAACTATGGTTCCAGCCAAACTACAGACTGCAACTGATACGATCACTGATGCCCATAAGATATGCGAGCTTTTCAATGAATACTTCTCAACCATTGGAGCATTATTAGCTAATGAAATTCCTTCTACCTACCATCATAATAACATTTTTATCACAGCATGCCGCTCAATGGATTTGGATGAACAAAGCTTACCACGACTGATTCCCACAACTGAAGATGAGGTCAACAAGATCATTGACAACTTTAAGTCTAACATGGCGTCAGGTATAGATGGCATAAATACCAAATCTATTAAGTGCGTTAAACATCTTGTAGTCCCAGAACTCACTGAATGTATAAATAAGTGCCTGGAGCTTGGTATATTTCCTTGTAGTCTCAAAACTGCTAAAGTTACTCCAATCTTTAAGTCAGGAAGCAAATTAGACCCTGGTAATTACCGACCAATTGAAACATTTTTAGCTAGTAAAAACTTCTTGTATGAAAAACAGTATGGCTTTAGACGTAAATCAAACACCCTATCCGCGACCATAGATCTAACAACCAAAATAAAAACTAACATCGACCAAAAACACATAGCGTTGGGTGTATTTATAGAGCTAAAAAAAGCCTTTGACACCGTGAGTCATGACCTACTCCTAAAAAAGTTAGAACATATCGGCGTTACTGGTGTCGCACACAAAATGTTTGAGTTTTACTTATCAAATCGCAACCAAGTAGTCAATATCGGTAAATACCAGAGTCAGCCGATGCCTATAACGT